>CM076570.1:346346597-346429200 GCA_034641835.2 Pinus albicaulis | reverse complement strand
ATGACTTATTTTTTAATCTTCTTTCACAAATGAAACCAAAGGGGTCATAAGGGACCCAACGGAAAGATGTCTGGAATTTTTTCTCTAATATAAGTTCTGCATCTCTTTCAGCTTCTCTAGAATTGCAAATGAAAGGACCTAACTGGCTTTTGATCCTTAACTGTGCTTTCTTCTTTACATTGCAGAAATGGATTACATCTGAGTTGTTCATCTGTCTAAAGTATTCCAAAGCAAAAATTCTCATTGGTACATATCCGGGTAACTTGAATGGATGTAATTCACATCCATAAATCCTGATGACTGTATGGTTTTGGTACAAGTACCAATCCCCAACTTTATAACTTTTTGACAATTGCAGGGTCTTTTTAATCTCAGTACTAAGCCTGGGGGGAGAAACTCCTGTTAACAAGGTTGTAGCAGGATGTACAAACTGATCAATGAATTCTGAATAAGAGTAGGGAGAATCAGAGGACAAATGAATGATGGGGGACCAAAAAATAACAGACTTGGGATTACCTTTAGCATCAATTTTCTGAACAGGGAAAGGGAATCTGTCTGAGTGATAGAAAATTATGAGATGATAGATAACTGAGGAGTACTTAAAAACCTTTTCAGTATCTAGCCTTAAAAATTGATCATGGATTTTGTTGGCAATGAAGGAAGCATAATCATACTTAATCTCAGGAGGCTGCCCAGGGGTAAAGATGGATAGCAAAGCCAGAGTTATCTCATCTACATACTCACTGGTATTGAATCCTAAAACAAAATATATTACATTCACAATAAGCCTTCCCAATGTATTGAAAAAGTAAAAACCATAGGGGGGAGTCCCTTTTGGCTGATGCTCCAGTAACATGAAATACTGACACATTGCTTTTAATTTCTCTGGGGTTAATTGTCTGGTTTTCTCAATCAACCCTTCCATGGATAAAGGTGCTAATTCTTGCTCTGGCTCAAAGTGTAACATAGCATTGATAGACTGAGGTGTGATAGGGAACAGAACACTTTGATCAGGAGATAATACAGCTCTTTGTGCGGGATCATAATTTGCATGACAGTAATGAATGATTTCAGGGAAAACGTGGACTGTAGGAATAAAATACCTTGGGAGATTGGATTCCCACAACCCTATAAGATCTTGCCCCTTTAAGTGTTCGTCTCTGCAGCGACAGAAACTCAAACGGGGACTTTCATCAAAATGAAGGTCTTTAATTTGGAAATCTTCATCTATTAGAGGTAAATAGTCTAATTCCCGGTGAGGAGCATTCAATGGAGTGATATTTAAAGCTGTCGGGGCCTCCATTTTGGTTCTTGTGGATTCAAAATGGAGGTTTTAGTTTTTTTTTTTTTTGCAGACCGGGCGGGATATCTGACAAAAGAGGAAATTGGAACAATTCGCAGGTTTGGGAAGCAAATTCACAGGTTTTAAATCTTCAATGAGGACTCAGAGAGGATTTTTAACCACTTTTTCAGAGAAAAAACAAAGGAAACTAAGCTTGACTTGCAGTCGGGGCGCGAAATGATAAATACCTATTTTTAGATGGAACTGGTTCTTTAACAGGTAATGAACAATGGCGGGGACGTTCTTCAACACGGGCGCAGCTGAATTTCGGAATAAATTGGTGTATTTGCAGTGGAATTTGAAATTGCAGCGGGAGCTCTGTCTCTTTCAGAAACTAAAAATAACTGAAAAAACACGAAAATGGCTTATTTACAAGTCAAAAAGGGTTTTTGTCTTTTTCGAGGTGATGACATCATTGACGTACGGGGTGACGTAGGGGAGTGGGGCCGGCGGTATGCGGTAGGCGGTAAGCGGTGAGCCCGCACCGCTTATGGACGAAGGCGGTAAAGGACGCGGGGGGAGCGATTCCATAGTTTTAACGCCACGTGGAATGCTGACTTTTCAAAAACCGCCCATCCCCCGCTGGTTAACATGCTGGCAAGGGATGGGCAGCGGGATTGATGATCACCGTTGATCAACGAACGGATGATCCAACGGTTGAAAGGGATGGGGACTTGTGCGATCTCAAAGGTGGGCCCGTCAAGGTCTAAAAAGGTTTTAGTCGCGTAATGTAATCATCCCGGGGAAAATTTAATAGGCGGCAATGGTTGTTAATTAGTCCAAATGATTAATTAACCCCGTGAAATTATGAAATGGATTGCGGCGGAGCTTGGCCAGGTGGAATGCCACGTGGAATGCTGACGGTGGCATAGACTTTCGCAAAGTTTATTGATATGTTTTGGTATTAAACATACTTGTCGTATGTCTAAAGTTTTTGTATATATTTTTATTATATGATGAATGAATTAATATAATTAATTCGTCATAGGGGCGGAATTTATATATAAGGTTATAGTTTTAACCAAAGGGCTTTATAAAGCGGGGTGTTTATTTTCAATGTGCGGGAATATATACTTTGGTAAAACATTATAATAAAGGGTTTTGGGGATATTTATTAGAAAAGGAAGTTATATACTTAGGAAAAGGTATTTTACTAGGGATTTAATATAGTAAAATCAAATGTTAATATGAAAAAGGACAAGGAAAATCAAAACATCTTTGTACATCTAAGAAAGTGATAACTTATGAAGTAAATTGCAACATTTTATCTTCAACACTTAAACTTAGAATAACAAGTTGTTTTGAGGAATTTTATGGAATATTGCATCGGTTTCCTAAGTAAAATAGGATTTTACTTAGGAAAAAGTTAAAAATGGAAGATAATCAATGATGGATTATTTCAAGTGCTTAGGTCTTTTTGATCATTAGGCCGAGGGTCCGGTCCCTCCAGAAGTCAAGGAAATGCCTTGAGCCCCTTTGATCTCCAATTACCTTAGTACTTTTGGGGGAAATTAGTAAAACTCTTGAGGGGGAAAAATGATGGGGAGGTTAATGAATTTGACTTTTCTTGCTGTGATTTTCCAGTGTATTTTCTGCTTCAGTACTTTTGATGAAAGTAAATGATTAACTAACATGTAGCAGCACCATTCATCAGATAACACTTTGCTGCACCATCTACCTACCCTATCTACTTAACACTACCATTTTGTCTTCTTTATTAGGGTGCATTTAGACTTGCAAACCCTGATCAATCTTTTATTTTTACATGATGAATCTATCTATTTCTACCCTTATTACATCCAAGGGCTCAGATTAAGCTGTTGAGCACCTTTTATTTACTCTACCTATCTACTTATCTGCCAAGATTAAACTGTTTGGCTAGATATTTATTCTCTAATCTATAACATGAAATTGAAATATGACTAAGCCAAGTTTAAACGGTTTGACTTATTCATGAATTGTGGCAAAAGTTTCACAAGCTGCACACAATTGATTTATTACAACAGAGTAAAAATTAGTGGCATTTGGATTTGCACACTTTCCTTGGTCTATTTTTTGCTTGGGGTTCATTTCTTTCTCTTTTTTGACCATTTTATTCTTTTTACCCTTTGATCTTTCTTTTAGGGTATACCCTCTTTACATTTTTTAAATTTTTTTGATTTTTTGGTTTTCAAGAATATGGAACACCTTTGCTCAAGTAAGAAGGTTTGAACATATTCCATACTTCCATCAAGACAATCATGAAAGATGAAACCTATTGATATAGGAGGCTAACACTCGCTCCACTTGGGGATGGCTTTTCCTTGTGGAAAGTCAAGAACAGCAGGTCAGATGCCTCAGAATGTCTTCAAACTGAAAGTATGAAATCTTCCTTCTTCTGATAGCTTTATTTTACATATGATAGTGAAGCTTTTGGAACTTAGGGCCTTCACTTCGGGATTCAATTCCAAAAAGTCACCATCCAATCCAAACTGCAGTAACAAAAATAAAACAAGCAAACAATATATTATGTACAAGTTAGAAACATTTAAACATTCTAGTAAATTGGATCAAAATAATGCTTAAGCATTCGACCATTGACTGTTCCTTCTTCAACTTCTGAATTGTCCAAGTCCTTCAAAAAGTAAGTGTTGTTTCCCTGCAAGGCATGAATGATATAAGGCCCTTTCCACAAGAAATCAAACTTCCCATGTTTACCTTTTTCTTCTCTTCTAGAATCCCATCTTAGGACCTTGTGCCCTAACTGAAAATCCTCTGCTTTAGTCCTTTTATCAAACATTTTCTTTAGCTTTTCCTGTAAGACTTGTGATCTTTGGTATACCTCTTCTCTGGTTTGTTGCGGGTGGATTGTTTGATTAATTCTTCTTTGAATGTCATTTGGCTCCACTTGAGCCTCCTGAAGTAATTTCATGACAGGGATTCCTAAAGATGATGGGAATCTTGCTTTCAGACCATAAACTAACTCATATGGACTAGTCCCAATGGATTTCTTGGTTGTAAGCCTGTCTGCCCATAATGCATAGGTCAGTTTCTTATGCCAGTTCTTTTTATTTTCCTCCAACAATTTCTTAATGATATTGATCAAACTCTTATTGGAGGATTCTGCTAGTCCATTACCTTGGGGGTAATAGGCTGTTGAATGGCCTAAAGTAATATGATATTTATGGCAGAAACTAATCATTTTCTTTGATTTAAATGCGGCAGCATTGTCTGTTATAATCTTTTCTAGACATCCAAATCTTGAAAGTATGTTGGTTTCAAGAAACCCTATGATTACAGAATCATTAGACTGTCTACATGGGATGGCTTCAATCCATTTGGTGAAATAGTCTGTAGCAGTTAAAATCCATCTATGTTGCCCTGAAGAAGGGGGGTGAATTTCTCCAATAAAATCTAATCCCCATTGTTGAAAGGGTCTTTCTGTGGAAACTGGTTTTAAAGGCAGAGGTAATAACTTTCTTTTACCCTCAAATATCTGACATTTGTGACAACTTGTTACAAATTTCTTTACATCAGAAAATAATGTTGGCCAGTAAAAGCCAGCCCTTAAGATCTTGTCTGCAGTGGATTTCCAGTAGAGATGTCCTCCATAATCCCCTGCATGAAATTCATTAAGCACTTTATCAGCTTCATCTTTTAAGAGACAATTCAACAAAATTCCTTCATGATTTTTCCAAAATAAAGTGCTATCTAAAATACAATATTTCAAAGATGTCATTTTTAAAAATCTTTGCTTGGTTATGGACAACCCTGGAGGAGCTTCCAGGTTTAATAAAACATGAATTATATCAGTATACCAGGGTGAATCTAAGAAATCTTGACTGATCTGAGGAGTCGCCATCTCCTGCTCGTTATCCAGTTCATTGATATCTAAGGCTTGGCAATTGGTTTCTGTCATAAGTTGTGCTAAACCTTGGCCTTTTATCAGTTTAGTTGGCTTAATCTCAATATCATATTCCAAAATGGTAGCTATCCACTTACCTCGTTTACCTTCAATGCCATCTTGAGTCAAAATATCTTTAACTATTGCATTAGGCACATATGCTATCACATGAGAATATAATATGTAAACTCTGAAATCTTTGATTGCTTTTACCAATGCAAAAGCCTGTTTTTCCATAATATTGTACTTTAGAGGTGCATCCCTCAGTGCTTTACTAAAAAATGCTATTGGCTTTTCACACCCTTGGTCATCTTTTTGAAGTAAAACAGCTGCAACAGTATGTTGAGAAGCAAATGAAAAAATAATAAAGTCTCTATCAAATTTAGGACTGGTCAGAACTGGTGTCCTTGTTAAAGCCATTTTAATTTCCTCGAATGATTGTTTGGCTTCTACAGTCCAGTCAATGCTTGAATCTTTCCTCAACATGTTAGTCAGTAATCTAAGTAACTCTGCTAGACTAGAAATAAATCTTCTCAAAAAGTTGATTTTTCCTATAAATGCTTGCAATTCTTTTATGTTTCTGGGGTGGGGTATTTGCAAAATTGCTTGAATTCTTTCAGGATCAATCCTAATGCCATCTTTAGAAATGATATGTCCTAAAATCTTTCCTTCTTCCAAACCAAACAATGACTTCTTAGGGTTTAAAGAAATTCCATATTTCCTGCACTTTATAAATACTTGCCTTAGGTGATCTAAATGTTCTTGATCTGTTTTAGAGAAAACAGTCAAATCATCTAAGTAAATAACCAGAAAATCATGTATCTCTTTAGCAAAAGCAATGTCCATCGCTCTTTGAAATGTAGCTCCTGCATTCTTGAGCCCAAATGGCATTTTGACATATTTAAACGTACCCCATGGTGTGGTAAATGTTGTTTTATCCTGATCATCGGGATGAACCAGAATCTGGTTGTACCCTGAAAATCCATCCAGTAGTGATATTCTCGAAGATCCCACTACCCTTTGCAGAATGTGATCCATTTTCGGCAGAGGATAGTTGTCTTTTAAAGAAACTTTATTCAAATTCCTTAAATCAACACACAGTCTGATTTCTCCTATCTTTTTTCTTGTTGGTACCAGGTTAGAAACCCATTTTGAAAATCTGATAGGAGCTATTATCCCTGCTTCAAACATTCTTTTGATTTCTTTTTCAATTGAGGGTAATAAAACAGGATTAATTCTCCTAAGCTTTTGTTTGAAAGGTTTCTGGTCTGGTTTCAAAGGTATAGTATGTTGAATGATGGATGTATCATAAGATTTGAGATCTTCATAACTCCAGGCAAAGACATCCTGGAATTCTTTTAATAGTTCAACATATTTTACCTTCTGATCTTTTGGAAGAGATTTGGACAACTTAACAATTTTTGGATGTTCTGGTGTTCCTAAGTTGCATTCCTCCATATCGGCTTTAACAGGTTCCATTTTAGGTCTGAATGGAATATCATTTGAGTCAAATAGATCTTCCAAAGGTGTTAATCCTTTGGGTAATTGATTATCTTTTAAATTGATGATTTCTGTCTCATCTATGATCTCATCAAATTCCATTTGTTTCAAATTTTGCATGTCTTTTTCAGTGAACGTGGTTGGATGCAGCATATGAATTGCATTTTCTATTGAAATTTCTATTTTTTGTTCTTTTTCTTGATCAAATTTATCAGCAGTTATGTCTTCATCTATATTACAGTTAGAAAACTCATTCTGAAGTGTCAAAAAACTATTGATTTGATTGTTATTCACAAATAATTTCCAATTCAAAAGATTGTCTGGTATTGCAGGCCTGTGCCTTATCTCAGCTGAAAACTGATGATTGGGATCAAAAGGCAATTTGCATGTACTAGCAAACATTGCTAAACTGTGAGCATGCAAGTTTTGTTTCCTGGGAATTTTGGCAAGTTGGGCTTGTAGAAATGTGTTGAGAATATCTACAACTGTCTCTCGGTATTGTTTCAGTCTCATGTCCTTTGTTGCACATTCTCCTTTAATCTGTTGGATGATTAGTTCAGAGTCGCCTATAATTGATACTCTAATGCCTCCTAACTTCTTGACATGTTTAAGCCCCAATAAAAGAGCTTCATACTCTGCCATGTTGTTAGTGCATTTGAAATTTAACCTATAAGCATGACCCTCTGCATGATTGTTCTCCACATTGTGTAACCAAATCCCAGCTCCTGCCCCTAGTCTGTTTACTGAGCCATCAAACTCTAAATGCCATAGACTTTCATGTTCATAATCTTCATCAATTGTTTTAACGTATTTTTTGACAAGAGCTAGTTGTTTAGTTTTTTTAGGTATTTCTCGGTCATCTGGTGTTTCATTGTTTTCAGAGATTTCTTCAATTTTAACCGTGGTTTTGTTTATGATTTCCATTTCAGGAGCTTCTATTTCAGTAGGAAGATCTAACTCAGCATTGTATAAAATAAAAGAATCCATGTCAGAATGTACAGAATAAACAGGGAAGTTTTCAGGCTTCTCATGGCTACTCACTAAGTACTTCATCAAAGTTTCTCTATATAATCTTTTAGGTTGACCAAATACTGAAATAGTTGCATAAGACATGTCTAATTGAATAGATCCTCCAAGTTTAGCACCCCAAGACCTAGACAATAACATACCATATTTAGGTGGAATATCAACAACTACTATGTCCATTAAAACAGACTTAGCAGGGTATTGAACCAAAGTGACACACAGATCTTTAATTAAACCTAAACATTTTACCTGACTGGAATCAAATGAAAACAAATCTTTGTATGGTCTAGTAATATCTAGATTCAATCTTTCCATTACTGCTTTTGGCATCAAATTGTGAGATGCTCCCGAATCAAGCATTGCATTATGGAGTATCTTGTCATGAACATTCAGGCTTACATAAAATGGAGGAGTTCCCCCACTTTCTGGTTTGCCATTAACCTCAGGGCCAAAAATAAGTTTGGGTTGATCATCAAGAATATTTACTGAATCATCCAATCCAGTAATGTTAATGTTTAAAGACTTGGAAATCTGATTCCTATAGACATCATGTTTAGCCAATTCTGATAAAGGAACAGCTATCTTGAGTTTGCCTATTTGAGCTTCTAGATTAAAGGGTTTTTCTGTTTGAGCTTTAGCGTTTTGCACAGTTGGATTTTCTCGGTTTACTGGATCTTCAATGTTTTTCTCTTTTTCATGAATGAAGTTTTGTTTTGAAGATGTTTCAGGACTAACTTCTACTGTTTCTTCTACAGTTCCTACATGAGGAGATGTATTGGATTGCTGTTTGTCGATTGGTTGGTTGTCAGAGACATCTTCAATTATTGGATTTGAAAAACTAGGAGTTATCCTCGGCAAAATTTGTATTTGGGGAATGTTTTGTACAGGGGAAGTATTTTGTACAGGGGGAATGTTTTGTTTTCCTTTGACATTTTGTTTTGTGGTTTTCTGTTTATTTTTCTCTGGTGCATCTATCCGTCTACTTCTCAAGTTGTACTGCTTATGAACCTCGTAGATTGCTGTGTCATAGCCTTCTTTGAAATCAAAAGTCTCACCTGAATGAGTGTGGAATGTTTCAAGGATATGATTCTCTTGATCATCCTGAGATAGGAAGATTTCTGGTTCATCTTTGTCCTCATTGACATTGTTTATTTCTACATCTTCTGTAGTTTCTTCTGAGGTTGAACCTTCAACAAAGTTTTCTTGGAAAGGTGGTCTAATGTTTTGATCAGGGACATTCTTTCCAATATTTTGGTTCAGATTCCTCCTAAAGTTTGGGTTTCTTGCAACATTCTGGTTATCAGTAGCAGACTTTCTTTCAATGTTTTCCACTCTATCACCTAATCTTTCCATACCTTTAATGATTACATCCAGCTTCTTTTCAAAAGCTGAAGGTTCTTCATTCATAGGCATTCTTCTCTCTGCCCTAGCTCTGGCTCGTTTTTCTATCAGATTTGCTTCTACGCTCACCACTATGCTTTGCATTTCCTCTAGTGTTTGTGGAGCTCTTTCCCTAAGAGAATAAGCTATATCAGAGTCAAAACCGTCTGGAAATTTGACCAACACGTTATTAGGTGGGGGTCTTAGTTTCAGAGGAACTGCATGATATGATTCATTGAATCTTATGATGTAATCTTGTACGGTTTCATTTGGTCTTCTTCTTAATTTTTCAAATTCTGATAGGATCTGGAGAGGATCTTTCTTTTTCTCCCATCTGTTCAAAAATGCCCTATACAAAGCTTCTAGGTCAGCAATACTGCTCGGGGCGAGAGCCCTAAACCAAGTTCTAACTTCTCCGGTAAGACTTTGTACGAAAATTCTCATACGGATATCATCAGTATCAATCTCATAAAACTCAAAGTAATCTGTCATCCTTTTGGTGTGTTGTTGAGCTGTGTAGGTACCTGATCCGTCAAAAGGTGTGATCTTACTTTGGTAGTCTTGTGGTAAAGCTGGAGGGTTGGCTGGTAACTATAAAGGGGCATATCGATTAGCCATTGGAAGATAAAGTGGAGTGACAGGAGTAGCCGGTCTAGTAGGAGGAGAAGGTGGTATTACGGGAGGAGATGGAGGTCTAACAGGAGGAGATGGAGGTCTAACAGGTGTTTCAAAAGTGGCTGAGCTCGGAGATGCTTCAGTTATCACAGAAATGTTTGAGCTTTCTTCAAAGGCTTGCTCAGATTGAATGGAGTTATGCAATTCTCTGTCAAGATGATGTGAAACAAATCTGTATTGCAAATCTTCAAAGAACAAAGGATCTGGAATTAATCTAGATAATTCAGTCTCAGAGAAATTTACAAACAAAGATGTTTCAAATTGTGCATCAAAAGGAATGTCATCAATATAAATAATTTTCACAGGACAAGATGCGGATCTAGAGAGTGGTCTAGAACTACCTGTACTTTCCTGACTTCCTCTTTCAGAACTTTCTTGACTTCCTTGTCTTCTAAGAATCCTAGGGATCAGATTTGGATTTTCAAATATTGGTGGTGGATTGGGGTCAGGGTTTGACCTAGTATGGCGAATCCTTTTTGAAGCCAGTTTTCTTAGAATATATGTTTTTGGATTTTGGGTTTTAATTGTAAAATAAATACAACTTCTACAAATTCTTTAAGAAATAATGATATGTGATTAAAATTTCCTCAAAGATCTGTTTAAACTAGAGAATCTGATTGAAAAATTTGAAACTAAGATTCAACTTATAAGCTAAATCAGAGATAGACTGAAACAACATTTATTTACTTTTGCATTTGCAGAGCAAAAGCAATTTCAAAGGCTACCTGGCTGATCTTCAGACTCTGTCTATAGCTTATAAATCAAACACTAGTATCAATAAAATGATTCAGTTCCCTAGTATGGTCGCCACTATGTTATCACTCAAGTTTTCCTAGAAGTTGTGTAAGAGGAAAGTATACCCGAGGTAACCACAAACCAACCTTTTAGATGCAGAATCTAGCCAATCTGCATCCAGAGAGGGCTCTCTCTTTATGATTTATCTCTGTTCTTGAAAGTTTTTAGGCTAGTTATAGATTCGAAATTTGTTTTGGGAAATTGGTGGAATCCACAAACTAAGGGCAAGGCTGAGAGCTTTCAGTCCATTGGGCTATGGAGTCAAAGGATGGCTTTACTGGATTTCTATTCTACGCACAAGATGGTATTACAGGGCAAGATAGCTAGACAGAGAACAATCCTTAAAATTTAAAGTGGGTGGGATGATCTTGAAGGGATGAAAGACAACTAAGAATCTTTCACCATGTTCAGAGGAAGAAGTGAATTGACTACAAACAAAGAGCAATAAAGGATTCCTTATTATAGCAATCAACAGTGATTAAATTAGCGAAGCAGGAGCATTTAAGAATTCGTGCTTATAGCTAATTTAGAAGAAAACATTTAGGAACAATCACATTTGAAAACATAGTACAATTAAGCAAATTCTGTTTCAATCTCTTATGTAAATTATTCAGAAATGGATATGATGGTATTAAAAACTAATATAAAATTTCAGACAAAAGGTAGAAACACTTATTGAACTGTAGTCCAACACATGAATCCTGCAACAAGTCCAGTGCTTCAAAACGTCATCCAGTAAGCCACAAGTAAATTTGTCCAAAAGCTTTTTATTCCGAAAACCTCAATGTTACAGCAGAGTAATAGAATCCACCCCAAATGCTTTCTTTGGGGATTTATTTATACAAAAATAATCCTAACAATCTTACTCTATCATAGCCAATAATTTAGGCTGACTTAAAGCATATTTACAACAAACAAGAGACACATGGTCTCGAAAATAGAATAACGAGTAACGGCTGATGTGCTGTTCCTTTTTTCATGGACGTGCTAAGGATAAGTGCTCAAAATAGGGCTCTGTGCTGTCCTTTGCGTATTCCTTTGACTTGTTGAATACTTTTTATTCTCACGGATACTCTTCAATCTTTCATCTGATACTCTTTCATCTGCATTTCTGTTTTTTACCATTTACTCAATAGTAAAGATAAACTTTTATCCTGACAACATTTTTTTTACAAAATTTCCAGCATTTCCTTCCACCACTGATCATCTGGTATCATTGTTCTTCTGAGCTTCCTTAAAGTTTCATCGGCTTCAGTAAGTTTATAAAAAGTGGGCTCGTTCAGAAATAGATATTTTAATTCATGCTCCAGATGAAATAGATTCCTCACTTTTTCATAAATACTCTTCCCAGTTGGTAATGCAGGTTCTGATGAGCTAGTAGAACCTATAGCTGTATTTTTAGCATGAGCTTTTATTCTTTTCTCATATGTTTCCAAGTCTACTATTTGATCCTCTGTGAGCATGGGACTTGGCAATTCACTGTCCAGCAAATCTTGAAACTTCTCTCTGAAAACATTGATGTCGACCAAAATGTCATTACACTTTCTTTCTAGATTTTGCATGAAAGTCCTCTTGGTGAAAATTCTCTTTGCTTCCAAAACTACACCTGTTCTGTCATCAATTCCTATCAATGCAAGCTGTTGTTTTGTTTTGGAATTCAAAAATTGAATGATCTGCTGGGCATGCTCCGGCTTGCCCCTTAATTCATGTCTAGTTTTATTTATTTCCTCTTGTGCTATCTTGACTAATTCATTTTGCTCAAAAATAGCTTGAATGGAAGGCCAAATATCTCTTATTAATTCAATGATGTTGCTCCAAAGAATATCATTTATTTCGTTCAGAGGCTTTTCCAGTGAAAGATCTTTTTGCAAAGCCTCAGCCAATTTCTCCAATCTTTTTATTTCCCTGAGGTTGTCAGCAGCTGTCTTTTTGGATGTGTCATATTTTCCCTCCAATTTTGTTAATTGTAATTTTGTTTCTTGGAGTTCTGTGACCTTTAGCTGTAAACTCTCCATTTGTTTAATTAAATCCTCAGAATTCAAATTAGAAATGTTCACCTGAGATGGTTGTTCCTGCTGTCCTGTAGTTGTAGTACCTGTTGTTGAAGTCTGCTTGATATTTTCCTGTTCCTACAATGCTTTTTCCAACTCCTTCTATGTTTCATTTAGTCGCTCTGTCAAATTCAAGAGCAACTCCATCATTTCTTCTTGTGAATTTCCTTTTATAACTTCTTGTGTCTGAGGGTGCCTCGAGGCTGGTAATTTCAGCTGTTTTCTGAGTGCAGCTATATCATCCTCTTTCTTTTTTACCAATGCCTCAATACCTTTAATGTCTTTGGGATTGTGACCCAAACCAATGATGATCTCTTCTAGAGATTTTATTCTATTTTCCTTGGCCTGTGAGGAGGCCCTCTCAATCTTTAATTGTGCAGTAGTATTATTCAAGGAATCTTGCAGCGTTAAAGCTACCATGGCTTTGTTGGTGAGAGTAGAATAAACCATTTCCCCTGTTTGTCTATGAAGCTCTATCTGATCCAAGGGATGGATATCTTTTGCTAAAACTTCAAAATTTGTTCTGATATAATCTGTTGCTGAAGTTGGCTTTGGCACCTTTGCTTTGAAGTGGCTCATTTGCATTTTACCTTGTGACAGATCAAATCCTGACATCAACCTTTGCTGATTGTGAGGAGCCATCTTCATATACTGATCGTATACCTTCATTTTCAATGGTTCATTCTTTGTTTTGATATTAATGAAGGTTTTCTTAATGTCTCCAGTATCTGTCTTTGGCGGTCTAAAAGAAGATACTTCAGTGCTTAATTGCTTTTGTATCCCTTTCTGGCTTATGTTTGTTTCACTTGCTGTACCTGTTTGCTGACTATCTTCCCTACCATCATCAAATACTTCATCTATAATCTCTACATCTGGAGGTGGATCCGACTTGTGTTTTTTAGCTTGATAAACTTGTGGGGCTCCTTTTGAAGGTGTGGTATCTGGAGCTAGCCTCTTTTTCCCTATTTCCACATTCAGTGGAGTTTGCATCTCTGGAACTTGTATTTGCTTTGCTGGTGTGTGAGAAGCCTGAGATGGTTCTGGTGCTTTGGAGCTCTGTGATTTTTCTGCCATGACCAGGGTTTCAATGACCTGAACTATAGGTTCTTTTCCTTTACCCTTGGGTTCTGCTGCTACTGATGGACTATCTTCCTGTAGAGCTTGTTGTAGAGTGGCTGCTGATGATGTGCCAATGTAGGGTACCTGCATTTGATCATATGTTTCTAGGTCAAATTTCTTCTCAACATCTTTCATAAGTTTATTCAATTTGGCAGCTCCACTTCCCTCTTCAACCAGTGTTCCTTTAACCCATTCATCTTGATTTGCATACTGTTCTATGTCAGGAATTCTGTGATGTACATAAGGAGATGACTTATTTTTTAACCTTCTTTCACAAATGAAACCAAAGGGGTCATATGGGACCCAACGGAAAGATGTCTGGAATTTTCTCTCTAATACAAGTTCTGCTTCTCTCTCGGCTTCTCTAGAATTGCAAATGAAAGGACCTAACTGGCTTTTGATCCTTAACTGTGCTTTCTTCTTTACATTGCAGAAATGGATTACATCTGAGTTATTCATCTGTCTAAAGTATTCCAAAGCAAAAATTCTCATTGGTACATATCTGGGTAACTTGAATGGATGTAATTCACATCCATAAATCTTGATGACTGTATGGTTTTGGTATAAGTACCAATCCCCAACTTTATAACTCTTTGACAATTGCAAGGTCTTTCTAATTTCGGTACTAAGCCTGGGGGGAGAAACTCCTGTTAACAAAGTTGTAGCAGGATGTACAAACTAATCAATGAATTCTGAATAAGAGTAGGGAGAATCAGAGGACAAATGAATGATAGGGGACCAAAAAATAACAGACCTGGGATTACCTCTAGCATCAATTTTCTGAACAGGGAAAGGGAAACTGTCTGACTGATAAAAGATCATGAGATGATAGATGACTGAGGAGTACTTAAAAACCTTTTCAGTATCTAGCCTTAAAAATTGATCATGGATTTTGTTGGCAATGAAGGAAGCATAATCATACTGAATCTCAAGAGGCTGCCCAGGGGTAAAGATGGATAGCAAAGCCAGAGTTATCTCATCTACATACTCACTGGTATTGAATCCTAAAACAAAAGATATTACATTCACAATAAGCCTTCCCAATGTATTGAAAAAGTAAAAACCATAGGGGGGAGTCCCTTTTGGCTGATGCTCAGGTAACATGAAATACTGACACATTGCTTTTAATTTCTCTGGGGTTAACTGTCTGGTTTTCTCAATCAACCCTTCCATGGACAAAGGTGCCAATTCTTGTTCTGGCTCAAAGTGTAACATATCATTGATAGCCTGAGGTGTGATAGGGAACAGAACACTTTGATCAGGAGCTAATACAGCTCTTTGTGCGGGATCATAATTTGCATGACAGTAATGAATGATTTCAGGGAAAACGTGGACTGTAGGAATAAAATACCTTGGGAGATTGGATTCCCACAACCCTATAAGATCTTGCCCCTTCGAGTGTTCATCTCTGCAGCGACAGAAACTCAAACGGGGACTTTCATCAAAATGCAGGTCTTTAATTTGGAAATCTTCATCTATTAGAGGTAAATAGTCTAATTCCCAGTGAGGAGCATTCAATGGAGTGATATTTAAAGCTGTCGGGGCCTCCATTTTGGTTCTTGTGGATTCAAAATGGAGGTTTTCGTTTTTCCTTGCAGACCGGGCGGGATATCTGACAAAAGAGGAAATTGGAACAATTCGCAGGTTTGGGAAGCAAATTCACAGGTTTTAAATCTTTAATGAGGACTGAGAGAGGATTTTTAACCATTTTTTCAGAGAAAAAACAAAGGAAACTAAGCTTGACTTGCAGTCGGGGCGCGAAAAAATAAATACCTGTTTTTAGATGGAAACTGGTTCTTTAACAGGTAATGAACAATGGCGGGGACGTTCTTCAACACGGGCGCAGCTGAATTTCGGAGTAAATTGGTGTATTTGCAGTGGAATTTGAAAATTGCAGCGGGAGCTCTGTCTCTTTCAGAACTAAAAATAACCGAAAAAACACGAAAAATGGCTTATTTACAAGTCAAAAGGGTTTTTGTCTTTTTCGAGGTGATGACGTCATTGACGTACGGGGTGACGTAGGGAAGTGGTGCCGGCGGTATGCGGTAAGCGGTAAGCGGTGAGCCCGCACCGCTTATGGACGAAGGCGGTAAAGGACGCGGGGGGAGCGATTCCATAGTTTTAACGCCACGTGGAATGCTGACTTTTCAAAAACCGCCCATCCCCCGCTGGTTAACATGCTGGAAAGGGATGGGCAGCGGGATTGATGATCACCGTTGATCAACGAACGGATGATCCAACGGCTGAAAGGGATGGGGACTTGTGCGATTTCAAAGGTGGGCCCGTCAAGGTTTAAAAAGGTTTTAATGCGTAATGTAATCATCCCGGGGAAAAGTTAATAGGCGGCAATGGTTGTTAACTAGTCCAAATGATTAATTAACCCCGTGAAATTATGAAATGGATTGCGGCGGAGCTTGGCCAGGTGGAATGCCACGTGGAATGCTGACGGTGGCATAGACTTTCGCAAAGTTTATTGATATGTTTTGGTATTAAACATACTTGTCGTATGTCTAAAGTTTTTTTGTATATATTTTATTATATGATGAATGAATTAATATAATTAATTCATCATAGGGGCGGAATTTATATATAAGGCTATAGTTTTAACCAAAGGGCTTTATAAAGCGGGGTGTTTATTTTCAATGTGCGGGAATATATACTTTGGTAAAACATTATAATAAAGGGTTTTGGGGATATTTATTAGAAAAGGGAGTTATATACTTAGGAAAAGGGATTTTACTAGGGATTTAATATAGTAAAATCAAATGTTAATATAAAAAAGGACAAGGAAAATCAAAACATCTTTGTACATCTAAGAAAGTGATAACTTATGAAGTAAATTGCAACATTTTATCTTCAACACTTAAACTTAGAATAACAAGTTGTTTTGAGGAATTTTATGGAATGTTGCATCAGTTTCCTAAGTAAAATAGGATTTTACTTAGGAAAAGTTAAAAATGGAAGATAATCAATGATGGATTATTTCAAGTGCTTAGGTCTTTTGATCATTATGCCGAGGGTCCGGTCCCTCCAGAAGTCAAGGAAATGCCTTGAGCCCCTTTGATCTCAAATTACCTTAGTACTTTTGGGGAAATTAGTAAAACTCTTGAGGGGAAAAAATGATGGGGGAGGTTAATGAATTTGACTTTGCTTGCTGTGATTTTCCAGTGTATTTCCTGCTTTAGTACTTGTGATGAAAGTAAATGATTAACCAACATGTAGCAGCACCATTCATCAGATAACACTTTGCAGCACCATCTACCTACCCTATCTACTTAACACTACCATTTTGTCTTCTTTATTAGGGTGCATTTAGACTTGAAAACCCTGATCAATCTTTTCTTTTTACATGATGAATCTATCTATTTCTACCCTTATTACATCCAAGGGCTCAGATTAAACTGTTGAGCACCTTTTATTCACTCTACCTAGCTACTTATGTGCCAAGATTAAACTGTTTGGCTAGATATTTATTCTCTAATCTATAACATGAAATTGAAATATGACTAAGCCAAGTTTAAACAGTTTGACTTATTCATGAATTGTGGCAAAAATTCACAAGCTGCACACAATTGATTTATTACAACAGAGTAAAAATTAGTGGCATTTGGATTTGCACACTTTCCTTGGTCTATTTTTTGTTTGGGGTTCATTTCTTTCACTTTTTTTGACCATTTTTATTCTTTTTACCCTTTGATCTTTCTTTTAGGGTATACCCTCTTTACATTTTTTAAATTTTTTGATTTTTTTTGGTTTTTTTTATTTAATATAATATTTCTCTATAATAATTATGGTAGGTAAGGTGGGACCTTACACGATGTAAGTTTGTCCTTCGGACATGTTAGCCCCCTATGAATTTTTTGACAAAAAAACAGGGGGCTAAAGTGTTTTTGAGCCTTCAAGGAATGCATCTCCTCCGAAAACACATCATCCTTGAAGCCTCCTGTGCCTTTTCTCTTTGATAAATCCTCACTACTGTTCCTAGTTTAAAAGCCTCTCTGTTGTGAAGAAAATGCCCAAGGGCCTTCATTTTTCCTTTTATTTTAGCCCTATTAAAACCTCTATTTTCATCACCTTTTCCCCCTTTCTAATCCCCTTTAAACCCTGCAAAAATCCTTTGTTTGGTTTGATATCCCCTTATTCCATCTACTGATTCCCTCTTTAGCCTTAAAATCCTCTTTTGGGCTAAAAACCCATATTTTACCATATGACAGGCTTAGCCCCTTTTAGCTATCCCCTTAACCACTTCCCCTCCATAAGCCTAGGTGCTAAAACCAAGCACTAGCCCGCAAATCGATTATCGCAATCAGAGAAATGGTCGGAGCACCTATTTTCTTTGCAAAGCGAAACTTCCGATGCGATAGTGTATTTGGTCTGTCGGCTTTTGAAATAATCCCTGCCGTTGATCTGAAGAGATCTAACGACCCACTTGTTCCATCGCGCCCTAATCACACTCCATTTTCAACCTCCGATGACCTTCCTCACCGTCGATTCAATTTTAATCTGATGGCCCTCGCATCCTCGCTCTGATCGCAATCGAAAATTTTAAACTGTGCCATCCTCCATCCCTCCCGATTGCGACCCTCCGACACGATCCTGCCCGTTGAGTCCACAAGAACCAACGGCCAGGATCTGCCCTCATTCCTCCATGTGTCCCCCGATTGGGCTCCTCCGATCTAATCGCAGCCGTCGATCTCTCATAGATCCGACGGTCCAAAGCCAATCTCTCCATCGCCCATCGGATCTAGGTCCACCCCATCGCTCCCCTCCTATTAGATCTCAGCTGTCCATCTCAGCTAGATCAACGGTCCACATGAATTTCTCCACCAAACATCCATTTCAGTGCATTTTTTACCTGTTTTCCCTATAGCCACTGTCTCCACAGTTGCGCCACTATTCCTCCAGGCCTCCACAGCATCTCTTCTGCCACCCTTGGATTTTATAATTGGTTTATTTTACTGTGCAGGGTATACAGAGTGATGAATTCACTCTATTTGCCATAATCGCAGTCACTGTGATTCGGAACAAAGAGAGGCCATTACAACAGTGGTTCAGTGAAACTGCAGAGACGGATTAAGCAGATTAAAGCCAGTTAATTGAATATTCAGCACCTAATCCCATGATCAAAGGATTAAGGCGCAGTCCGAAGATTAAAAAGAGCACATGAAACGAGCCATATCTTCTCTCAGCATCAACAGTACATTTTCTCATAACAGTACGCCCTCCGACAGTAGTCTCCATGCCTCCCCGAGCTCCCAAAGGCCATCTCACTTACAGAAAGCTTCCAAAGACTGTCAGGACAACAATAATGGAGGTATGAAAGCCCGGAAGACCTTCAGTCACCTTACTCACTTCAGAAGACGAAACAGAGAGCCTTACAGCGATAAAGAACTTCAAAGAAACATCAGAGGTCAAATCCGACCTGACAAAGACTCCAAACCGGACCACCAAGTACAACGCAGAGCTATTAAGCAGAGTGGGCGCGAAACACCTCCTCCATGCTGTCTTAATGAATCGAGTTAATGTGTATCACCTACCCCTGCTATCCATTTTTCCTATAAAGAATCCCAAAGAACACTTTGTAAAGGGTTGGGATTGCGTGATTGCAATTGTAGTTGTAGGGATTCATTTTTTACTATTAGAAACAATTTTGGGAGAGAGTAGCAGAGTAGTTTGTAATGTAGTAAGCTGGGAGGAGAAATTTGGGACTGTAATCAGCTATTGAGCTCAGTGTATGTGACTGGTTTTCCATCAATTAATCAAGAAAATTTCATAGGATCCTGGTCTATTACTACGGGTGATGTTTTCTCTTTACATTGTTTTATTACATTTTTTCATGCTGTTCATTGGTCTTCTGGTACACATCAAAAATATAACATAGGATTTTCCCACGCATGGTACCCTATGTTTCTTCTCTCCCTAACTTTAATGTTTTCTGCTGATAGTGAAACTAAGAGCAAATTCATGTAGTTTAACCAGTGTAGCAGTTGTTATTCACTGCTAGCTGATGTGTGAATTCGGGGTTTGATGCTTAGTTGTTCTTGTTTGGGTTCAAGCTGGAGGATTTGGGATACCGGGGATTTAGTGTAATCCCTGTCCACTGGGGTCCTTGTTCGACGGATTGAACTTTCCAAGATCCCGTGAACCGGTGTCGAAGCATTGAAGGTTGAAAGTCCTTCTATGATCTCAGGCTTGGTTCCGTGTTCAAATCTTAATGTTTCTCTTTCGAGAGCATGCTGAAGCAGATCTAGAGTTAGATGACCTCTGGTCTGATCTCAAGCTACCCTTTGTGTCTCTTCATTAGTCTCCTTAATTTTCCATTCCATCATCTATCTCAAAGATCCTTTAGTATAGATGACTTGCTCTGTGAAAGCCTTGGCTAGTTGTTTGCAAGTAATCTCCTTTCATGAATCCATAGCCCAATGGATGGCACAGCCTTAACCCATCCTCTTTTGCTAAAACATCCTACTGCTCTTCTCCTTTCTTCCCATTACCTTCTCAGTCTGTGATCCTATGACCAACCTGATAACCAACCCAATCATTTTAAACCCCCTTTTGTGCTTCATACCTAGCCTAACATCTCATTTTGAGCTTCAAAGATATATCATTCTTTGTTTTATTGGAGAGATCCCTCTCCGGGTTCAGGAGGGCTAGATGATAGGGCCCTAAAGTGGTTATGATGTTGTCTCATCTTTTGGTCTTGCCAATCTGGCCAAAACATGGGAACCCCAACAAGAAAAATCCAACCTAGTACATTTTACGAGCCCTAGGAAGGAGGAAATCGATTAACGTCATGATGACAGAGTCCGATGTCATCAGGTTTTAAAGAGTCTGAAAAAGGAAGAACTTGACATCTTTTCATATTTAGAGAGTTTGAAAAGAAGGCGGAAAAGAAAACTCCAGCAGTCCCTTTACATAAATAGTCCCTCAGATTCGAAAAGGTAGAAAACTGTGTCCGAGAGAACCTACTTGTCGCGAAAGGCTAAGGTATTCCTTTTTCATAATTAATCCATCCTAGCCCGAAAAAGGGGTAAACATATATTGGGTAGATATCGTTTCGCAACCAATTTTAACGAGTTCAAAACGACAAGCGACTAGACAATCTTTTCAATTTTAGAGAGTTAGAAAAGAGCTGAAAGATGACTCCTCCTGGAGGAACCAGTGGTATTAAGGGTAACCAATGGTTGGGGTGATGGTGGAACTACTCAGAACAAGTAAAGGTTAAGAGGCTAGTTAACAAGACCACGCATTGCAGCAGTTCCTCAGGAATGGGTGAAACAACCAAGTGAGGGCATATGATTGGCCAAGATGATAGTGACAATGGAGTGAAAAAACAAGGCTCATCTGGAAAAAACAGGCTGATAAAATGGCAATCACAGGAGGTAAAATGGGAATGGTTTCATTTTTACACAAGCTTGAAATCAGGAAACTCTGCTTGAAATTGGTTTCATTTTTACACAAGCTTGAAACAAGGATAAACTATGCTTGAAACCGGTTTCATTTTTACACAAGCTTGAAATGGAAAAAAAATATGCTTGAAAAAGTAAGCATGCCCCCAGCATGGTGACTCAATTCGAGGTACATGCCCCCCAAGCTTCAGTCCATATGAACGACAGATGGAGTGAAGGTTCAAATTACGAGATCAATAGAAAGAATCGACTGAGATTTTACGAGATCTGGAAAAGACTCGAATTGAACGGGAACATGTTTTATTGTTTTAATGAGGTTGACACATTAAAAGAACTATCCTCATGGTTAATTCATTTTTTGAACAAGGTTGACATAGAAGACGAACTATCCTCGGGACACCTTGTTTCATTGTTTAAGGAGCTTGACACAAGACAAGGAACTCTACTTTGACAACCTTGTTTCATTTTTTAAGGAGCTTGACACAAGAAAATGAATTCTGCTCCGAAGACCTTGTTTCATTTTTTAAGGAGCTTGACACAAGAAAAAGAACCCTGCTTCGATCAGCTTGTTTCATTTTTTAAGGAGCTTTACACAAGAAAAAGAACCCTGCTCTGACCATCTTGTTTCATTTTTTAAGGAGCTTGACACAAGAAAAAGAACTATGCTCCGATGACCTTTCATCATGATGAATAAGAAGTCATGGCTTCCAAGAGGTTTGCCTCTGGTGGGAGAAAAATATCTTGAAAATCAGGACCCAATGCCCCCAGCACACGATGTACAATGGCACCATCACTGAATGCGGGCACGAGATAGGTAGCCACATAATTAACCTGCGGCGGGGAATATACAACCAGTGGATAAAGACTCGGAAGGGATGATGGTGGACTAGATGTCACGTTGGGACCAAAGAATGAAAGATGATCAATGGTCACAATCCATCCCTGGTGTGGGAAATAAATCACATGAAAGAGGGAGGAGACAACTGCCCCCATGACATAAGTATAGTCACACCCCAAGAGTAAATTAAAATCCAAGGGGCCTGGAACAACCATTACGTCTATATGGACGGTTTTCCCGCCCAAAGTAACAGGCAACTTTGGAAGGATCCCTAATAGGTGACTGGTTCCTCTGTTAAAAGCCAACAGATTCTGGGTAACAGGCATAAGTGGTGGAAAATCAAAAGCTTGTCAAGTAGTTGAAGAAATAATACTAACATACGTGCCTTCATCTGTAATAGTGCTGGGTACGACCAGATCAAAGGTTTGTACCGTGATTCAAAAGGCACATAAGATGGAAGGTGGTATCCGAAAAATCGACTCCAATCAAAGGAAGCGACCAAAATACTTGGGGGGGATACCATCGAACTGAGATGGTTTTCCCCTGGTGTTACCGGAGTAAGAGGAGCACTCTCCTGGACCTCCATCACGGGAGTAGGAGGAGCATATTCTTGCATCACAGGGATGGATGAATCTTTCGCCAAGTCCGAGGAATCTGAAGAAACAAGAAGAACATGAGGGGGATGAGATCGACTCTCAACGGAAAAGACTTGATGAACCACAGATGGGGCTAGATCGACTGATCCCATGACCAACGGTTGGTCGGGAACAGATTCTTGAATTTGAATTTCCGGGGGAATGGGACCGACCAAGGATAACTCTTGACTGACCTTTGAATCAACTAGTGGAAGACTCGAAGAAAGTTTCTGGTAACCAGCCGGAAGGAAGGGTGCATAAACAGTAGGGTTGTCCAACACTCTTTTGGCTTCATCCATGTATGGACAAAGGTGGATGGGTGATGCCCTTCACACAACTTACAGGGATTGGTAATCTTGCCTTGTTTTTTATGAGCCTTATCAGAGCTAGTCAAATATGTGCCAATCATATGACTTTCAAAAGCCAAAGGCAATGGTGGGTGGCCGTCAGACCATGCGTCAAGTACCTTGGGAATACCAGGACAGTCTCGAAGCAGATGGTTACCTTTGCAGAGCATGCAAGGGAATTTGAATTTCCGTGGAAGCTTGGATGGTTCCGTAAGGGAAGGTTTCTTAAGTGCAATAGCTGCATCATTAGCCTCTCTTTTATCTGACTTCTTCTTCTTTTTATTCTTCTTCTTCTTCTTAGCCACCTGGTTACTATAATCCAGACTTTCACCAGGCAAAGTAGAAGAGGAGGATGAAGAAATAGGCGAAGAAGGGGAGAGGTCCACCTTAGAATCAACTTGATGTTGTTCTGGTGGAGGAGATGGCTGTACGGTGGATGGAACATGTTGGTGTCTCTATAATTTAGTAGAGTGGAAAGACTAAATGCTGCAGAGCCTACATCAAAAACCACTTTTGGATTCTAGGATCTAGCCCTCCTGAATCCATAGAGGATCTCTCTATAAGTGCAAATATTGATTTATCTTTTAAGGTTTTAGTATGATATTAGGATAGTTATTAAGAACAAGGGTTTTCTGGTTTGTTTGGTTGGTCGAGTATGATATTTAATTGGATGGAATATCAAAAAATGAAAGAGTTTCGAAGGATGAAGGTGCAAGTATATTGAGAAGTTTTCAGCAGATAGGATTATTATGAAGCAACTTTAAACCATTGGGCAATGGAGTCACAAAAGGGTTTAATTGTGCAACAATTTCAAGAGTGGTCCAAGGGGAAAGTCATCTATATCAAAATATCCTTTAGATTAAATGATGGAGTGGAACATTAAAAGTGTTGAGAAAGTGGAAAAAGCCAATAATTTCAACAAGGATTTATCAACTTACCATACAAGAAAAACCTTTGAAGCAACTGTTTGAAACCAGCCAAAGGACAGGGCTAATTATAGACTTCTTTGGAAAATCTTGTATTAAAGCTAACTTATCAGACAACAATCCAATAATCTCACTAGAATACTTTCAAAAGGGATGAAAATAGATAAGAAAACAAAGTGCAACTTAAGATCAGGTCAGATGTATTAAAATCAAAGCCCGCTTTTAGCATACTCTTAGGGAAAATTTCAAACAACCTTTGGAGAAAAAAATAGAAGACAGGGAAAACCATAAACTTTTCTAGTTTAAATCTACTCGGCATGTAATGAAAATATCATTCATGAACTTCCTTTCAAGTTTTGCACATCAGGACATGGACTAACTAACATTCCTTGATAATGTTTACACTTAATTTAAGTCATTCCCAAATATCACAATTAGCAGAAAACATATAGATAAAGCTTATCAGTGAGAGTAGGGTACTTTTAACAGTAAATCCTAGCTCTATATTTGCTGTTCTTTATCAGAGAAAAGTGAACAAAATGGCATACATGAAAGGAAAACAATAAAAGTAGAAGTACTTCACCAATGATATAGACCAGGATCCCAACAATCAACCTGTATATTGATGTCAATCTAGTTACAAACTACATGTCCAATGTTTCATCACAGCTTCAAACTTCTCTTCTCAGCGTATCTTCTTCAATAACTTAACAGAGCTTCAGAGCTTCAGAACTTATTTACATTCAACAATGATTCGATGTAGCAACTATTACATCAAAGTCCAACAACCAACAACAACTCATCTTCTTCAGAAGTATTTATAGAAGGAAGAGGAGGTGGAAGAGTTCTAGGGTTAGGTGTCATTAATTCCATACTAAATGCAAATCCTAGCTTTGAAAACCATGCAAGGCATAAGGCAGGAAGCATTCAACTTAAAACTCTGTTTCATTAACTCTGTTTTCTGCTTTTTAGGCTTAGTGGGTGAAAAGATTGACTTTAAGGCTCTTTTTATCTTTTACAATAACTTTGATGTCAGCATGAAATATTTGATTTTTCTTGTAATAACTGTTAGCAGCCTTTGGCCTTAATGTTTTCTGATTGAGATTTGATCTGGGTATTCCTTTGAGGTAGAAGGCTGCAAGGTGACAATTTTGGTAGGTTGAGGATTCAATTAGCCCCTGTGATGTGGCATTCGAGGCTTTTCTGGAGATCTATCTTCATTCTGTGGATTAGGCCTTCGATATTCAATTTGTGCCTTGATCCTTTCAAGATTTGATTATTTATTTAAACCTTTGATTATGCTTTGATCTTCATCTTGACACTGATATTCCTTCATTTAATTAACTCTGACTGTGTTTGTTGTTTGCAGGTGCGCAGAGGGTTTGTTGGAGTTTTTGTTCAGAAAGTCGATAATCATGACTTATCGATGTTCTAAAAACGTGTAATTATCACTTTAAAACCCTTTAATTTGTATCAAAGGCTGTGAGGATCGTCATCCTCGGCCAATAACACTGTAATTATCTGCTGGAGGGTTTTTAACTTGAACTTCATTAAACCTACATAAAAACAAACAAACGTTATTTAAATCCTGCGAAAATTGGTTTAGAACTGCTTAGGAGGGTTTGTGGAAGCGTTTCAGAGCAGTGAGGATGGAGGAATTTGTAGCGGAGAACAGGTTTCTATGCCAAAACAGAGACCTAGGGTTCAAATTTAAAATATGGCGCGAATTGGGAAGAAGTGGTTTCGGGAAAACCATCATTGGTTTTCGCGCAACATTTGGGGGGGGGGTAAGGCGGTATTAACTTTTGGAACGCCATACGACTCATCGCTCGACGCGTAGCAAATGAAAAACAATTTTATCGCGCGAAAGTAGTGCACTGTGGGACGGGGCCAAAAATTGCGCGATATGGATTCTGGTCCGTTGGATGATCAGCGATAGATCAGATGGTGCGGGTAAAACAAGATCAATCCAAAGATTTGCGGAGGATGTATGGTGGGACCGACGGTTGTGTCAACACTTTTGTCGCATGGTGGATGGGTAATAATGGAAAATGGGGTTTATCGGGTTAAGTCCCGATCATTGGATCTTCAGATCGGACGGTTATGATTGAGGGAGGAAGCAGATATGTTGAAAGGAGGAAAAGGTAAGGTAGGGTGAATGGGAGGAAGGATGGGGCCCAATGGCCGTTGATCTGCAAAGATCAACGGTCTGGATTTGTTTAGACCATAATGTTAGGAAAGAGGGAAATAGAAGGAAAGTAAGGGTTCGGGAAGGGTTTTCAAGTCTTTTAGCGCCCAATTGCGAGGCTTTAGGATGCATGGAGGAAGGGGCTAAAGGAAATAAGCCCTCGGGGGCTTAATGATTTTAGAAGTGCAAAGGTCTGTTTTTAGGCCAAAAACAAAGATTTTAAGGCCAAAAGAGGATCCCAATAGGTGAGATAAGGGTTTTTAAACCAAATGAAAGGGGAACATAAGGTTTAAAAAGGGTTTTGGAATGGTTTAGAAGTCAAATGAAGGTATTTATGGATGAATATGGAGAATGAAAAAGAGAAGTGTAATGAGGGAAAATGGAGCTTCTTCAAGCAGTCTTTCTCTTGGTAAACAATAGGTATTTGAGGGCTTATAGTGAAACAACAGTAAAGATTAATTCAAAGGATAAAAAACATCATAAGACTTCAAGAACTCATAATTTGGAAATGAATTGTTTCTTGAAGGCTAAAAAATATTTAGCCACCATTTGATATAACAAATTTTATAGGTGGCTAACAGTGATTCCACATGGGGATGACATCTTCTTGAAGGTGTCAAGAACTTCAGACAATTTTATCTGGAAACTGATCAGTGCCTTGAAATTTGAAAATATTTTTATCAGCTGCTAATAAAAATGACTTAGAACTTGATATATCAGCAGAAAAGTATTTCCCAAACATCTACCTACACAACCTACTTCCTAACATTTTTTCTTCAGAAGGTGCACTTGGACTTGCAAACCTTTTCATCAATCATTTTATTCTTTTATTGAAAACATAAAACTAGTCTAAGTCTACTCTTATTTCTCCATGAGCTCAGATTAAGCAGTTGAACTCATAAGTTTCTCTACCTAACTACTATCTGTCAGGATTAGACTGTCTGGCAGACTTCATTCTCTATTTTCTAAAACATAAATTTAAAAGCAGCCAAGTTAGGATTAAGCAGTCTGACTTGCTGTAGATCTATGGCATAAAAAAAAGTTGCACATAGTCTTTATGAAAAGTAAAACAAAATTTGTGAAAGCTGAAGATCTGTAAACTAAAACATCCTTCATTATCTCTTTAGCTCTGATCTTGAATTTGTTTGAGTTGTCTTTTCTCTCTTTTTTGGTTCAAGTTTTAAGCATATTGGAACCAATTTGTTTTCTATATTTGGCTCAAGATTTAAACTGATTAGAACCATTATTCTTTTGAAACTCATAGGTTCAGATTTTGAATTTGTATGAACCTTTGTTTTTCTACCCTAATCTATCTTATTGATAAGCCAAGATTGAGATTTTTGGCAAATTTGATTCACTAACCTATTAGCAATAAATTGAAAAGCTAATTAGTCATGATTAGGCTGTATGACTAACTGGAAGTGTGTTTTTAGGAGTGGAATTTTATCTTGCACACTTTCAGATTTTATTTCTCTTTTTTGGTATGGGGATGTACCTTTCTTGTTTTCCTTCTGCCCTCTTTTCCCTTTTTATTATTTTTTGTATTTTTTTTTCTAACTTTGAAAGAAGTGATAGATATGATATTTATAATGAGGAAAAATGAAAAAGCTTCAAACTGGTACATTTAATAAAAATAATGTTTGAGCATCCTGCCATTGACAGGACCTCCAAAAAGTTCAGTTCCATTCAATTCCTGCAAGAAATAAGCATTTTTACCAGCAGTAGAATGAATGAGATAAGGGCCTAGCCATAAGTTATCAAATTTTCCATGTTTGCCCTTATCTTCTCTCCTGGAATCCCACTTCAAAAATTTGTCACCAATGCTGAAATCACTGGCCTTTGTTCTTTTATCAAACAGCTTCTTGATGTTGTCTTGCTTGTGTAGTGCTCTGTTGTAGACTTCTTCCCTGGTTTGTTGAAGATGTATAGTCTGATTGATTCTTCTTTTCATATCATTATAATCAGACTGTATTTCTTGGATCAGCTTCATGACTGGCACTCCTAGACTGGTTGGAAAAATTGCATCTGCTCCATAAACTAGCTGGTAGGGTGACATTCCAATTGATTTCTTAATTATTAATCTGTCAGCCCATAATGCATGTACTAGCTTTGTGTGCCATGATTTTTTATTGTCTTCTAGCAAATTTTTGATTATATTCACCAAAATTTTGTTTAAGGATTCTGTTAACCCATTACCTTGTGGGTAATAAGCAGTAGAATGGCACAATGTAATCTGATACTTATGATAGAATTCAACCATATTTTTGGATCCAAATGCAACATCATTGTCAGTGATGATCTTCCTAGGACAACCAAATCTAGATAGGATATGATTTTCAAGGAATTTTATGATGACAGAGTCAGTGGCTTGCCTAGAAGGGATGGCTTCTATCCATTTGGTAAAATAGTCTGTTGCAGTGAGGATCCATCTATGTTGGGCAGATGAGGCTGGATGGATTTCCCCAATGAAGTCTAGACCCCACTGCTGAAAAGGAGCTTCAACAGTGATTGGATGCAAGGGTAAGGGAAGCAGTTTTATTTTGCCTTTAAAAAGTTGGCATTTGTGACAGACAATGATTATTTTGTGGACATCTTGAAAGAAGGTGGGCCAATAGTAACCAGCTCTAAGGATTTTATTAGTAGTTTCCTTCCAATAGAGGTGGCCTCCACATTTTCCTTCATGTAATTCATGCTTGATCTTATCTGCATCATTCTCAGGCAAACATTTAAGCAATAATCCACTAGCATTTTTCCAATATAGACATTTATCCAAAATGCAGTAATTAACAACTTTCAACTTTAAAATCTTGCCTTCATTTTAGACAAACCAGGAGGTGTATTTAAATTGAGAAAAACATATAAAATATCAGCATACCAAGATGAAAACAGAAAATGATCTTCAATAATGGGAGTTGACAACTCCTCCTGTTCATCTAATGCGTCTAACATGTTTATATCAAGAGCTTCAAAATTAGACTCAACCATTAATATTGCTAGTCCTTGGCCTTTTATGAGCTTAGTGGGGTTGATTTCTAAATCATATTCAAGTATCACAACAATCCACTTTCCTCTTTTTCCATCTGGATCTTGTGTTAAAATGTCCTTAACAACTGAAATTGGCACAAATGAAAATATGTGGGAATGTAAAATGTAAAATCTGAAGTCTTTTAAGGCTTTGACTAAGGCAAAGGCTTGTTTTTCCATGATATTGTACTTTAGAGGTGCATCTCTTAATGCCTTACTAAATAATGCAATTGGCTGCTCTTGTTCCTTCAAGTTTTTCTGTAATAGGATAGCAGCCGCTGTGTGTTCTGATGCAAATGAAAAAATGAAGAAATCCTTTGTAAAATCAGGACTAATGAGAACTGGTGTTTTGGTTAATGCTTTTTTTACCAGTACAAATGATTTATTTGCTTCTAAGGTCCATTTAACTCCTTCTTCTCTCTTAAGCATATTGGTCATGTTTCTAAGGAGTTCAGCTAGATTGGGTATGAACCTTCTCAAAAAATTAATCTTCCCAATGAAAGAATGAAGTTCCTTGATGTTTCTAGGATGGTTTATTTGCAATATACCATCAATCCTCTCTGGGTCTATCGTTATCCCTTATTTTGATATGATGCGTCCAAGTAGTTTGCCTTCTTGGAGACCAAACATTGTTTTCTTCTGGGATTTAAAGATAACCCATATTTTCTGCATTTCTCAAAGAATTTTTTCAAGTGTTCTAGGTGTTCTTCATCTGTTTTGGAAAAAACAGTGATATCATCAAGGTAAATAATGATGAAGAAGCCTAATTCTTCTGAGAATGCAATGTCCATGGCTCTTTGAAATGTAGCACCAACATTCATTAAACTAAAGTGCATTTTCACATACATGAAAGTACCCCAAGGTGTAGTAAACACTGTTTTGAGTTGATCATCAGGATGTACCAGAATTTGATTGTAACTTGAGAAGCCATCTAGCAAAGAAATTCTTCTAGAACCAACTACCTTATGTAAAATGTGATCCATCTTGGGTAAAGGGTAGTTGTCCTTTAATGAGGCTCTGTTTAAGTTCCTAAAATCAATACAAAGCCTTATTTCTCCTGTTTTCTTCCTAACTGACACAAGATTATACACCCACTCTGAGTATCTAACAGGGACAATAATTCCAGCATCATACATTTTCTTAATTTTTTTCTCAACCAGGGGTAATTGAACAGGGTTTATTCTACGCAGTTTTTGTCTATAGGGCTTCTGGTATTCCTTGAGGGGTATCTTATGCTGAATTATCTCTGTGTCAGATGATTTTAGATCTTCATAACTTCATGCAAATACATCAGAGAACTCTTTGAACAACTCAATATATTTCAATTTGATGTGAGCTGACAATGTTTTAGATAGTTTGATCATTTTTGGCTTTTGTTCACTGCCTATGTTACATTCTTCTACTTCAGTTTCAACAGATTTCAGTTTTGGTTTTTTGGCAACATCATTGAAATCAAACAGTTCTTCTAATGGGACCAGTCCTTTTGGCAAGCTTTGAGTGTTAGATTGCAGCATTTCTAAGTCTTATTTTTCTAAATTTGCACTAATTTCTGTTGCATGTTCAAGTTTATTAGATAACATATTTATATAAGAAATATCTGGAGACTTTAATTCTTCATCAAGTATATTTTCTTCAATAGGACAATTATTTTCATAATCTGAATCTGAACTTGGCAGCTCGAATCCATTTCTGAACTGTAGGAAGTCTTCTATTTGTTTATCTCCCTCAAATACCTGCCAGAATTTTTCATTGTCTGGGATGGCTGGTCTGTATTTCTCTTGAATTGTGTGTTGTTTTCTTTCAGAAGGCCTTTTGCAGGTACTAGCAGAAATGGCCAGTGCATTGGCCAACATATTTTGGTTTCTGGGGAAAAATGTAAGTTCATACTCATCAAACGTTTTGAGTAAATCCAGGGTATCATTCCTATAGGCTCTCAATCTGGGATGTTTTGTAGTGTATTCCACATTAATTTGCCTAATTATTAGTTCAGAATCTCCATGAACAATTATCCTTCTGGCTCCTAATTTTTTCAATAAATGCAAACCTAGAAGAAGTGCCTCAAATTCAGCTATGTTATTAGTGCATGGAAAGTTCAATTTGTATGAGTGTCCTTCAGCATTATTGTTCATTTTTTTGTGAAGCCACACTCCTGCACCTGCACTAGTCTTGGTACAAGATCCATCAAAACTCATACTCCAAAGAGGACTAGTTTCGGATTGACTTGTTTGACTACTATCCTCTTTATCTATTTTTCATTTTAATTTCTCTTGTAAGTCAACACTATGTTGAAATTGGTTTAGTTCCTCATGATATTCATTATGTTGAGGATTCTTCTCTTGACTCTCAAGGTTGACAACCAAAGGATGACTGCTTTGTAGCTCTAGACTTGTGATTTGTTCACTATAATTTTCTAATTTGGAAAACTGTTTCGAGACTTCTGTCTTGTCTTCCTCCTTTTCTGTGTCTGCCACTATATTACAGTGAGAGGTGGCCACTAAGTCAGTTAAGGTTTCTTGCTCATTGAATGTTTCATGATTGAAGAGAATAAATGAGTCAAGGCCTGTATGCAAAGAATAAAGAGGAGATTTTTCTAGTCTCTCTTGGCTACTGACCATGTATTGCATGTGATATTCCCTATAAAGTCTTCTAGTTTGATTAAAAACAGGGATGCTAGCATATGTCATATCCATTTGCATTGTTCCTTGTAACTTAGCTCTCCATGATCTTGATCAAAGCATACCATACTTGGGGGGTACATCAGCCACTACAATATCCATCACTAAATGCTTGGCTGGAATTTGTGCTAAGTTTACAGAGGTCTTTGATCAAACCTAAACATTTCACTCTACTGAAGTCAAAGGAGTCTAGATCTTTGTATGGTCTGGTGATTTCAAGGCCTAGACTTTCCATTACTGCTTTGGGCATTAAGTTGTGAGAGGCCCCTGAGTCATGCATAGCATTGTGTAAAATTTTGTCATGAATTTTCAAACTAACATAAAATGGAGGAACTAGCCCTTCTTGGTATCTTCCTTCAATCTTAGGACCAAATAAGAGCTCTAGTTGGTCATCATTGAGGTTAACAGTGTCATTATTTTCTCCTATGTTGAAGGCTTTCAAAATTTGTGATCTATAGACATCTTGGGTGACTAATTTAGTGAGAGGAACATAGATTTTAATCTTGGAAATTTCTTGTTCCAAACTAAAAGGCATCTGATTTTTTACAATGTTTGTTTCAGCCTTATTAATCACCACTTTATCAGCAAAATCAGTTTGCTGATTTCCTCTATTTACATTGGTCAAAATTGTTTTAATAGAAGAATTAGCTGAAGTACTAATGCTGCTAAGGTCTGCACTCTGTTTTTCATTAATTTGAGTGCCTTTCTCTTTGGTTTGATCAGAATTTACAACCACTATTTTGTCCTTTTGTTTAACATTTTTGGGTTTGCTCATAGGGTTGTTTTTTGTAGAATTGTCAGAGGTTTTGTTCTTGGGAGCTTCCTGATTTCTTTTACTCCCGAGGTCATATTATTTTGGGGTCTCTATGATGACATTTTCCAGCTCTTGATAATAATATTCATCTTCCATTCTTCCATCATCATAGGGTGTATGTAAACCTTGTTTCCTATTGTGAGGAACATCAAAATTATCATTGTCTACTCCCAGCAATTTTATGTCATCTTCCTCTGTTTGTTCAATTTTTTCTTCAACCTCACTTACATAGTTTTCTTGAAAAGGAGGTCTGATTTGTTGATCATCCTCTATTTGTCTGTTTTGAGGTTGATTTCTCCTGAAATTCTGATTTTGATTTTGAGATTGATTTCTATTTTGGGGAGCTGATTGGTTTTCTATAGATTGTGCTCTCTCAAGTATGCTCATTTTCTTCATCATTTCCTCCATCATTCTTTCCATTTTTGAGCTATATGTGGAGGGTGCACTTTCTTCCCTAAATGATACTTTCTTCTCATTTCTCATCCTCGCTCTTTTCTCAATCAAATTTACTTCCACAGCAAGAGCTCCCTTTTGCATGTCTTCTAGGGTTAAGGGATCTCTTTCTCTTAGTTGATACGCCATTTCGGGATCAAATCCTTCAGGAAATTTGGCCAAAGCTGAGCCTTGTGGAGGTTTCAAATCCGGGGGCAGGGCATTATAAACACTATTGAACCTAGTGAAATAATTTTGAACACTTTCCCTAGTGTTTCTTTTGAGGTTGTTGTAATCTGAAAGTATTTGGAGAGGGTTTTTTCTAACTTCCCACTTGTTTAAGAATGACTGGTGAAGGGCTTGGATGTCATTAATACTTTGAGGGTTTAGGCCTTTGAACCATTTTCTTGCTTCTCCCCCTAGACTTTGAGAAAACAATCTGAGTTTGACAGTTTCATCATCAATCTCATTTCTATCAAAATAGTCATTCATCTTGTCCACATGTTGTGAAGCAGTATTAGCACCACTGGCATCATATAATGGTATCTTGGACTGATAGTCCTGTGGTAGATTGACTAAAGGTAAACAAAGGACTAGAGGGGCATACCATTTTTCCATGATAGGAGGTTGTGGGAAAAATGGGGGGTTTACAGGTGGAGGATGTAAAATGGGAGGGGGTTGATGGAATGCGGTGGTTTGAACAATGGGTGTATGGATAAAAGAAGTGGATGGATCAGCGAGAGATTGTTGAGCAGATCTAGGATGAGAGAAAACAAAATTGTGGATGAAATGGAAATCAGGAGGGGTAGTTTCTCTGCTACCAAGATGTTCACCTCTATCTTGGGATGAAGGTGGAGACTCAAAGTCTATTTGATCTATATGATCAAGTGACCTAGTTCTGAATGGGTTTCTTAAGTCAACTTGTGAATCTTGTAGAGTTGTAAGGTTTTCAGGAACATAATTAGCTCTATGGACTGGTCTGACAATAGTTGGATTTTTAACTTTAGGAGGCTTCCTAAGGATTCTTTCAGGATTATCAACTATCTAAGGAGGATTTGGGTCAGGATGGCTCCTAGTATGAATTCTTTTTGAAGCCACAGTGTTGCGTTTTTAGACCCAATATTCAGAAAATTTGAAGCCAAATATAACAATTTTTGAAAGGCAAACTAGTCTTTGATAAAGAAAACTTTACTCCTCAAAGTATTCTTTACTGAGTTTAAATGATGTTATGATAAAGGGTTTCCTAGTGGAGTCTTTGGAAAACCAAGGAAAATCAACAGGCCTATTGATCTTCAGTGGAGTCACCAGGTGAAGAGTTTTTACTTGATTTAAGGGCTTTAATGTTGTTCACCATCAACAATAAAAAACCACTCTAGGTAGACAGTTGGTTCATTAGTTAAAAATGGGATTATCTTAGTTTTGAAGTTATCTATTATTTCAGAAATTCCCCAGTATGGTCGCCAGAAATGTTGGTGCCTCTGTAATTTAGTAGAGTGGCAAGACTAAACACTATAGAGCCTACATCAAAAACCACTTTGGGATTCTAGGATCTAGCCCTCCTAAATCCAGAGAGGGATCTCTCTATAAGTGCAAAGATTGATTTATATTTTAAGGTTTTAGTATGATATTAGGCTAGTTATTAAGAACAAGGGTTTTTTGGTTTGTTTGGTTGGTCGGGTATGATCTTTAATTGGATGGAATATCACAAAATGAAAGAGTTCTGAAGGATGAAGGTGCAAGTATATTGAGAAGTGTTCAGCAGATAGGATTAGTATGAATAAACTTTAAACATTGGGCAATGGAGTCACAAAAGGGTTTAATTGTGCAATAATTTCAAGAGTGGTCCAAGGGGCAAGTCATCTATATCAAAATATCCTTTAGATTAAATGATGGAGTGGAACATTAAAAGTGTTAAGAAAGTGGAAAAAGCCAATAATTTCAATAAGAATTTATCAACTTACCATACAAGAAAAACCTTTTAAGCAATTGTTTGAAACCAACCAAAGGACAGGGCTAACCATAGACTTCTTTGGAAAAGCTTGCATTAAAGCTAACTTATCAGAGAACAATCCAGTAATCTCACTAGACTACTTTCAGAAGGGATGAAAACAGATAAGAAAACAAAGTGCAGCTTAAGATCAGGTCAGATGTATTAAAATCAAAGCCTGCTTTTAGCATACTCTTAGGGAAACTTTCAAAGAACCTTTGGAGAAAGAACTAGAAGACAGGGCAAACCATAAAATTTTCTAGTTTAACTCTACTCGGCATGTAATGAAAATATCATTCAAGAAATTCCTTTCAAGTTTTACACATCAAGACATGGACTAACCAACATTCCTTGATAATGTTTACACTTAATTTAAGTCATTCCAAAATATCACAATTAGCAGAAAACATATAGATAAAGCTTATCAGTGAGAGTAAGGTACTTTTAACAGTAAATCCTAACTCTATATTTTCTGTTATTTATCAGAGAAAAGTGAACAAAATGGCATATATGAAAGGAAAAAAATAACAGTAGAAGTACTTCACCAATGATATAGACTAGGATCCCAAGAATCATCTTGTATATTGATGTCAATCCAGTTACAAACTACATGTCTAATGTTTCATCACAGCTTCAAACTTCTCTTCTCAGCCTATCTTCTTCAATAACTTAACAAAGCTTCAGAGCTTCAGAACTTATTTACATTCAACAATGATTCGATGCAACAACTATTACATCAAAGTCCAACAACCAACAACAACTCATCTTCTTCAGAAGTATTTATAGAAGGAAGAGGAGGTGGAAGAGTTCTAGGGTTAGGTATCATTAATTCCATACTAAATGCAACTCCTAGCTTTGAAAACCATGCAAGGCATAAGGCAAGAAAACATTCAACTTAAAACTCTGTTTCATTAACTCTGTTTTCTGCTTTTTAGGCTTAGTGGGTGAAAAGATTGACTTTAAGGCTCTTTTTATCTTTTACAATAACTTTGCTGTCAGTGTGAAATATTTGATTTTGCTTGTAATAACTGTTAGTAGCTTTTGGCCTTAATGTTTTCTAACTGAGATTTGATCTAGGTATTCCTTTAAGGAAGAAGGCTGCAAGGTGGCAATTTTGGTAGGCTGAGGATTCAATTAGCCCCTGTGATGTGGCATTCGAGGCTTTTCTGGAGAGCTGTCTTCATTCTGTGGATTAGGCCTTCGATATTCAATTTGTGCCTTGATCCTTTCAATATTTTATTATATCTTTAAACCTTTGATTATGCTCTGATCTTCATCTTGACACTGATATTCCTTCATTTAATTAACTTTGACTGTGTTTGTTGTTTGCAGGTGCGCAGAGGGTTTGTTGGAGTTTTTGTTCAGAAAGTCGATAATCATGACTTATCGATCTTCTAAAAATGTGTAATTATCACTTTAAAACCCTTTAATTTGTATCAAAGGCTGTGCGGGGCCAAAAATTACGCGATATGGATTCTGGTCCGTTGGATGATCAACGATAGATCGGACGGTGCGGGTAAAATGCGATCAATCCAAAGATGTGCGGAGGATGTATGGTGGGATCGACAGTTGCGTCAACACTTTTGTCGCGTGGTGGACAGGTTTAAATGGAAAATGGGGTTTATCGGGTTAAGTCCTGTTCGTTGGATCTTCAGATCGGACGATTATGATTAGGAGAGGAAGCGGAAATGTTGAAAGGAGGAAAAGGTAAGGCAGGGTGAATGGGAGGAAGGATGGGGCCCAATGACCGTTGATCTGAAAAGATCAGTGGTCTAGATTTGTTTAGAACATAATGTCGGGAAAGAGGGAAATAGAAGGAAAGTAAGGGTTCGGGAAGGGTTTTCAAGTCTTTTAGCGCCTGATTGCGAGGCTTTAGGAAGCATGGAGTAAGGGGCTAAAGGAAATAAGACCTCGGGGGCTTAATGATTTCAGAAGTGCAAAGGGTTGTTTTTAGGCCAAAAACAGAGATTTTAAGGCCAAAAGAGGGTCCCGAAAGGTGAGATAAGGGTTTTTAAACCAAACGAAAGGGGAACATAAGGTTTAAAAAGGGTTTTGGAATGGTTTAGAAGTCAAATGAAGGTCTTTATGGATTAATATGGAGAATGAAAAAGAGAAGTGTAATGAGGGAAAATGGAGCTTCTTTAAGCAGTCTTTATCTTGGTAAACAACAGGTACTTGAGGGCTTATAGTGAAACAACAGTGAAGATTAATTCAAAGGATAAAATACATCATAAGACTTCAAGAAATCACAATTTGGAAATGAATTGTTTCTTGAAGGGTAAAAAACATTTAGCCACCATTTGATATAACAAATTTTATAGGTGGCTAACAGAACACTCGAGACCACCGAGGTCGAAAATAACCGCACAGGCAACCCAACAGTTAACCCAGGCAGGGACAACATTGCCATATAAGGAGAACCGACATTCCCAAAAGTAGGAAAAGGACCAGGTTTCCCTTCGGAAGGGATTCCTGGGTTAGTGAACTCCGAAAACATTTCCATAAGAAACAACTTTAAAATAACACCCTAAGGAAACTAAATTTAACCAGGAATATCTCATGGGCTATTAATTTTTAAGACACTGATTTTTTTTTTTTCATTTCATATTTTAAGAGTCGAGAAACAGGCAAAAGGTGACTCTATCATTTTCAGGTTGAAACGAGCATGAAAGGACAAGTTCTTGATGATCTTTTCAAATTTATGGAGCCAATAAAGATCGAAAATGACTGCTCAGGTAGTCTAGGTAAAAGGGTGTACCAGGTTCCCGTGAACTGCCATATACACCTTGGTAATAAAATGAAGGAATAATTAACCAAGGACTTGATGTACATGCAGGTAGTCTCCCTGAATGTTGTGTTCGGTGTATCATGGTTACAAGGCGGCAGACTCAGCTTCCTACAAATAAAAGGATTGCAACCTATAGAGGTCTCCCTTTATATAATCGATGGTACGGGGAGCACAAGTCTGTACTAGTGCTGTCTGAAGCTAGATGGTGAGCGACAACTGCTAGGTTTTAAGACGCCGAAACACGTCTCTAACTTATACCACTAACTGTTTCGTTAAGTTTCAATGTTGCCTTTGGTTAATTGAATAAATTTTAAGTTGATCTTGTATTTATGTTTCAATTCCAAGGTCCTACCAAATGTTGGATCTCACAAATTCCTGAATGCAAGCTACATGTCGTAAAACACCATTTCATTCAATGAAGAGCTATCTACGAGAAGGTTAAGAGTTTCAAGCGATAGAAAACAATGAAAACACACATAAGTATTCACTACAGAACCTAATGCAAGCTAATGAGAACGAAAAATCTTTCCTAGAATGTCGAATGCTAGTTATGCAAAAGATTTTTCAATTCTACAATGAAAACAAAACAAATGCAAGCACAAAATATATATTTTTTGATTTTTTCAATGTAATAGAGAAAATAGTGCACTAAATAACATGAAAAATGAATCTTCAGACTAGTTCGAGAATTCCAATGCAAGAGTCGAAACAAAGCAACTTAAGCAACTCAAAAGAAAATAAGACAAAAGCTCAAACCAATGTCACAATCTCTCAAATCGAAGAAAGGTGTCAAAACATACCCATACAAGCAATGTGAGCTATGCTTGGAGTGATAAGAAGCGAAATTGAATGAAAGAGACAAGACTCACTCAAGACTCATTTCACCAAAAGCAACCACTCAAACGGATCCAGGGAGTTGAATGAAATCAAGAAAATAATGAAGGTGACCGTGAAACAAAAGACCCAATCTCCAATAGAAGGCTTAGCATGTCAAATCACTAGAAAGCCCTAAAGCCATGATGCTGAAAGAAATGGACAAACAACTGAAGGGAGAAGGGTGATCACTGTCACAAACAAACCCAAATCATTCAAAACAAGTGAAGAAAACACCCAGAGACACCAGGATGGACCAAAAATCCCAAAACAAGGAAAACCCTTGCACCTACAGGAATTGGCGCCACTGTGTGGCTGTAATCCACACTAGATAGGAAATGGTGCAGGTGATAAACTAGCAACTCGCGCCAGTGGGCGCGACTTGTTGAGCCCCAAAGATGTCCTTTTCTTCCACCACATTTCACTTCATTTCGTTTGTTCCTTATCAATTACAGGCTTAAATGATCAATAAGATTAATTAAAGTTGCTTTAAGAATGTATATAATGACTAACTTGCTACATTTTTATGGTTTTGTTGTTGTAGTAATTTTTGACTAGACTTAGCTACAGAATGTAGCCATTTTGTAGCTAGTTGCCGATTCAGCAGCTGTCTTCATATTTTCACAGGTTCCAGGTGTCACCTCAAAGAAAAACACATATGGGTGAATTCCAGACTTCATCCACATCATTCTTTTCTCCCTACGAAGTCTGAGTAGAATTCTACAGGTGGTTATGCACGTGGGAAACCAAAACTAGGAGATAGACTTCTAATAGGACAAGGACTGTAAAAATGTCTTTAATCATAGTACGAGACCACCACCAGAGTTCTAATTTGATTTTATTTGGGAAATACATTTATTCCTATTTTATCTCAAGGATAGTTATGTAATTTTCTTATAAGAATGACTCGGGAGACCGAGAAACAACTAGCTAGATTTATGTTTTGTTGCTAGATCTCAGAAGACCGTAATACTCTGTTTTTGAAATACTTTTCCTTTAATGAAAGAAGCACTGCTTTATTGCAAGATCTGAGGCAATCTTGAGGAGATTTGTATGCTAATCCGGTGGTAGAGGGCCCCTACTGCCCGAGAAGCTTTGTGCACATTGTTTAGATAAGTAACTTTAGCCTTGTTGCATTCCTAGTTTAAGCAATTTTCTGAACTTTGTGTTTTATATTCACTTGCATTGGATGCTACAATCTAGTCTTGTTCTTACGAATTATTCCAAAATATCACTAATATTGAATGAGATATAACTGTAGTATTTTAGGAGTTAGTTGCATTTCTCTGAACTTTATTTTTTTGTGCTCAATTACATCAGTTGTTACAGCTAGTCTTGTTCTTATGAACTCTTCCAAAATATCACTACACTAGATGAGACATAGCTGTGGTGTTTTAGAGCTTAGTGCGTTTTGTTGAACTTTATGTTTTTATGTTCATTTACATCACATGTTACAGCCAGTCCTGTTCTATGAATTATTCCAAAATACCACTAACTACGAATGAGACAGAGCTGAAATATTTCAGTGATTAGTTGCATTTTTAGTTTAGTTGTAATACTCCGGAGGTTAATAGCACCCTAGTTCAGTTTCTTTTCAATGTGTTTCAAGTTAGTTTAATTGCATTCTAGTTTAGTTATAGTCATTGTATTTCAAGTTTGATTAGCTAGTTGAATTAGACTTCACGACCTTCATTATTTACAAACTACTCTTGTTATTAATCTCTTCCAATACATCATCATATGGACAGGAAGTAGTGATATCAGTTCAAGGCCTTGACTATTCTGCAATCTCTTATAATTGTGCAAATAGCCTTTTTCCCAAAACTATTCCAAAAGACTTCTAATTTCCGAATAAGGCTTAGTAGTGACAATTTAAGTTGCAGAATGGATTAATTTCAGTGTCATAGGTTAATTTAGAGTAGATTTCCTCACTGTGTTGCAGACTATCTTTTCCAATTATGTTCCAACAAATTTCTAGCCATGGATAAGATTTTCTCCGTGATCTTGTAGGTGGTTGTTTACTTAGAAGAACCTCATGGCACTAACTTATCCTTTTCTCAAGCTATTCCAACATATTTCTAATGAATGAATGGGATTGAGTTCATGTTATGAGTTATTGAGTTCATGTTATGAGTTATTGAGTTCATGTTGTGAGTTATTGAGTTCTTGCTATGAGTTATTTTTCTTGTTAAAGTATTGCATTTTCTGTTCTCAAGAGCCATACATAATTTAGAACAGGTTTTGCTCTGTTTTAGTGTGACCAACAACTCCTCTTTGCCAAAACTTAGTTCTTTTCCCTCTTAGAATAAAAACACAAAACCAAAAACATTGGAAAAACACTAAACACAACGTAGTGAGAAACAAATACATGGGCACATATAGTGCACTTCACTTCAACAGTTTACTAATCCTGGTTGACAATTTATGACCTCAATTTAGGAACACTAATTTGAGAAGACACGACTGTCAGGCTGGAAACCGTGCCAATCAAGCCAACTATGAAAAGATGAAAATTTGGAAAAGAAGAGGTAAAAATTGATCCTTTGGGGCTGAATAGAGGCCTAAGACTCAGCAAAACAATTCAGAAAGGCAAGCTAAGCAAGAAAATACCAAGAAGAAGATCTAATAGACAAAATACAAACTCGCACTGATCCCCAGTGGAGTCGCCAATTTGTTGGTGAGGTAAATCCCCTCTGCGGACAGAGGCCATCCCACTAGCCCTAGGGTCGGTCTAGCCACAAACAGAACATGATATGACATCAATTCCTAGCTAAGAATGGACAAAGACTCGGCAGATCACCTACCTTAGGTCCTACGCTGTTGTGTCATCCGAAATGGTTGCCTCCCGCTCCTGATTCGACAGGTCACGATCCGCTCGTTCTCATGCCCAGATATCTGCACATACACAAGAGACGAAGATGATACACAACATAATATTTCACATTCGTAAATATCAGTCAGTCGAAGAAGAATAAATCACATGCATTAAATAAACATAACACAGATATGGAAACAATATCTTAGTTGAGTATATTAAATTTAAGAAGGAAGAGTACAACCGGCGCTTCGACGTTGCGATCTCCTCCAACAGGGTTCCAGCAGAGCACGTCTCACAAGCTCGTCGGGAATTCAGACAGGGCTCTCTCTACAGGATCCTCCTTGGTTCAACCTTCTCTATAATTATTACTCAGCTATAATGTCTCTTCTCCAAGCTCAGCTTCTTGGCTATATGTTCAGCTACTGTTTCAGCTAGCTGATGTAAAGGGAGAAGGCTTGTTTATATAGAGGGAGAAGGAGAAGTTAGGATCCCTATAATCATGGGGGGGGAGTCCTATCCTCTTAGAATGTTCCATCAACTATTTCCTAGAGGTAGAGATCCGTGGTTTATTGAGTTTAACCACTTGCAATGAGTCATTCTCAAGGTGGTTAAAAGAAACTTCCGCCTCCAATTTGTTAAAAAACATTCCAAAATAGGTTGGTGTGGGTACAAAACAGGGATAGAGAACCAGCTGGTGTGCCCTATATTTTATATTTTCCCCATTGGCGCAAGGGATGAACTGGCTACCCGCGCCAATGCCAAAACATGGGTTTTTGGGTGCTTCCTGAGGAAATGTTCAACAGGAGAAATCATATCCTTATGTAGAAGGATGCAAAAAAAGTATTTGCAAAGTATGACACTGCACACAGGTCACGGAAAAGACCCTCCAATATACGGGGTGATGGATTGCAGGGACAGTGACAAATCGATGTGTAACAAATGCCCCCTAAAGCATGAGGTCTGAGAGAGAGGGAGGGGTGAAATGCTTTATGAGAATGTGTTCAACCAAAACACTGCCATCGGAAAACCTGAAAGTATGAATACAACTGATATATCTGATACATGACATGTGGTATGGGCGCAACCATCCATAATAGAGTATAGAAATAATGAGATCTGAGGTATGGACAGAGCCATCTAGTAGTAGGGATCAATAAATAGACTCAGGTATGGTCGCAACCATCCAATCAAAACAATCACAATAAGTCATAATAATTCACAAAGAACCCGCAACCTGGATTTCATTAGACAAAACCCAAGGTCTTGCGCTACATCTCGACTCGAACATAGTACAAATTCGAGCATGTGAATATATGAGTTGAAGTCAAACATGCAAGAACATCGTCTGATTACCAGCCAATGATGAAAGCTATTAACAGACGCGAGAGAAACCACCAATAATGACAATGTCTCTCAAGGTACAAAAGGTACAATCCACAGCATGTGAACAGTAAAATGTCCTAAAAACACCTTGATGGCATCCTTCTGCATAATGGAAAGAATTGTCCTGGAGAACATTTCCTCAGAAAATCACTAAAAACATATGTTTGGGCATTGGCGCAAGCAGCCAGTTCGTCTCTCGCATCGACCTGGGAAATTTACTCTAAGCCCGCGCCACCTGGCGCTCTGCCCCTGTGTATTTCCCGTGCCAAGCTTATTTGGGAATGTTTTTTAAAAATGAAAGGCTGAAGTTTTATTCTAGCAACTTCAGAATGAATCATCAAAAAGAGGTTGTGCTATTGGCTCCGGATCTCCCTATTTAGGAAGTGGTTTTCCACCTCTCATGGAACCTTCCTAAGAGATAGGACTCTCCCCCCATGATTATAGGGATCCTAACCTCTCCTTTTCCCTCTATAAAAGCCTGCCCTCTCTATTTTCAAACTAGCTGAAACAATGCTGAACATTTGGGAAGAAAACTATAGTTGAGCGACTATTGAGAGCAGAGCCAAGGAGAACCCCGTAAGAGAGAGAGCCTTGTCTAAATTCCCGACAAGCTTTGTGAGACACGTTCCGCTGGAAGCCTTGCCAAAGGAAGAACGTGACGTCAGAACTCGGCTGTAATATTTCTTTCATATTTTAATATATGCTCGACTATGTTATTGGTTCCATCGTTGTATTGCTTATTTGTGTAATGCAATTTGATTCAATCTTTTCCGACTGATTGATAATTATATGTTTGAATTATTACGTTGTATGTCATTGATTTTCTCTGCATATGTACAAGTGTCCGGACGTGGTGAGCGAAAGGATTGTGATCTATCGAGCTAGGAACGGGAAACAACACTTCTTCTTCGACAACAGTAGCGTAGGAATTGAGGTAAGCTATCCATTGTAGCTTTGTCTTTTGTAACTAGGAATCGATATTGTAGCGTGTTTTGTTTGTTTCTAGACCCACTCTAGGGCTAGTGGGATCGCCTCTGTCCACAGAGGGGATTAACTTCCACAACAAATTAAACAAGGTTGTCGGAGTAGAGTTCCTTGTCTTGTGTCAAGCTCCTTAAACAATGAAACAAGGTGTCTCGAGGATAGTTCGTCTTCTATGTCAGCCTCATTGAAAAAATGATTTAGGCATGAGGATAATTCTTTTAATGTGCCAACCTCGTTAAAACAATGAAACACGTTCCCGTTCAATTCGAGTCTTTTCCAGATCTCGTAAAATCCCAGTCGAGTCTTTCTATTGATCTCGTAATTTGAACCTTCACTCCATCTATCGTTCATATGGACTGAAGCTTGGGGGGCATGTACCTCGAATTGAGTCACCATGCTGGGGGCATGCTTACTTTTTCAGCTATCTGTTCAACTAAAAACTAAGGCTGTAGAACTGAAGGAGGTCTCCTTATATAACAATGGAGGAGGAGGTTATGGGCCCTCAAATGATGGGGAAAAGAGCTTATCCTTTGGAGTAGTTCCTATTTCTTGGGAACAAGAAGCCCAAAGGGGAATTCCTCGGCCATATCCTCATAAAAAATTTCCAGCTCGCCGTCTCATGAAGCTTCTAGTCACAGAAGCTTCCTTTCTATTTTAAAAAACTTTCCAAAACAAGATCAACACAGGTTCAACATAGGGACAGAGCGCCAGCTGGCGCGCCCTCTAGTTTATATTTTCCCCATTGGCATGAGGGATGAACTGGCTACTCGTGCCAATGCCAAAACATGGGTTTTTGGGTGCTTCCTGAGGAAATGTTCAACAGGAGAAATCATATCCTTATGCAGAAGGATGCAAAGAAAGTATTTGCAGAGTATGACACTGCTCACAGGTCACGGGAAAGACCATCCAATATAAGGGGCGAGGGATTGCAGGGACGGTGACAAATTGTTGTGTAACAGATAGACAACTGAGCTTCTTCAGAAGACATATACTCCATCTTTTACCAGAGAGTTGCCATCAAGGACAACGTATTAATACATAAGAATCATATTGCCAACAACTTCTAATATGGATTCCATTATAGTGTCTTTTTTTCCATCTAATATTGTTTCCATTATTACTTTGTGATTTTCTACCTGAATGGCTTCTTTGTTTTCTACTTAGGGAACACCAAGTTTGGCTTATAATATTGCTTCCATTATTAATTCTTTGTTTGCTACCTAAATTTCATTAGAAGAAATTTCACCCTAAAATTTCCCATGAAATTTTCATGTATTTTCCATGTCATAATATGTAAAACAATAAAAATCCTTTAAATTTAAAAAGATGTACATGTAAATATTTTGGAGGGAAAAGAAGAAAAACTACTTTTTTTAATTGTATTTCTAGCTTATCTCCTTATAGGTTTACTCAAATTTCAAGTGTAGACACTCGCTGGATGTGGAATTAAATTTCACATCCAACAAGTACCCATTATGCATAAATTTTAGAAGACCCGCATTGATAAAAATCACAGATACATTAAAAAGTGTGTTCAACACATTTTTTTAATATATCTATGATTTTTATCAATGTGGATCTTCTCAAAAGTATGCATAATGGGTACTCGTTGTATGTGGAATTTAATTCTGCATCCAACAAGTATCTAAATTTTAAATTTGAGTAAACATATAAGGATATAATCCAAAAATACAATTAAAAAATAGTTTTCTTCACTTCCCTCCAAAATTCATAACTCTTATTTCATTATTTTAACTATTATTTTATTATTTTTCCTTAGGGGATCACTTTTAGGCTCAAATTTCCTCTAATGTGCTTATGTTTTTCTTCTTAGGTAATGCCATGTTTGGATGCTAGTATTTCTTCCGTTATTACTTCTTTGTTTGCTACCTAAATTTATTCTTTTTTTTCTTCTTAGGTAACTGTAATGTTCCAAAATTTTCATGAATAAATTGGAACATTGATTTTTGCTTATATTATATAAGAGATGAATAAAAAGGGAAGAGGAGGCCTTTTTGCATGAATAAAACTCTTCATAATGTGAAGAGGGAACCCTTGAGGAGCTTATTTCACACCTCCTAGTGTGAAAAGGGACAATTGTATGAGGACAAGGTCAAGTTGACCAAGTCAACCAGCGCAGCCTTAGGAGGAGTAGCTTGCCTAAGAAGACAACGCAGTTTTGGAGGGAAGAGATTCAAATGAAGATGGAAACCCTAAGAGGTGGGACCCAAGGTGAGGAGACACACCAAAAATAAAAGGAGGGCATAGCATCAAAGGGGATTCATTCATGTATTCAGATATTTTGGTCTAGATACCATTTTCATACTTCAACTGTTTAGTTGGAGTTGCTTCAATGCTTAGTGCAAAGAATTCCCGTGCGGGAATTCCATCCTCTCTTTGGATCAACTTGCTTAAGGGATCAAGAGAGAAGGATTTGAGCTTAATTTATCTATTTTTCTTGAGGCCATTCATCTACATTCAGCTACAACACAATTTTATTTAGAACTTGCATCCTTCATGCAAAGGCAGCAACAACAATGTTGCATCCTTTGACTTTGTGTTATTTCTTGAAGAGGAGGTGCTTATTTCCCTCCGGGAGTTTGTTAGACAGGCCTTTGGCCCTATTTATGTATTATTCAGACATTATATGATCTATTCAGTCAATATTAATACATATTTTCAGCAACTGTGTTATTTTATGCAGTATTGCTTATTTCATGCATTTTTCCAGAAATGTTGCTGGGAGCCTTGTCTCTTCTGTATAAGTGTTTAAACGTTCATTTATTTGTTATGTGATTAATATAAGTTGTGTATCAGACCTATCTCATCATTTTTTTCAGAAACACCTTCAAAGAATACGCTCTCTATGCTTCAGAAAAATTTGCATACTCCAAGCCTTGGGAAATCAGGGTTTTAAAGCCTAGTTTGGGAAGGAGAAGCTGTTTAACCAAGCTAGAATAATTTTTTTGAGCTGAAATTCTGAGAATGGGTCCCTATTGACCTAAGCTATCAGATACAACCACTTCCCACCCTTATTTTCACGCAAATATCTGAATATACTCATTTTAGGGCCAAAATCATCACTTTTCCCCACCTTTTTGCCTATAAAACACTGTATAAAGTTGCCGTTGTTGTATTAACTGAAGGATTTGTTATGGAACATATGTTATGACATTATTTTATGCTTCATAACCATTTTTTTGTCAAATATTTCTTATTTCCCCAATTGGGAATATTACAGTGGTATCGGAGCAAGATCTTTGGCTTAGCCTGTGGCTTCATGCCAAAGTGTTGAATCCATGAAGGAAGAATATTTAAATAGCTATAGAAAGATCCTGAGGAGGGGCCATATAGCCTCCAAATCTCATCCTCTCCTTAGAGGTGACACATCCGGTAAATGCCCACTCAGTCCATCTCTGAAATAGCCTTGTACATATTTCCATCAAAGGGTTTATTCAGTGGTGGCTTCAAGAAAGGTCAGAATGATGGAGAGGATGTGTTTAATCTCATCCATATTCATACCCAAGAAGAGAGGAGAAGATAAATGCAGTGAAACTCCAAGAGGGTTTCAAGGAGGAGAAAATTGCGGTGAGACCTCTAGAGGGTTTCAAGAAGAAAAGGTAGATGCATGCACTTCCTGTTCTTGTAGAGGAAGTGAAGAACAAGGATGCCAATTAGAGTATGAAAATATGAGTGGGTATTTGGCAGAATACAAGTGCCAAACTAGGGCTTTCAAAGAAACCCTAGATTCTCCTCAGTTTATTCAACTGAGAGAAGAAGGAAGACCCACATCACCAGGGGAAGAGGCAAGTACCAGCACTACCATGACCTTGAGAGAGTAACCATCTACACCAGCAGTTGGATCAGCCAACATATTGGAGAGGGGACCTCTTGTAGCCATAGAAGATGTCCCAAAGGCTCACCGAGGTATGCATCAGTTTCCATATCTCAACATTTCAGAAAATGTTATGGAAGGGTTTGGAGATTCGTTTGCATATGGCCCAGGATCAAATAGTACTGTTGAGGTAGAGCAGCAGGATTGCACTGCGTTGTGTAAGCTTGGAGGGTTCCAGGGAGATTGGAACCATCAACCTCATGGATCTCTGATAAGTTACACACAACCCTTGAGGTTGAAGTATGATTTCTTGGAGGATGGAGTGAACCTTGCTCTAAACAAATACATGCAGAACCAAATTCTCATCCAGGAGTTGCTGCATGAGATAGCCAAAACACCCTGGAGGAGAGTTACAGTGCTGTCAAGATATAGCATTAAGGAGGGTTTTCCTTCTTTACATTCAGATCCTTATGGGATCAAGATGGTTGTGGACATGAGATCTCCTCTAAGGGATCTCCAAGAAGATGCATTTCAACATATCATGAAATGCAAAGAAAAGAAAAATCTGCTTTGGGAAAATGGTAGTCTTCATTGTGAGGACACCAAGAAAGGAGAAGATGGGTGCACTTCCACTTCTCAGGGAGGGAGTGCAGAGAATGGAGGGCCACAAGAAGAAGTGGGTAGATGGCCAGAGGAGGAGGAGCTCTCTTCCCCACTTGAGGAGGCTTATACCAGTGTTGTCATGTTCATAAAGGGGCAGCCAACCATATCAGTAGTTGGAACATCCAACACATTGCAGAAAGAGACTCTTGCGACCTTACAAGATGTCTCAAGGGCTTCCAAAGGTATGCAAAAATTTCCATGCTATAACACTTCAGAAGATTTCATGAAAGGCTTTGGAAATTTGTCTTCACATGGCCCAGGATCGAAATGCTTTGCTGATGAGGAGAGGCAAGCTTATACAACGCTGTGCAATATGGGTTTGATCCAAGAAGGGATCATCACTCATTCCTTTGCACCCTTATTGAGTTGCATGTAGCATGAGGGGTTATGGTGCAGGGATTTGGGGAGCATCATGCATGAGGTGCCATCCCCTAAAGATGTTTTGTTTCTAGCACTCTTGGGTTCTATTGGATTCAAGGTGTTAGTTGGTGAGAGGTCTCTCTTGAGAAACCTCTAATGGGTTACATCTCAACCCTCCATGAGGTGTAAGAAAGAATACTTGCTTGGGAGGATTGGTGGTCTTCATTGGGAGGATGCCAAGGGAGAGGATAATCAAGGGCAACCAAACTTGGCTGAGGGAAGATGGATGGAGAGCAAGAGGCTTGTGAGCCACTTGAAGATCTATGGCATAGGGCAGCAAGAAGCTAAGCTGCACTGGCTACTCAAGAGAGAGTTTGGCAATCATGAGACATATCCTATTTACAAGGGTATGAGGGAGGAAGGAACTTGGCAGGGTACTTTCATCATGGGGAAACAAGGAGTGTGGATACATTATGATGGCATGATAATTATGTTTTCACTACATAATGTGTATGGTGGAGGTATGATGAGGCAGCAAAGATCTTTGTTGCTTTGGAGGATTGGAAGAAAGCAAGGGAAAAATTGCTCTCCCACTTAGCATAGTGTTGCAAGGGTGAAGTATGGCACTACCATGCTGCAAAAGGTGTTTTCATCATGGAGGAGACCCCTCACATTTGGAAGCATTATGGAGAATACCTTTGACAAATTACATGTCAAAGGATGGAGCTATATTTTGGCCGGGGCTTGCTTGCATGAGTCAACAACGCTGTTACTTCATGGCAAGGATTTGCTGATGGAGTGTCCATTTGACCTCTCCACTTTGGGGGCACTTGAGGGACAATATGAAGGTGAGGATTTTTTTTGTGCATGTGTTGATTACCTCACACAATATTTGCATCTTCTCTCCATTTCCATGTAGTGCTTGGCTCCACAAGAGGGCAACCTATTCATTAAGCTCGAGGAGCATTATTGGGCCAGACTATGTGATGGAGGCAGCCATCTCTCATATGGCCTTGGGAAAGTGTTTATTTCCATGCATGTGCAGCTTATATATCTAGCCACCTCCTATACATCTTCAGAAATAAGAGCATGCATTACTTTACATGCACTGAAAGACAGCTTTCCAAATCACTTCTTCAAACAATAGTTTGGAAAACTGCGCTGTGTTCACTTGGGAGACTGTTGGTACACTGTTGAACACCATGAGACCTTCAGTACTTTCCCCATATTATTGCTGATTGTGTTATATTTTGTTGGTGCTGCTGTTATCCTTATGGGGAGCATGATTAAGGGAGTGACACATAAGGAGGATGTGTCCTTGTTGGGAGAGAACTCCCATACTTTCTGCAATACATGTTCTAAGGGGAACATGGAAGGAGACATGGCCTCTACAGCAACACATTTGTTATTGAATGAGGAGGGCCATGAGATGGATGGGTTTTCATGTGGTAGTGATTTCCTATCCATTATGTGTGTGAGGGATTGGGCCAGCTTGATGCACATCGCTGGGAGAGAGACCTTTGGAGGTCTAACTTTTTTTTTGCCATTGGAGGGCACTCATGTTGCAGCCCAAGATCAATATATCCTCATCACTTGTCTTGAGTGGGGAGGGGGACAGCGTGGGATAGGCCTTCTTGCCTATCATGTTCAGTCATTCAGCCCACCTACACTTCAAGAGCCAAAGGTGGAGGGGATTCTTCATGAGTTACCATGCTGGAGGGTGACTCATTTTATATGGATGTTAGCTTGGGGGTGGAGGTTTCACCTTGGTGGGGATGAGATTTCCCATGCATATTGCACTCCATGCCTTGAGAAGACCTCTAGACCACACATGGTTGTCTCCTTGAGCACTTTCCTTCTCATGATCTTAGTCATTTGGGGTGTTTCACCAAATGCTAGTCTATATGCTTGGGAGAGGCACTATGGAGTTTCATGGATGAGATGACATCATATTCTTTGGAGGATTCCATCATATGCTGATGCTACCAGAGGATCTTAGGAGATTCACCCAATTCTATCCTTGCAGTTGCTTGAGGACAAGCAACATTTGGGAGGGGAGGACTGTAATGTTCCAAAATTTTCATGAATAAATTGGAACATTGATTTTTGCTTATATTATATAAGAGATGAATAAAAAGGGAAGAGGAGGCCTTTTTACATGAATAAAACTCTTCATAATTTGAAGAGGGAAACCTTGAGGAGCTTATTTTACATCTCATAGTGTGAAAAGGGCCAATTGTATGAGGACAAGGTCAAGTTGACCAAGTCAACCAACGCAACCTAAGGAGGAGTAGCTTGCTTAAGAAGACAATGCAGTTTTGGAGGGAAGAGATTCAAATGAAGATGGAAACCCTAAGAGGTGGGACCCAAGGTGAGGAGACACACAAAAAATAAAAGGAGGGCATAGAATCAAAGGGGATTCATTCATGTATTCAGATATTTTGGTATAGATACGATTTGCCTACTTCGGCTGTTTAACCAGAGTTGCTGCACTGCTTAGTGCAAAGAATTCCAGTGCGGGAATTCCATCCTCTATTTGGATTAGCTTACTTAAGGGATCAAGAGAGAAGGATTTGAGTTTCATTTCTATATTTGGATTGAGTCCATTCATATACATTCAGCTATAACACATTCATCTTCAGAAACTGCGTCCTTCATGCAAAGGCAACAACAACAGTGTTGCATCCTTTGACTTTGTGTTATTTATTGAAGAGGAGGTGCTTATTTCCCTCCGGGAGTTTGTTAGAGAGGCCTTTGACCTTATTTATGTATTATTAAGCCATTATATGATATATTCAGTCAATATTAATACATAGTTTCAGAAACTGCGTTATTTTATGCAGTATTGCTTATTTCATGCATTTTGCTGGAAATGTTGCTGGGAGCCTTGTCTCTTATGTATAAGTGTTTAAAATTGCATTTATTTGTTATGTGATTAATATAAGTTGTGTATCAGACCTATATCATCTTTTTTTTTAGAAATCCCTTCAGAAAATACGCTCTCTATGCTTCAGAAAAATCTGCATACTCCAAGCCTTGGGAAATCAGGGTTTTAAAGCCTAGTTTGGGAAGGAGAAGCTGTTTAACCAATATAGAATCATATTTTTGACCTGAAATTCGGATCATAGGTCCCTCGTGACCTAATATATCATATCCATCCACTTCCCACCCTTATTTTCATGCAGATATCTGAATATACTCATTTTAGGGCCAAAATAATCACTTTTCCCCACCCTTTTGCCCATAAAATGCTGTATAAAGCCACTGTTGTTGTATTAACTGAAGGATTTGTTATGAAAAATATTTTATGACATTATTTGATGTTTCATAACCATTTTTTTGTCAAATATTGCTTCTTTCCCCAATTGGGAACATTACAGTAACACCAATTTTTGCTTCCAAGATTGCGTCTGATGCACTTCTAGTTTGGCTTACATTTTTTCTTCCTTTGTCACCAAAAATTTATCATTTCCATTCCATATGAATATTAGGGTATGATGGTATTGAACCACCAACCTCCTACTTGTAAATTAGGTGCGCTTCCATTGAGCTAACACCCTTTAAAGAATGAGACTTTAAAAAATTAGACCTTGCAACTTTATAAAATGTAAATTATAAAACTTTGTAAAGTCTTGGTAATATTTTACTAAACAAGAAAAATAACATCAAAGCTACAGGTCCGTACCTAATGGTTATGGAAGTTATGATAAGTGGGTGGAGGTAAAAATAGTTACGTATAAGATACTCAATATCTTCAGTTGAATATTGTTGGGTGTATATGGGGCAGATTAATGGATAAAAATTTAATGTAAATCCAGGGTTTGTGGATTTCGAGGTGCAACACTCGAAGTGATATAGAAATACTTCAGGGACCTGCAAAACAAAACCCTATTTTTTCTAGAAGTTGTTTGCTCACACCTTCGAATTCCTACAAACACTCGTCAATCCTGAAATCAAAGGCATTCATTAGAAACAAAACCATAATTATTGATCCAGATTTATGTAGGAACACAACATAATACACATATAACCATAAATACAAAGATGCAGCGAAGATAACACTTCATTTCATTAACATCAAAAAACTGAAATTTGCTTACAGACATAATGGAAATAACCTAGCTAGGGTGCTGGTAGCGAATCTCTGAGAAGAGATGTGGCGGCTACAGATCTCTGAACTGTGTTACAATGAGGCTCGAGGGCCTATTTATTATTGAGAAACAATGGAGAACTCTAAACGTCCAAAAACCTAACCCTAGGAGATGAAGAGCCGAAAATATGGGCCCCGTTTGGGTAAATTGGTGTTTCAACTTCCCGACGACGTAAATTCAGCATATGATCTCCATTTAGGGCCTCAAAATGGCTCCGAAAGTTTAGGACCCGAAAAAATGCTAAAAATAATAAGTTGTGCCGAAACTGAAAAACTGAAAGAGACAATGGTGGGGCCCCAAGTGGAATAAGCGGGTGGCCACCAATATCCACCTGGATCATTCCTCCCCCCTTAGGAAGCAATGGTCCCCATTGCATTGAGTTCCTCCATGAGATGAGGAAACTTCTGCTAAAGTTGGTCCCTGGTGAACCACTTTCCTTGGTGCAGGAGTTGGCTAGCTTTGACAACCCAATACAGTTGGATCTTTCATTGGCTAGTGTTATTGATTTGCATGTCCATGATACAATCTATGGTGGCCTGTTCCATGCAGTCTGGGTTTAACTCTTTTGGTGTGAGTTCTTGTGCAATGTCATAGGTGTCCAGTAGAGGTGGGAAGTAAGGACGAAAGAAGTCTACATTGAATACTGGGTGCAGACCAAGGAATGGTGGAATACCGAGCTTGAAGGCATTGTTCCCTACAACCTTAGTGATGGTGTATGGCCCATATCGTAGTGGGAGAAGCTTGCGGTGGGGTCTAGTGAGGCGCTCCTTTTGCAAATGTATCCATACTTTATCGCCCACCTGGAAGTTGTGTGGCACCCGATGTTGATCATGTCATTGCTTGTACTTAGCATTGGCTCTATCCAATATGTCATGAACCTATTGGCAGATGTGCTGAATGAGCTCGATGAAGTTGTTTGCTTTGTCAACTTCAGATTGGACATGAGCCGAATCGGTCGGAGTAGCCACAAATGGCATGGCTACGTCAATGGGACGTAGTGGCTGGAATCCCAAGCCCACCTGAAAGGGGCTGTGGCTGGTTGACTGTGGAGAGCCCGGTTATAACTGTGTTGTACATAGGAGAGGCTCTCATCCCATGTGCATGGATATTTTGAATTGTACATGCGCAGAATGTGTACAATCATCCTGTTGACGAATTGGTGAGCTTGGTGTCCAATATTGACCAGAGGCTGGACCAAAATGTGTTGAGGAACCTGCTGTCACGATCTGATATGATAGACTGTGGGATCCCAAAGTGAACCCACACTCGTTCAAAGAAGAGTTTAGCAGTGGCTTCTGCTCTGATATTCTTCTTGCAGGCTGCCATAATGGCCATCTTTGAGAATCTGTCGAAAACCATGAAAACATAGTCGTTTCCATGCTTAGTAGAAGGGAGGCCTCACATGTAATCCAAGGAGATGGATTCCCAAGGTCGACTAGGGGTAGGTAGCGGAGTGTAGAGCCCTTGCTTCTTGATGGTCGGTTTGGCAATGACGCAAGTAGTGCAGGATCTTATGTACTTCCCGACATCCTGTCGAAGGTTCAGCCAATAGAAATACTTCTGTAGTACTGCCACTATTTTCTCAACCGCAAAAAGCCCAGCGACTCGACTGTAGTGCGCTTCCCATATCATCTTGGCACGCTCGCTTGAAGGAACACAAATGTGTCCCATTTGACATAACAGTGCATCTTGGAGGTGAAAATTTGGAACTTGCGTACCCCCCAAGAGTGCCTTGTATGTGTGGCTGAATTTTGGATCACTCTTGTAGAGAAGCGGGAAATCAGAAGTCTTGTGCCCACAAGAGTTGAGAAATGTGGTTATGTCCACGATCGGTGGTCGGCTGAGGCAGTCGGAAACATTATTGGTGCTACCCTTCTTGTACTTGATGTTCAAATAAAATTGTTGCAGATATGTGGACCACTTCTGGCCATCAGTTTGGGGATGGAAATGTGTGAATTCAGAGTTTGGTGCTTAATATTGACCAGAGGCTGGACCAAAATGTGTTGAGGAACCTGCTGTCACGATCTGATATGATAGACTGTGGGATCCCAAAGTGAACCCACACTCGTTCAAAGAAGAGTTTAGCAGTGGCTTCTGCTCTGATATTCTTCTTGCAGGCTGCCATAATGGCCATCTTTGAGAATCTGTCGAAAACCATGAAAACATAGTCGTTTCCATGCTTAGTAGAAGGGAGGCCTCACATGTAATCCAAGGAGATGGATTCCCAAGGTCGACTAGGGGTAGGTAGCGGAGTGTAGAGCCCTTGCTTCTTGATGGTCGGTTTGGCAATGACGCAAGTAGTGCAGGATCTTATGTACTTCCCGACATCCTGTCGAAGGTTCAGCCAATAGAAATACTTCTGTAGTACTGCCACTATTTTCTCAACCGCAAAAAGCCCAGCGACTCGACTGTAGTGCGCTTCCCATATCATCTTGGCACGCTCGCTTGAAGGAACACAAATGTGTCCCATTTGACATAACAGTGCATCTTGGAGGTGAAAATTTGGAACTTGCGTACCCCCCAAGAGTGCCTTGTATGTGTGGCTGAATTTTGGATCACTCTTGTAGAGAAGCGGGAAATCAGAAGTCTTGTGCCCACAAGAGTTGAGAAATGTGGTTATGTCCACGATCGGTGGTCGGCTGAGGCAGTCGGAAACATTATTGGTGCTACCCTTCTTGTACTTGATGTTCAAATAAAATTGTTGCAGATATGTGGACCACTTCTGATGGCGATCGTTATGTAACTTCCCTTGTGTCTGTATGAACTGCAGGGGTCGGTGGTCTGTGTGGATGATTTTTTCCTTCCCCAAAATTTAATGCTTCCATTGTCGACATGCTTGCACAATGGAATGCATTTCTTTGTCATAAGTGGGATACTTGCGAACTGTGTCAGACAATGTCTCACTGTGATATGCCACTGGATGCCCCTGTTGAGTAAGAACTTCCCCAATAGCATAGTCAGAGGCATCTGTCTTGATCTCAAATGGTTGTTGCAAGTCTATTAATGTGAGCACTGGGGCAGAATAGAGGCGATGTTTCAATTCTACGAACGCCTTCTGTTGAGATTCTGACCAACAAAATTTTTCTTTCGCTTCTCCCTTGGTGACTTGACTCAAGGGCCAAGTGATATGAGAGAATTCCAACACGAACCTGTGGTAGAAATTAGCAAGACCCAGAAAGCTGTGAAGCTCTGTTAGAGTGGTTGGGGCTGGCCAATCCTGAATGACTTGGATCTTGGCTGGATCCACATGCACCCCCATTTCATCAATAATGTATCCCAGATATTGAACCTGGGTCATGCCAAAAGTGCACTTCTCCAAATTGGCACACAACTTGTGTTGCCGTAGTGTTTGGAGGACTTGCCAGATGTGGTGGAGGTGCTATTCCCAAGTTTGGTTGAAGATTAGAATGTCATCCAAGTACACCACTACAAATGAGTTGGTGAATGGACATAAGATGTCATCCATCAACCTCATGAAGGTTGCAGGAGCATTCATCAACCTGAAAGGCATGACGAGCCATTTGAAAAGGCCCTCCTTGGATTTGAAAGCAGTCTTCCACACATCAGAGGGTTTGATTGGTACCTGGTGATACTCAGACTTCAAGTCGATCTTGCTGAAATAGTTTTCCCCTTTGAGTTGGTCCAGAAGGTCATCGATCCATGGAATCGGGTACCTATTCCAGACATTGATCTTGTTCAACGCTCGATAGTCAATACAGAGTCTCCAAGTCCCATCCTTCTTCTATAGCAACACGATCGGGCTCCCACAGGGCAATGAACTTGGCCGGATGTGACCTTTTTGCAGCATCTCCTCAATCTACCTCTTCATTTCATTATTGTCCAGAACAGAGCGCCTATAGATCGGTCCATTGGGTAGTGGTGCACCTGGGGTCAGGTCAATGGGGTGCTTGACCTGACAGTGTAGAGGCACCCTTGTGGGTGAGGTGAAGATGTCCCCATACTCCTCCACAACCTTGTCCATTTGTTTTTGTCGTGCAGAGGAGCCATGTCTGGAGGTCATGACCACAATCTTCTTCTTGCCCTGGGGGAAAATCATCAGGAAAACAATTTTCCTGGTTTGGGAAATGAACTTACTGCATTGTTTTGCAGTAACCAAAGACATAGTGGGAGGTGGTGGTACCTTTGGTATCCTGTACAACTTATTTCCCGAAGTCAAAATAACAATGTGAGGCCGGGACTCATACACAGCATGTCGCTTCCACAAGTATGGTTGGCCTAATAATACATCAGAAACATCAATAGGAGCAATGTCACACAATACCTCATCTGTGAAGGGCTTGATGCTATAGGGAAGGCAGTATTGTTGGCTGACGCAAAGATCCTGTCCTTAGTGAAGCCACCCGATTGTGGATGCACTGTGGTCGGCAAGCCCAACCGCTTCATGACATATGCCTAAATGAGGTTCTTTTGGCTCCCATTGTCAACAATGAACTGTAGCGGGGAACCCTTTACCCACATCTGGGAGTGGAAGAGACACTTTGCCTCCTCTGGATCTTCTAGTTCCTCCTTTTGGATCTTCATAGTGGCAACAATGGCGTTGGGCTTTGCATCAATAATCTTCTTCCCTTTGTCATTCCCCTTGTCAAGTTTTGATTCAGATTCGGAGCATGCATCTGATTCAGAAGCCCTCATCTCGGTCACTAGCGACTGCTTGGCCCGACACTCACTTGTGTTGTGAGTGGAGCTCTTATGGAACTCACACCACTTTCCCATGTCCTTCTTTGGCTTCGCGGTGTTGTTATTTTCTTGTGGCTTTGGCAGGTTGTCTTGGGCCACCATGCCTTGGCTTTATCCTTTGGTTTGCGGTTTGGGGGCACCTTTCCCTTGATTTTGATTCGCAGATCCAAAGTCTCGCTTCTTCTATTTGAATTTCTGCTCAATCTTGGCAGCATACCGGTATGCTGTACCAAGTGAGGAGATTGTTGAACTCTTAGTTAAACTGAGAGGGGGGGGGGGTGAATCAGTTTAACACAGTTATAATCTTTTAAAATTTTTATTAAACCTTATTTACACCTTCATTTCGTGTCCAGCTTAATATGTGAGTAATCTTAGAATGTGAGCAGCAAGTTTTTTTTTTTTTTTTTGAATCGGTCTACTTCTATATTGATACAAAATAAGGTTACAGAGAGGCTGAGGCCTCAGGAGAGCTAGCCCATGGATGCGACATTCTCACATTGCAGTGCTGACCATTGACAGACAAAACAACTGGTTATTGACCAAAAGTTCGTTTAAAATCATGACCTTGTCCGACTCTAGAAGCAGCTGATGCTTATGACTAAACTGTTGACTGGAATAAAGGACTCTATTCTTTTGACTAAACAAAGACAAACGCTGCCCATGGAAAAAAACACAAACAGACACATTGTAGCGCTGGAGCGTTCTCCTGGGAACATTAACATAGATAATAGTATGCCGCCCACGTAGGGGAAACCATCGATATGACGAATGATAAAGAATTTGATCTTGAAAAATATTAGCCATCAAAAAACTGTATAGAAGAAGGAGAATGAGCACCTCCTTGCTGCCAAAATTCAAAAACCAGCGGGCATAAACCTGATCAAGCATCATTAGTGGGAGAAGGCACCTCTTCGACGACGGGGCACGCAAATTGATTGGGATCATCTTCAACTAGAGGAGGGCGTTCCTTGCCTGTAGAGTCACCACCTGAAGGAGCGCAGGGACCTACGTGCTGAAGCGCAATCTGAGTGGCTTGTCCGCCCGAAACACTCTGCAGACTGTCAATCTTAGGGGAGCAGTACATAATTTCATGCCCAGACACCGGAGCCTCTTCAGTGGTGGCCATAACCTGATCAACTGGGTTATTTCGAAGCTTGATGGTAACAGAAGCTAGGAAATTTTGATTTTTGAGCGTACAGGGGTAGTGAAAGAGGGCGGTGTGAAAATGGGCACTGGAGGAAAGACGGACTTGCGCAGCTGAAATGGAATGACCACGACCTCATCCTCGTCCTCTCCGAGGAGCAGGAGCACGACCATGACTGGAATCTGAGGTATCAGACGAAGAAGCCGAAGAGGGGAATGAGGGCGGGCGATTTGCTTGCCCATGAGAGGAGCCGCGTCTACAAGTCATTCATGGGCACAAGCGAGGCATGATGTGCGGAGCAAAGAGGGCGGAGCAATGATCAGAAAGGGGGCTGGTGGTCGAATGCAGAGGAGTCCCAATGAAAACAGAGGGAGAGCAACTATGGTTACAATAAGGACTGAAGGATATATGAATTTCAGTTGAAATATTGATGCAACAATTCAGAGAACAACGCTTCCCTGTGCTGGTGCGCAAGCAAGGCTCAACATCAACCAGGGAGCAACAAGTTCGAAGAGGAGGAACACAAAGGAAGTTCCGAATGGGCACCATGGCAGAGGGAAGATCGAGATAATGAGGAGAGGTTGGTTGCATTAAAGCAACATTAACGTTTTCATCAGAAGTAATAAACACTTGCATTAAGCGAGGGTGGATGGCCGTGGAGATGAACCGCGTGCCAATCCACCACATCACCTGCAGATCAATCATCTCGAAGTTCACCCACATCCGGGAGTGAGCAGCAACTATTACTATAATATAACAACAGAATTAATATGAGAGCAGTAGGTATTAAGTAGATGATATAAATCAGATCAACACATAAACATCATGCACAGAGACACCAGATATAAGTGGAAACCCATAAAGGGAGAAAACCACATCTTATTATTGTTGTGATGCAAAGGCAAGCTCCAACTCCCTCTCACCACTGTTTTTCTGCAGGCACCAACCTACATGAGGCTCCTACCTCAATTCTGCAAGCTACAACTTGCAAGGAAGCACCAACTCCCTTCAATTTTCTGCAGGCACCAACCTACAGGAGGCTCCAACCTCAGTCAGCTACAACTGACAGCTATCAAGCTGCAACTTGATAGGGAAGCTCCAACTTCCTCAATTTTTCAAACTGAATATTTGCTGATTTACCTTAGATATTATCTCGGTTCTGTAGCTTCTCTTTCTGCTCTCCTTTTCTTAATCCTCTCTGCCTTACACTTCTATACTTTGCCTTCTCTATATTTTCTCTTTTTATCTTCCTTTTGCATATCCAGATGATATTATTTATAAGAATTTCTTGTGACTGTTAGCATTCTTCAAAGAATTTGGAATGGACAGCCATGCCTCTTCGCCTTCTGCCTTCTTATTCCTTTATCCAACTCATTTTTAAATTACTACGATATGTCCAAATCTCCATGCTACAGTGGGATTTTGTCTTTTCTTTAGGATACTTGCCTTTGCATCACAAACAATAAAAAATAATTTACATTTGCATTTTTCAGTTATACATCTCAATTCCACTCAGCTCCTTTTCTGGATTTTGGATTTACTGGATTTGTCATTTCTACAGTTGTTGAGTGATTGTTCTGTATATTTTGATTCACTGTAATTGCGTGCACCTGTGTATGTATACCTGTCAAACCTGTGATATCTGTTTACTTCTGTCAGACCCATGCTTTTATCCTTGTGCATATTCACCTGTTCACTGTGCTTTTGTGCACCTGTTGCATATATACCTGCTGATTTTAAATCTGGGCAAAAATGAATTAATGCAGATATTTCATTTTTCCATGGTTATAAAACCATACATATAAATTCATTCATTTTTCAATCTTTACAATATTTCACTTAAACTGTGTGTAAATGCATCCCAAGCTTCACTTCTCAAAGCTTGTGCGCCATCCTATAATCTCACAACACCCTTATTCCTTCTGGTGAATTAAGTCTGGGTTATTTTAATATCTTAATTCAGAGAATTTAGATATTAATTTCATACTCCTCTATAGTTACAAACCCGAGAGTCTCTTGTGTGTACATATGTGCTAATTCCACAATTACAACCCTTATAAACTCATGATCCTTAATAAAATTCTTTTAATATACTCCGTCGGACCTTATACTAAGGTTAATAAACCAAATTCATTACGTATGTTTCCGCCCCGGGCCCACAATCCAATCAAAAGATCAATCAAACGCGCGCACTGTACCTGGCTTAACCTCCGGGCTCTTTCATTAAACTTCGTGCGGGTCCTGCTAGCGATCACCGTTAGATGTTGAGCCACCAGATCGATGGTCTATAACTATATCGCTCGGCATCTTCGGTCGATGTATAACGTGCGATGGCGCACTTTAACCGACGGTTTTCAATTTCGTTCAAGGACACGCGTCACAAATCCTATGGAATCGCTGCGAATTCGGGAATACCGCTTGCCCGATGGATGGTGGTGCGATGAAACCCACGGTTTCGCTCCAAACCTCCATCACTGTTCCTCTCAGTCACAGTTCCGTTCTCTACTCCAGGTTCCAGTCCTCCACGATTTCAATTATATATATAAATAACTATTCATCGTATCTCACTGCTGTGATTTCTTCTGTTACGACTATGGTTCCACTCCATTCACACTGCGCATTTGAATATGGTTCAGCTCCATTCACACTGCGCATTTGAATATAAAAAGCCGCTGGAGTATGCGATTCCCGGAATGTAATTTATGTTATGTGTAACGCCCGGCTATGTAAAATATTCTTGGAATAACAACTGTTTCTCTGCAATAACAGCTGTGTCTCTGCCTTTCTCCTTTATGTTCGTTTCCTCTGTTCGCTTCCTCCATTGTCTGTTTCTGTCTTTGCTTCAATTCACTGCTTCCTCTGTTCTTTGTAAATGTTACCTATCTCTGCATCTACCTCTGTTCCTTGTAACTGTTCCTGTCTCTGCATCTGCTACCTCCTTTGCCATCAATGAAAAAATTTCCAACAGAGATGTCGAGGAACTCCATTTCCCCCTGAATGTATATGTGCAGACAACCATGATACTTTAGCACCAAATGTTTCTCTGAATCTTTGATACCCAACTTTGTGTGCAGGGTATGGAACAGATTCATCAGCTCATGCACATCTTGATCCCTTTGTTGCCGCAGCGTGGTCCATTGGATGTACTTGTCCTCATAGCTCCCCACGGGATAGTATTGTTCCTTGATGGCATCTCGGAAAGAATTCAAAGTGGGTATGGCTGAGAATAGAGAGGGTTCTATCTCATCCTTTTTCTCACAGTAGGTTTCCCACCAATCCTTGACATGGAGGGTAGCTTTGAGGAGTGCAAAAATAATCTTCTCCCGGTCGGAAAAGTCATGAACTGAGAAATATCCTTCTAATAGATTCAACCATCTATCTATGACATCTGCATCTATTTGACCCTCAAATATGGGAATGTCAAATTTTACTTGTGCCTTAAAGGGAGTCGCGCCTCCTGAGTGGTTGCTGTATGAAGATGCGCCACCGGTGGGTAGTCGTTGAAGGATCTGGGCAAAGTTATCCATCATCGCGTTCCTTTATTTTTTGAGGACCTCCTCGAGCAATATTTTGATAGGATCTCCTGCTCTCTTATCTTTCTTTTCGTCCCCCGTGGCGTCCATTGGGGTTTGCGAGGCTAATATTGCAAAGGTTCCGCCAGATAGAGCCCTAACTCCTTATATCCCGACCTTGTTAGGGACATGCAAAGAAGGATCGAGAAAAAGCAGACTACTTTGATATCACTGATCTGGATTTATGTAGGAACGCAATAGAATACACATATAACCATAAATACAAAGATGCAGCAGAGATAACACTTCATTTCATTAACATCAAAGAACTGAAATTTGCTTATAGACAGAATGGAAATAAACTAGCTAGGGTGCTGGTAGCAAATCTTTGAGAAGATATGTGGTGGCTACATACCTATGAACTATGTTACAATGAGGCTCGAGGGCCTATTTATTATTGAGAAACAATGGAGAACTCTAAACGTCCAAAAACCTAACCCTAGGAGATGAAGCGCCGAAACTATGGGCCCCGTTTGGGTAAATTGGTGTTTCAACTTCTCGGGGACGTAACTTCAGCATACGATCTCCGTTTAGGGCCTCAAAATGGCTCCGGAAGTTCAGGACCCAAAAAACTACTAAAAATAGTAAGTTGTGCCAAAACTAAAAAACTAAAAGAGACAATGGTGGGGCCCCAAGTGGAATAGGCAGGTGGCCACCAATATCCACCTGGATCAATTATTACACCAATTAATCCTACAATCTACCAATAATTGGAAGTAAACCCTAACTATTAATAACTGGAAAGAAAAACCCTAATTAAGGAGAAAACCCTAATTGTTGTCATTCAAAACCATAACTACTAATTAACTAGAAACCTGATCACTAGCCCCTTATTTAACTGAGAAATCCAAAAATAAATTTCTTATTGAGCTAATCAAAGGATAATTCTAATTACTCTTTAAGCCAAGCATAGCACACAATGAATGATAAAACCCTAATATCAATCATGCACTCTTATTATATATTCACTCAAACTATGTTTAATCAAGAAAAAAAGGAAATTGATGCAAATTTATCTAAGGTGTAAATAAAATGCATCAACTGTAATACATGAGTAAAAATTACCTTTCTCTAATCACAACCATACATGCTCTCAACAAATGTTTCACCTCCTCAAACTAAATGACAGATCTAGGAACACTATTTCATCAAAACTATTGCAAGAAGGAAACCAAACATAAAGCACTCTATAATTCTAAGAGCATGAACCAATACTCAATAAATATTCACTCTTAAAAGCTACAGGAATAAAAGGAATACAAGTAAATACATGCAATTAAATGAATCCATTACAAGAATATGGTGCATAAGTACCTGATGAAATTATAAGTCCATAATAGTGAATCGACCTATAGATAACTTAAAAGACTCTAGATGTCTGACCTCAAAGATAGGAATTTTATAATACAATACTCCTTGTCAAGGAACGTTGATCAATAGTTATAAGTGCAAGTCATAAGTATACATATCTTATTGGAATGTTTAAGATTTCAATCTATGTGGGTCAAGTAACAATGATATAAAAACTATGCAACTGCAATGATTAAATTTGTTGAATTTGTTTATTATCAAAAGAGGTCAAATGAGAATGTTACAGAGTTTTATTAAGCGCATATTCGAATAGTTCCAGGTCACTCATATCCTCAACTTCTCAGACCTTAATCAAGTTATAATTCCTTCCAAGTTCTAACAATATGTAAAGGCATCTAACAACAACCATAGGTCTTGCAATATAACTCAAGATCCAAGTTACAGAAGTTTCAAATGTACATAGATACGTTATCTTATATAAGTATAAATATATCTTGAGCTGTGAGTCTAGATGATATTTAAATTTATTATAAAATTATATATTACAGAGCAATGCAACACATAAAATATGCGGAAAACACAAGCACACAAAACACATAAAACCAGAGAGACACAGATATATGTGGTTCACCCAGTTTGGGCTACGTCCACCCCGAACAACCAGTCCTTCCTTTCTATTATCTAGCAAAATGAAGAGACATAACCTACAACAAATCCATTGTAATATCCTCTGTTCTCTCTCACAGTCTCCCTATCCGTTTCTTGCTCTGAGAATACACATACAATACACAGCCGTAATACAATACCCTCATACAAGCGAGGGGTTGCCTTCTAGGGAAAAAAACCCTAAACTAAACATAATTTCTACTGTGAGATCATCCGCCTAATGAACAACCCAGATTGACTAGAAATTACTATACTTTTACAAGGCAATTTTACATTTGTTTTTAGCTTCGGAGGCGCTGCCCCCGAAACCCCCCACCAGGGGGGGGCTCCATAAAGTCGCAACCACCCTCCCTTGGACCCCCCAGGCAGCATTTAATTACGGGCGGCGTTGCCGCCCCATTAAGGTATAGGGGTCCAACATTGTGATACAAAATAAACAAGATAATCAGGCTCCACACCCAACAAAATTGAGCTCTATATCAATACTTCAACAATAACTCTTGAAACTTATACTACAACTTGCAACAAATTATAAAATAAATGACTTCCCTCAGGGAAGAATAAGAGGTGATTGCTATAACTTATGGTCACTTCTCATATGAGAGGTACATATAAAATTTCTTTCCAACATTCACCACACGATTTCCATATCCTTAGGAGGAAATACATACAAAATAGATATAGATTAATAAGTTGTGCAAATTTTAAAGAAGACAAAGAATAATCATACTACCATGATTATTAAGATTGAAAATAAATCTTGAAAGTTAACACTCGTCAATGAGAAATCACACACACACCTAGACAAATCAACAAGCTACTACAATGAATATTGTACAGAAGTGGTGATGATCTGATTTGGTGAAGCCCAATTCCTCTGGGAAAAACTTAAATCACATGATGTAATTTTTCATTGAATACACCAGAAGATAAAAGAAACCTGACATGAGTATTGTATGAAAAGATGCTCAGACTTTTACATCTAAGGCCATCTGCTCTAGGTTCAAACCAACAATACAAGAATATAATAAAATACTCTCCCCAACAAAGGGAAATGATTAATCTTTTTGTATGTTTTATATTACAAATTTAGGTTGTAACAACCCATTTTTTCAAATCTAAGCATGATTCAAAATTTTTGGAAAAATGTGCTTTAACAAATTAGCCTAAATAGCCTTTTTTTATATCCTATACCATGGAATTTTTTGAAAAAGGCCCATGGTGTATTTAATTTTCTATACTAGAAAAAGCAACCATGTCCCAAAATTTTCATATTCAACCTCATCTTCATGCAAATTGAGGAGTAAGTTGGATCTTCAAAAACTACTATGAATTTGGGCTGAAGCATTAATTAGCTTCTAGAAATATATTTGTATGACTCGGGTGCTTTTTAATCATGTGGGAGGCATGAAAACATCATTGCTAACAAAAACTATGTCTTGGTTTTCTCTTGGAAGTGCGTCAATATGTCAAACCCTAAATGGGTGTAGGAATTATACTGCTGGTGCAAGATTTGCATAACTCATATTAGTGATTCATAAAATTTGGAAATCATACATAGGTGAAGAAATTTTGATTAAAATAACATTAAATACAATTCTTCATTTTTGCATAAAAAATTTGAGGACAAAAACAAGGGGGGGGGAAGAGGGGGGGTGAAATAAGGCATCATAGAGACAAAAACATGTATTAAATATGACAATTATGGGGCTTGAAAAATACTCAATTAAAAGTGAAACTTTGAAGACAATTACAACCTATAAACAACCTATAATTATAAAACCTAAAATCTTCAATTACACTAAAGATTGATTTCTCACCTTGTGAATCATGTAAATTTGTTGTGACAACATAAAAATATACCTTTAAAAAGCTAATTTTAATGTCAAAAAGTAAAAAACAGTGAGTATATATGACACAATTATAAAACTTCCATGGTTCTTGAGTCTTGAGAGGTAGTTGTGAATTGAACTTTGACTCCAGGATGAAACAATGAATGAAGATTTGAAGTTTTATAAATTATTTTATTTTCTATTAGAATTTTTAAGTTTATTTTCATATTGTTTGCAACTAGTATAGATAAGGATTGTGTTTTCAGTTTCATGAAGAATCAAGGTAATTTTTTTTGAACAACCAGTCCTTCCTTTCTATTATCTAGCAAAATGAAGAGACATAACCTACAACAAATCCATTGTAATATCCTCTGTTCTCTCTCACAGTCTCCCTGTCCGTTTCTCGCTCTGAGAATACACATACAATACACAGCCGTAATACAATACCCTCATACAAGCGAGGGGTTGTCTTCTAGGGAAAAAAACCCTAAACTAAACATAATTTCTACTGTCAGATCATCCGCCTAATGAACAACCCAGATTGACTAGAAATTACTATACTTTTACAAGGAAATTTTACATTTGTTTTTAGCTTCGGAGGCGCTTCCCCCGAAACCCCCCACCAGGGGGGGGGCTCCATAAAGTCGCAACCACCCTCCCTTGGACCCCCCAGGCAGCATTTAATTACGGGCGGCATTGCCGCCCCATTAAGGTATAGGGGTCCAACATTGTGATACAAAATAAACAAGATAATCAGGCTCCACACCCAACAAAATTGAGCTCTATATCAATACTTCAACAATAACTCTTGAAACTTATACTACAACTTGCAACAAATTATAAAATAAATGACTTCCCTCAGGGAAGAATAAGAGGTGATTTCTATAACTTATGGTCACTTCTCATATGAGAGGTACATATAAAATTTCTTTCCAACATTCACCACACGATTTCCATATCCTTAGGAGGAAATACATACAAAATAGATATAGATTAATAAGTTGTGCAAATTTTAAAGAAGACAAAGAATAATCATACTAACATGATTATTAAGATTGAAAAGAAATCTTGAAAGTTAACACTCGTCAATGAGAAATCACACACACACCTAGACAAATCAACAAGCTACTACAATGAATATTGTACAGAAGTGGTGATGATCTGATTTGGTGAAGCCCAATTCCTCTGGGAAAAACTTAAATCACATGATGTAATTTTTCATTGAATACACCAGAAGATAAAAGAAACCTGACATGAGTATTGTATGAAAAGATGCTCAGACTTTTACATCTAAGGCCATCTGCTCTAGGTTCAAACCAACAATACAAGAATATAATAAAATACTCTCCCCAACAAAGGGAAATGATTAATCTTTTTGTATGTTTTATATTACAAATTTAGGTTGTAACAACCCATTTTTTCAAATCTAAGCATGATTCAAAAATTTTGGAAAAATGTGCTTTTTTAACAAATTAGCCTCAAATAGCCTTTTTTATATCCTATACCATGGAATTTTTTTGAAAAAGGCCCATGGTGTATTTAATTTTCTATACTAGAAAAAGCAACCATGTCCCAAAATTTTCATATTCAACCTCATCTTCATGCAAATTGAGGAGTAAGTTGGATCTTCAAAAACTACTATGAATTTGGGCTGAAGCATTAATTAGCTTCTAGAAATATATTTGTATGACCTTGTGCTTTGGTGCTTTTTAATCATGTGGGAGGCATGAAAAACACTGGCCGCTAATTAAAAACTATTGTTCCTGGTTTTCTCTGAAGTGCGTCAACATGTCAAACCCTAAAATGGGTAGGAATACTGCTGGTGCAAGATTTGCATAACTCATATTAGTGATTCATAAAATTTGGAAATCATACATAGTGAAGAAATTTGATTAAAATAACATTAAATACAATTCTTCATTTTTGCATAAAAAATGTGAGGACAAAAACAAGGGGGGGGGAAGAGGGGGGGTGAAATAAGGCATCATAGAGACAAAAACATGTATTAAATATGACAATTATGGGGCTTGAAAAATACTCAATTAAAAGTGAAACTTTGAAGAAATTATAGCCTAAAAATGAACTATAATTATCAAACCTAAAATCTGTAATTACACCAAAGATTGATTTCTCACCTCGTGAATCATGTAAATATGTTGTGACAACATAAAAATATGCCTCCAAAAGACTGATTAGCATGTAAAAAAGTAAAAAACAATGAATATATATGACACAATTATAAAACTTCACTGAGTTTCTTGAGTCTTGAGGAGGTGGTTGTTAATTAGACCTGACTCCCAGGATGCAACAATGAGAATGGGGTTTAGAAGTTTCTCAAATTATTTTTAATTTTTCTCCAATAGAATTTTAAGTTGTTATGCTTATTTTGTAACTAGTATAGATAAGGATTGTGTTTCAAAGTTTCATAAGAATCAAGGGTTCATAAAACTATAAATACATTATCATTTTAGTAAGTCACATCATCCACTTATATATATATATATATATATATATAATTGTAATATTACTAGTAAGCACATATTAATATTACTAGTAAGCACATATTATCAGGCATTACATTTTAGTTATGAAATTTACAAGATAACTAATGGTTTTTGTCAAAGTTTCTACAGTCGAAGCTTGAAAGAAACCATTGACACTACAAGGGTTTCCTTGTCTATGTTTCATATGTATAGTGCCTTAACAACTTCCAAAAAGTAGATGGAATACCTATTGTGACTGTACATAGGTATAATAAACTAAGGTCGAAACTTGAAAGATAATGGTAAATCTACATACTTCTCCACAACTTCTAACAGTAAAGGCGCTGCTAATTGATAATATATTATGCCGATTATAAGTGATAATATCTATGCACTACATAGTGATTCTAGGGAAATTTTGTAATGCATGTTATGAGATGGCGGGCTCACTGCGATTTGGGATAACCAATAATTATAATTCATTGATAAGATTTAAGGCATTCTCACTAAGTGAAATTGAATGAGATCCCCACTTATGAGTTTGAAGATTTGTAGTCATCGATGTCCAAATTTTTTAAAGAAAAGTTTTCAAGAATACTTAATATCTACGCTACAATAAATATTGGAGTATGACATCAGTTATTAGCCCTTGAAGACAACAAGTGATGGAAAAATAACTCTTATATGTAAAATTAAAACCTGGATTGGAAACCAACCAATAGTATTGTTATGCTAGAAGTGAATTTCAACGGAGTGGAAAAACATCCATGCATAAGAATAATCACCTAATCTCATCAATAAGGTGTTGTCTCTTTGCTTAACAAGTGCTCTAGTGGATGTGAACAATTCTAACTAGTAATGAAAATAAACCAAATTTTGACTTTTCTATTTAAAAATATGTTTGGACAGTTTGTATTCTTGACTACTGCAGATTTATTTACCCACTCCTCTGTCAGGATGTGCTTAACATTTTTTTTTATAGAAACGAGTATAGTTTTATATTAAAACCTTTGCTTGAATGCCTTAGATCGGATTGCAAAATTTGGAACCAAAGTCCAGCTTTCCTCATCTATCAGAAAATATATTACCCGGATGCTAATACACTGATGCTTCTTGCAATTGGTAATCGAATCTATCTCCAAGATTTTCTGAAGCTTGTGGATACAAACATATTGATGCAGAAAAATACAATAAAACATGAAGACAAGAAACTAAGGGATCAGATCCCACTCTTCATCCCCGTCGCTTAGAAGAGTGCCGACAGAGAAGAGCAACTTCATTGGCTTCCAAATCCACGTCCTTGTTATTTTCCCACAAAACATGGAAGAAGTTAACACTTTGAAGAGATTTTACCAGTTTTTTAATTCTTGTTACCAATATTGCTAACCTGAGGTCTTGAGGGACAATGTTGTCCACTATAATTTTTATTAAAGATTGGGAGTCTCCAATAACATTCACTTCCTTGATGCCGAATTTCTTTAACTTCTTGAGGCCTTGCAGTAGGGCCAACACTTCCACTTGGGTGTTGGTATTGTGGCCCAAGCCCCAGGCATAACCGTGCTCAATGTTACCCTCTAGATTCTTGATGACACCTCTAGCCCCGACTTTTCCGGGAATGCCTTTGGCCGCCCCGTCAAAGAACAAAATAAAACTGGACAACTTATTGATCCAAGTGGAGAAATAATTCTCATTCAACCTGATTTGCCATTCTTTATTGGTTCTACTCTGCCTTTCAGCCACAAAAAATTGAAGGCCCATCATACAACCCCACTCCAAATCTCGAGGGCTTAAGTTTTTTTCCTCAAGCTACTCACCCAAATTATCTTTCAACATGCTCTTGATCTTGGCCATGATTAACTTAGAATTCTGTGCTTTTCCTATTGGAAATACTCAGAGGGGGGGGGGGGGGGGTGAATCAATATTCCTTTCAATTAGAGAATTAGTTAATCTTCAATTATTATCAGTGTTTGTACAATGATAGCAGAAAAAAAGAGGAACACAGATGCACACAGTTTTTAAGGTGGAAACCCACTCCGGGACAAAAACCACCTAATGCTTTTCTAATAATTCTTTAATATTCAACTCCAATTGAAAATAAAGCTCCAACTTCCTAGAATCTGGAAAAGCATTCTTCTCCAGCTCCCACTGGATGGACGCTCCAACGCCCAAGATTATTCAGTAGTCAAATGAAAAGATGCCCCAACACCCAATGAGCTACAACTCACCCTAGCACCACCCTACCACCCTATAGAAGAATAAAAGAAGAATGGACTCCTGTACCAGGGAAAATGGTCCACTTTACAATGATATATAATGATGTAGAAGAAGAAGATATAGTAGACCATAACCCCAACTTTGACACAACCACCTAATGATGATCCTCGACCTCCCAACACTGCCTCTTCAACCCTTGGTAGATAGATACTAGTACAATTTGTACAATAATATATTTACAATGACTAAGTACAATGATACCTTTACAATGATTGTATGCAGTGCTGCCCACTTGAAGACTTCATATGATGAACTTCTTCCTGCTGTTCTGCACCTTAGTTTCTGCTCTTATCATGCTACCCTCTACTGCACCTTTGTTTGCTTTGCTGCCATAGAAAGTCTGGTCCTTTGCAACCCTTGAAAACACATGATCTAGATTTTTCTTGGCTTCTAGGAGCTTGATATTGAATCTGGTGTATCTCTGTTATTTCAGATCCTCAATATCATATTTTCGGTCCTGTAGTAGTCCTCTGAGTCTTCTTTCCAATGCCATAGGTCTGACCCAATTTGGATTCTTCAAGAGAGAGTTATTCCCAATCTCTCACAATGCCCTAATTATGGACTATTTCAGTAGAGCGCACTTTTACGGCGTGCCATGTGTCACTGTTTCTTCATTTGGCTTTTAAATTGATAGAACAAAAAGTATAGACTGTGCACTATCTTCCAATTTTTACGGAATTCCAATCCGATACTTAGAGAGAGAGAGTTATGACGATTTTTCCAAGGTCACTTCTTTGAGATGAATTTCAGGAGCCTGCAAAAACCCTGACTTCCACAGATCATATCTCCAAAAATTTATGCACCTTGATCTAAAATTTTTACTGCAGCTTCCTCAAGATTTCTACTTTGCCTCATAAAAATTTCAGCTTCTGAACCTTCGTAGAAAAAAAGTTAGAGCAAAAATTCCACAATGACCTGTTTCAGATGGCTGAATCCCTTTCATAAGGAGGAAATGATGATCACAATTTATATAAATTCTTAATTTGAGAGGGGCTTCAACAAGTGAACGTCGAAGGGATTTTAGGAGCTTAAAAAAATATTAATTATGACTTTTAAATGACCCATGCCCCAACCCCATGGGGTTTTAGCCCACTAATTGGGGGTACAAACTTCAAACATGAATATCTCTCAAATCATGAAGAGTTACATGCATGCCATATATCAACGGAAACATCTTGAAAAGTAGAAACCATCAAAATAATTATTGACCTAGAATATATTAATTTGGTAGGTCAATATTCCCATGCAATATTGGGTTAGCCCCTGGTGCTGCTTGGGTTGACATCAATGACAATCGCTGATCAAAAATCTCCCCCTTTGGCATTGATGGCAACACAAGTACTCCCCCTGCGATCATGACACCTCTTCCGACAACAATCTCTCCCCCTTTGACATCAATGGAAAAGGGTAACTCCCCCTAAAACATAACCATCCTGTGGACCTGTACACACTTCCACTCCCCCTACAACACAACCGTCCCACAGACTTGTAATATAATGAGAACTTGGGAGAATCCCAATATTTTGATGAAGATATTCAAATGCTTCACAAGGTAAAGGTTTAGTGAAGATATCAGCAATTTGTTCTTTTGTACAAACATACTCAGGTTTGATATTCTTTTCAACGACTTTTTCTCTAACAAAATGATATTTGATCGGAATGTGTTTTGTTTTTGAATGCATGACAGGATTCTTGGAGATGCTGATGGCACTAGTGTTGTCACAGAATATGGGAATAGGCTCACTGAATTGTACTTGAAGATCTTACAAAGTTTGTTTCATCCAAAGGACTTGAGTACAACTTGATTATGCTGTAATGTATTCTCCTTCCGCTGTAGATAACGAGATTGAATTTTGCTTTTTGCTCAACCATGATACGAGACAACCACCTAGATAGAATACTACTCCAATAGTACTCTTACGATCATCAACGCTTCCTGCCCAATCTGCATCTGTAAAGGCTTGAATAATGAGATTGTTACCCTTGGGATACCACAAGCCATATTCTTCTATGCCCTTTAGATATCGAAGAATTCTTTTGATGGCAATAATATGTGATTCTTTTGGTGCTGCTTGGAATCTTGCTACTTGTCCAACTGCTTGCATAACATCTGGCCGAGAGGCTGTTACATATAGAAGACTACCAATCATAGATCTATACAACCTCTAATCCACATCCTTAGATGAGTCGTCTATGCTCAATTTGCAACCTATTACCATCAGAGTAAGGACGGGTTTGCAATCTTCCATTTTGAATTTCTTGAGCATTTCCTTGATGTACTTGGTTTGACATATAAATATTCCTTTCTCTTGCTGAGATATTTGAAGCCCTAAGAAGTATGTCAACTCACCAAGTAAAGACATCTCAAACTCACTTTGCATCTTTGTAGAAAATTTCTTACTTTGTCGATCATCATTGCTACCAAATATTATATCATCCACATATACTTCAACGATTGTTAAATTATCTTTATCTATTTGTACATAAATATTGCTATCAACAGTACCTTTCTGGAACCCTTGTTGACATAGATATCCATAAAGACGAGCATACCATGCTCTAGGAGCCTGCTTGAGACCATATAGAGCCTTCTTTAACTTGCAGACATAGTCTTCTTTTTGTGATAGTAGAAAACCTTCAGGTTGTTCGATGTAAACTTCTTCTTCTAATTCTCCATTCAGAAATGCTGACTTAACATCCATTTGGTAGAATTTGATTTTTATTGAACATGAATAGGCGAGAAACATTCAGATGGCTTCCATTCTGTCAACTGGTGCAAATGTTTCGTTGAAATAAATTCCTTCCACTTGTGCATAGCCTTTGCAAACCAATCTTGCTTTGTTTCTGGTAACCTGCCCATCTTCATTCAATTTGTTCCTGAACACCCATTTAGTCCCAATGACATTTTTATATTTTGTTCGTGGAACTAATTCCCAGGTGTTATTCTTCTCAATTTGATCCAATTCTTCATTCATAGTTGCTACCCAATGTTCATTCTGGTTGGATTCCTCAAAAATACTAGGCTCAAAGGTTGCTAGAAAAGCAACATGAACTTGTTGTGATGAATGAAGCTATCGACCTTCATTTATGTCACCAATGATTTGATTTGATGGATGGTTCTTTTGAATCCACTCTTTTGTTCTCCTTGGAGGAGCTTCTTGTTGTTGTTCTGGTATATCTTGATGATCATTGTTTACTTCTTCCTCGTTGATAGTTGCTTCTTGTTCTACAATTTTATATGTGTATTTTTCAGCCTCTGTCTCAAGTTTCAAATATTCTAGATCCTCATCATTACTCGCTAGAACACCATCTTCGTCAAATGTAACATTTATGCTCTCCACTATCTATTTTTGTCTTAGATTATAGCATTTATAGGCCTTTATTTTGCGTGAGTAACCAACAAAGATACCTTCATCAACACGTGATTCAAACTTACCCAAATTTTTATCTTCTCTTTTGATATAACATTTTCTTCCGAAGATTCTGAAATATTTTACATTAGCTGGTTTTCCTTTCCATAATTCATATGGAGTCTTGTTGCAATTATTTCTGAGAAGACTTCGGTTGATAATGAAGACTGTCGTATCAATTGCTTGAACCCAAAATTTTTTGTCCAATTTTGAGTCCTTCAACATTGTTCTACCCATTTCCTGTACAGTTCTATTCTTTCTTTCAGCAACTCCATTTTGCTGAGGTGTTCGTGTTGTTGAAAATTGCCTTTTTATTCCATTTTCGTCACAGTATTGCTGAAATAATTTGGAAGTGAATTCTCCACCATTATCTGATCTTAAACACTTTATTTTCAAATCAATTTCATTTTCAACCAACTCCTCATAGATCTTAAAGCACTCAAATGCATCATATTTTTTCTTTAGGAAACTGACGGCTGTCATCTTGGTATAGTCATCTATGATTAGCATGAAATATAATTCTCCGTCTAAGCCTTTTGTTCTCACAGGACCACATAGATCAGTATGTATCAATTCCAATGGATGTGATGAAAAATGTTCTTTTGTTTTAAATTGGACTTTTTTCTACTTGCCATGCTGACATGCCTCACATAGTGTGTTGGAAGGTTTTGAGATTTTCGGCATTTCTCATACTGCTTCCTTTTTGCTTATCCTGACAAGATTTTTAAAGTTTATGTGACCCATTCGTTTGTGCCATAACCAACTTTCAACTTCTTTAGCTAGTAGACATGCTTTAGTTGCTTCATCCAGAACATATATGTCGTTTGGAGCTCGACTTGCTGTAGCCACAATTTTACCATACCTGCCTTTCTTGATTTCACATTTTGTGGAGTTGAATAGCATTGTGTGTCCTTGATCACGCATTTGTCCAACACTGAGAAGATTGTGATTCATGTTTTTGACCAATAGAACATTCTTAGCTATAACATCTTTGCTTCTGAGAGTGACGGTACCTAATCCTATAACATTTGAAGATCCATCATTTCCAAAGGATATGGTTCCATCCTTCTTCTCTTTCAGAGATACAAATTTCTTTCTATCTCCAGTCATATGCGTTGAGCAACCACTGTCAACATACGACACATCTTTATTTTTTTGAGCCTTGAGAGCGAGAGCACAATTATCAGTCTTCTTCTTCTTCCATGTTCGTTCATTCTGTGGCTTCGAAGATTCTTCTAGAGGATTTTCATGTCTGCATTCTCTGGCTATGTGTCCAAAGTTTTGACATTTGTAACATTCCATATTATTTCTTAAATGTTCAAATCTATTGATGTTTCGTTGAGCCTTGGGAGGTTAATATCTGAAGAATCTCTTGGAATTGTATTGGTTCCTAGGGTACGTGTGACATTCTATAGCTTTATGACCAAATTTTTTACATGAATAACAATATCCATGAAAAATATGTTGGTACTTGGATGAAAATATTCGTCGAGGAATCGTCTTCCAAGGATGTGCTTGCGAATCTTGTCCAATGAAGTCTTCATGTATGTCAGATCTCATAGGTTCATTGTATTTTGTTGTAGAAGGTCCTGCTTCCTCTTCTTTGTAACCGAGGCCAGTTCTGTCGTTGTAAGATCGTTGATTTTTGATGAGTTCTTCCAATGCCCTTGAGCTGTTGGCATAGTTTTGGATAGTTTTTCCCTTCTTCACTTCCTTACGCAGCGAGACTACTTCGGCTTCTAATGCTTCCCTTTCTTGGTTGCTTTCTTCCAACTTCTTTTGAAGTGACTCTTCAATACATTTGTGTTCTTCAACCTCAATTTTGATACCTTGAACTTGTTCTTCAAGAGTATTGGAACGGATCTTCTCAGCATTGAGCTCTTTTATAAGCTTGATTGCCTCATAAAATTCTTCTATGGTCAACCCTTCTTCTTCATTGTTTGATACTTCTTGTTTATTGTGCTTGGCCATAAACAACACTTTCTCATTGGCTTCTTCTTTGCTGTCACTTTCTTCATCGAATGATGAGCTATCTTCTTTAGAGAGAAATTTCCTTTTGGATCCTTTCTTTTTGCCTTGCTTGTTGAATTTCTTAAAGCCTTTCTTTCCTTTTGAGTTTCCATCACTTTTGTTTGGACATTTTGCTACGAAATGCCCAACCTCACCACAACCGAAACATATCAATGGAAGTTTACCTTTGAATTTTCCCTTACCAGGTTTTAGTTTTCTTGTAAAGTAAGCATATTCTTCATCTGAAAGACCTTCTCCATCATCTCCTTTTTCTTCACACTTGCAGGTGCATGTCATTTCAATTGAAGGTTGTTTGTCCTTATTGGTTTTCTTAGATGCAACAAACGCAGTTTCTAGATTTGAAGTACCCTTTTCTTCATCAAGTCTCATTTCATATGCTATGAGAACTCCATGTAATTCTTCCTTGCTAAGTTTGTCCAGATTTGCACTGTATTCTAAGACCGATACCTTTGGGTTGAATCTCCCTGGTAACGTTCTAAGAATCTTCCGTATAATAGTATTCTCATCAAATAGCTCTCCCAATCCTTCCAGAGTATTGGTTATTTCATCAACGTATTGGAAGTATGTAGCAATGTTGCAATCTTCTTTCATTCTGAGTTGCTCAAATTTTTCTCTATAGATTTGAAGCTTTGCTTCTTTGACATTTGAGTCACCTGCATATATATTCTCAAGCTTGTCCCATACATTTTTGGCAGTTTTACAACCCAACACCTTATGATAAGCAAATTCAATAAGTCCACTGATAAAAATATTCTTTTCTTTTGCATCATTTACCAAATTCTTCTTACCTTGTTCATCCACGGTTGATGTAAATCCATTTTTAACAATGTCCCATACTTCGTAACCTTGCGCCAAGAGATAGACCTCCATTCTTCCTTTCCAAAGTGCATAATTATTTTCATTGAATAGAGGTACACCATTCTTGGTTTGCTCCATGACCTCCTTCCAGCTGTTAAACTGCTACTGAAGGAACCAAGCTCTGAAACCAATTGTTGGAAATACTGAGAGGGGCGGGTGAATCAATATTCATTTCAATTAGAGCATTAGTTAATATTCAATTATTATCAGTGTTTGTACAATTATAGTAGAAAATAAGAGGAACACAAATGCACACACTTTTTAAGGCGGAAACCCACTCTAGGACAAAAACCACCTAATGCTTTTCTAATAGTTCTTTAATATTCAACTCCAATTGAAAATAAAGCTCCAACTTCCTAGAATCTAGAAAATAATTCTTCTCCAGCTCCCACTAGATGGACGCTCCAACGCCCGAGATTCTTCAGTAGTCAACTGAATGGATGCCCCAACACCCAATGAGCTACAACTCACCCTAGCACCACCCTACCACCCTATAGAAGAATAAAAGAAGAATGAACTCCCGTACCAGGGAAAATGGTCCACTTTACAATGATATAGAATGATGTAGAAGAAGAAGATATACTAGACCATAACCCCAACTTTGACACAACCACCTAATGATGATCTTAGACCTCCCAACACTTCCTCTTCAACCCTTGGCAGATAGATACTAGTACAATTTGTACAATAATGTATTTACAATGACTAAGTACAATGATACCTTTACAATGATTGTATGCAGTGCTGCCCACTTGAAGACTTCATATGATGAACTTCTTGCTGCTATTCTGCACCTTGGTTGCTGCTCTTGTCATGCTACCCTTTGCTACGCCTTGCTTTGCTTTGCTGCCGTATAAATTCTGGTCCTTTGCAGCCCTTGACAACACATGATCTATCTTTTTCTTGCCTTCTATGAGCTCGATATTGAATCTGGTGTATCTCTGTTATTTTAGATCCTAAATATCAAATTTTCAGTCCTGTAGTATTCCTATGAGTCTTCTTTCCAATGCCATAGGTTTGACCCAATTTTATTTCTTCAAGAGAGAGTTATGCCCAATCTCTCACAATGCCCTAATTATGGACTATTTCAGGAGAGTGCAATTGTACGGAATTCCACGTGTCACTGTTTCTTCATTTGGCTCTGAAATTGATAGAAAGAAAATTAAAAACTGTGCACTATCTGCCACTTTTTATGGAATTCCAATCCGATACTCAGAGAGAGAGTTATGACGATTTTTCCAAGGTCACTTCTTTGAGATGAATTTCAGGAGCCTGCAAAAACCCTGACTTCCACAGATCATATCTCCAAAAATGTTTTGCACCTTGATCTGAAATTTTTACTGTAGCTTCCTCAGGATTTCATCTTCAACTCATAAAAATTTCAGCTTTTGAACCATCGTAGAATAAAATTTAGAGCGAAAATTCCACGATGACGTGTTTCAGATGGCCAAATCCCTTTCATAAGGAGGAAATGAGGATCACAATTTATATAAATGATTAAGTTGAGAGGGGTTTCAACAAGTGAACGTGGGAGGGATTTTAGGAGCTTAAAAAAATATTAATTATGACTTTTCAATGACCCATGCCCCAACCCCATGGGGTTTTGGCCCACTAACTTGGGGTACAAATTTCAAACATGAATATCTCTCAAATCGTGAAGAATTACATGGCATGCCATATATCAACGGAAACATCTCGACAATTAGAAATCATCAAAAGAATTATTGACCTAGAATATATTAATTTGGTAGGTCAAAATTCCCGTGCAATATTGGGTTAGCCCCTGGCGCTGCTTGGGTTGACATCAATGACAACCGTTGGTCAACATTTCCTTGGAAGATTCTCTTAACACCGAGAGGGCCCTTGGAATCCCCTTTTCTTAAGCCTGTCCTATGTCAATATGCTATTATGGCACAAGAACCAGCTGAAAAAGTCAACTTTCAGAATTCTCTTCTGTCTCCATAGACCTTTCCAAATCGCTGGATAATTCAGGACATGCAGAATTTCCTTAAGCTTTTCATATCCCTATGCCACCGTGTAGCTCCTAGAGCGAGAGCCCCACCCTCTCTTGTCCTGCCTCCTTGCGTGGATCAGAGCCTTCCCTTTTAATCTTGACATCAAGTCTTTCCATGCTTGCTTCAGCACCGTCAACACCTCTGGTTGCTTCCAATTCATTCAGTCGCTGCTCTCCCAGCACGATATATCCCACAATGTAATAAAACCAGAACTCGACATCCAAATTCGTAGCTCTCCCAGATATTTGATATCGGCTAGGGGGGCCTCGTTCATGATGCTGTCATCTCAAATACGGATCATCTTACCATTTCCTAGAATCCAATAAGAATGTTGATGAATCAAAGGGAGAGCTTGCACGCATAGCTTGAGAAATTGAGACCCAATTTTAGTGGGAGGAGTTATGTCCAAGCTCCTTTTCCTTTGGCCACTGAAATAATTCTTCCACAGTGCTTTTTGAGCCCAACCTGGCTTTGGAGCAATTTGCCTCCAAATAATCTTTGCCCCTAGTGCAATGTTTTGGGCACGCAGATCCTTGAAATTCAGTCCCCATTCCAGCAATGGCTTGGTGAATTTTTCCCAGCTGATGAGTGGCATTCTCTTATCATTTTTCTTACGTCCTTTCTAGATGAATATTCTAATCAAATCTTCCATTTTTCTAAGGGTGCAGAGAGGAGCTAAAAAAATAGAGAATTGAAAGATCGACAAGTCATTCAGGACAGATTTGATCAGAATTGTCTTCCCTGCAAGATTAAGCCATGTGAATCCCAGGCCTGAATCTTGATCTTAAATTTCTCTAACAACGGGAGCCAATCTTTGCTAGTGGAATTTTTTTGGAACTATCCACTGATAATAAAGTATTGCCGTAAGTCAGAAAATACGATTGCAATTATCCTAATTCAAGAACGCAATTTCTAATAATCCTGAAGAAATATAACTGTATTTGTATTGAATGGAAATATACTTTACAACTGCATCAGATTATTAAGAATTGGTTTTGCAACTACACAGAGTATGAAAACTTGCATGGAACTTCCAGAGGTTGGGCCCAGAACACTAGAAGCCCTGGCGCAGTAAAAAATTCAAAAGATTATTGCTCAAAGCTCTATATTACATCCAGTGATGTTACAAAAACACAATTAGACAGACTGTTTCTGATTTTTCTATTACATAATTAATTTCCTATCCTGTCTTTGACTCCCCTTCTCATCCGTCCTTCACCCTTTTAAATGTGATTTCAAAAATGCGAAAGTATTTTCCAAACAACAACCCACTGCGTGTGGCTGTCATTTGAGTTATTGGACTCAAATTCGTCTGTCTTCCTTCTGTCGGTTGCTGGGTGTTACCAGGATTTCATATGTTTACGTCCATTGGTTAGCTTTCGTTTCCTATTGGTCTAGCCATTTTGCCTTCCTGCATGCGGAGATAAGAGAAGTCAATTTTCTATTACAAAAGCATCATTTTCATTATTAGTCTAATTGTTCTCATTTTCATAATCTTTTATTCTCTTTATTGTTAATATGAAGAGGGATTCCCCCAAAATTATAACATAATTTGAAGTACTTACAGGGTGAGAATCATACCTCAATTTGGGCCCAACATACTCCCCTGCTTACCTAGTTGCATGTCCTCATGCAAACAGATGATTGAGATGTAGCCGCGTTAATGAGTAGGTAGGGTAGGCCTTTTCGTTGTCTGCTCTGCAGCCTTGTTTTCGTTTCATGAGTGCAAAGTCAGTGCCTATGGCTCCTTCTGGTAATTCGTAATTGTGATTATAATCTTCATGAGGATGCCAGAGAAGAGGGTTTATGTATATGCATCCCAACCAGGCAGGCCCAATGCTATAGACCAGGCTGCTATATGAAAGGAATCTAGAGGCAACAGCCCTGAAATTCCTGTAACTGAATGGCTCCCTATTCTTCACATTGTTTGTGGAGGCCATCCATCTTTGCTTGGCTGCTGCTAAGACCGCTTCAAGAATGTCCTCAAAGTAGTCTCGTGCATTTTCTATGATATCTTTATGGATGGGTCCTAGCCTAGTCCTCACACCTCATCTTCTCATGAAGTTTTTGTATTGGATGATCAGTTGCAGGGGTTTCGTAGGCTCCCCCCTAACCCATAAATCTAGACTATGCTCTCTTTTTTGGAATATTTCGTAGGCTTTGGCCCACCTGATCTGGTTTTTGGAAAATGAAAGGAAGGCTTGTAGCTGCACATCCCCTATGAAGGGGCTAGGGTTGTTGTTCATGTAGAAATTTGAATAACTGATATATTATTCACCGATATTCTCCTGATCACACACTATTTTAGCTTCATGCATAATACAGAATCTCTTCTACCATTGATCATCACATGCGGAAATAAAATCAATTGCATGCATACATTAAAACCACAAACAATCACACATATGAACACAGTATTTAATGGGAAAGCTTAAAGCCGAAAACCCCAACTATCTGTATATTATATGTCATGGAGATCATGTAACAATCATAGTAAAAAAGCTCCTCACAAGCTCTCATGCACACCCTCAATTGCTACACACTATCAAGCTAGATCTAGCAAAACACATGCTCCAATATTTTGCCACTTGATAGCCAGCCTCTATTGCGTAATCAATGCTATGGGATGGATTCATTAAATAGATAAACCACCTGGCTTGTACTGCGCAATCCTCATGGGCTTCTCCACCTATTTGTGTGTTGCAAATAGCAACAATATAGTCACAACTGATAGTTAACCTGCTCTTTCACCTATTTCTACACTGGTCTCCACTGAAACTGTCCATGCACTGAAGTTAACTGATGCATTCTTTAGTTGATTAATGAGTTTATAATTAGTGAATTAATTAATAATTAATTCACACCACTCTCACTAATTGTATCAATTAGTTAAACCGAATACAAATAGCTCAACTATGTTTAGATTAGTTAAACTGAATACAACTCCACTAACTTCCTCAATCAACTCCACCAAACTCTGTCACATGAGTTCTAACTGAAGTATCCATGCAATAGCTCCACTTAACCCTTAGGAATAGCGTAATTCCTTCCGTCAGCTCCTGTGCCACATCTGTGCACTTAACTAAAGTGCTCCAAGAGAATAAGATAATGTTTATAGTCCAAATATTATTAAGAGCTAATAATATTCGACATATCTATTTTTAGACTGGCAATCTAAAAATAGATTCCTCCCAGTATGTCTAAAAATAGAAGTCCATATATTTTTTCTGACTTGACCAACTATCCACAAATAGCATCCTGCAACTCATAGAACATGATCCATATGTCCAAAAATAGACTTTGCGCCAAAAATAGCCTGCGGGCCCACTTAGTGAAGGCGACTCCTTTCCACTAAGCTCATCATCTTGTTGCAATCTCAACAGTTCATGGCTTCTTCTAAGGAAAATT
>CM076570.1:346018132-346346497 GCA_034641835.2 Pinus albicaulis | reverse complement strand
CATGCACTTCACTAGAGTCAGAATGCTTCATATACCTTACTATCTCTCCCAAAGCATTGACAAGATGGCATACATTGTAAAAATGAGGCATTATAATCATCAAATGAAAATTATTTTCCACCATTCCCCCATTAAGATGGTATTCATGCATCAACTTGAGTAGAAGAACATTTCATGGGACACATTCATTGAAAATGAAGTTTTCTCTACCTCACCTAGTCATCATGAGCAGAGTATCCCTTCATCATCTCATCCTCTCATATCCACTTCTCCATCTCAGCCTACTGCTCATACATCATCACCTATTCATATGCATTTACCTCATGTTGACCCTAATTCTTCACCTTTCCATAATCCTTCACAATCATCACATCATGATACTGAGGCATCAAATAGTGAAAAGGACATTGAGGCAACTTGGGCTAATGTGACTGATGTTGATACATTTCCCAAGACCTATCAGAGAGGCCATATGCATGTGTTTTTTTCACTTGGAGTGAAAGGGGCCATGCCTTCTTCATCAGCAAAACATGTAGACAAGGGAAAGGAAAAGGCTGAAGAGCCAATCATTGAGGACCAGGAGGACAAACATGAAATGGAGTAGGAGTTTCAGCTGATTGACCTTGATAAGGAGGATGAGGATAAAATCACCAGTGCATTAATCAAAAACCAAGAGGCAAATATTAGTGAACTTCAAGCTAATATTGATAGAGCACAATATGTGATTGGTTTTCTTGAACAGGAAAATCAAAAGCTGAAGACCAAGCAGATTATTAGTGAGGTAAAGACCATCAAAGAAAATAAATAGATAGAGAGGGATAAATCCTTGTTGGAGGAGACCTTGTACATATTTGGTGAGATTGATGATGATGAGGATTAGCATCCTAGATAGAGACTAAATACTAGAGGGTTGAAAAGAGCTTTAGCCCATGAGAGACAGAAAGAAGTTGAGTTGGTAGAGCAGCTGAATCCAAGTGAACTACTTGCCCTTGATATTAGCAGAGATAGAGAGTCATGTCTTGATAGAGAGAAATTTCATTTGGAGAGCTTGCTAGAGAAGGCCAAGAAGGACAATGATATTTAGAGGAAAATGGAAAAGCACTATGCCATGAGAAACAAAATTGCAAGGGTCGAGCTCAAACAAGCCCATGCAAATATTCAAGCTTTGATTGAGAAAAAGGAGAATGAGAGGTTAGAAATACTTGCTGAGGTGTATCTTCATTCTTTTAACCCTTGATCAGCAATTTAACTCACCATTTTGGACAAATTTTGGCACATTTGGCACTTTAGTGCAATTTTTGGTTTTTGGGCAATTTTGGCACACAGTCACACTGCGATTTTTCTTGGAGCATCCAATGGAAAAATGGTCACCAGCGTCATGTTCATAATGATGAGGACATCAAGCCCAACAAGTTTCAGAAAACTTAGAGGAGAATTGGTCCCTAAAAAGTGCAAAAAACCATCAATTTTTCATGTTTCTGCCTCTTTTTTTACCTTGGCATTGTGCTAATACTAGTCTTGGGAGAAGTGGTTTTTGACAGGGAAGATGGGCAAAATTTTGGACACTGGAGGCATATTTGGAAACTATACTCAGAGATATTTCGAATGAGCTATCATGGAGCTGATTTGGACACTGGGAAGGCGTCCAAAAGTTGCTTGCAAGAGAGGCTATTTTTTCTGTCATGGCGGTGCGTGTTTGCAAGGAAAATGTCATTTTCACCATCTTCATCATATTTTGACTTTTTATCTTGGGAAATGAAAAATTGTTGATGTAAAAGGTCAATATAAACGTAAATATCATTTTTTTAATTTTTATCTAGGGTATATACATCAGATAATTCCTCTATAGGTCAAATGAATCAGTTTCCTCTCTTTTAGAGGCAAATTGATGAGTTTTCCTAGTCTTCAGATTCTTGTTTGGGAGTAGGTGAAACTGATCCTTATCTCATGGATTCGACTCCTTGAGGCTAGGGAGAGTTGTTTTGAGGTCTATATCATGTATCTTCTCAGTCATTTATATATTTTGGACTCACCTGGAGCTTTGAAATCTCAAGGACACAATTTTGTATCAGTTTGGCCTGGACATTAATGATAAATTTGCAGCTATTTATTTGGGATCCATGTGGTATGATTTGTTTGTGTTACACCATTTTTTGGTCATCTAACCTCTTATCATTATATGGACCCAATTACACCATGTAAGACCAATTTTACCCTAAGTAAAATTGCTTTCACTATGTAAAATAACTTAATAAACCACATTTATTAGGTTGTTTATGGTCTAAACAGGAAACCCCAAAAGGAAATATTAAACAAACCTATATTTGTTTGATTTTCCTCATGGAATAATTAATTAAGCCATAATTTAATTATTATTCCCAGTCATGTTTAACCCAAAAACAAAGAAATTAATTAGATAAACCTTTATTTATCTTATTATTTTCTAGGAATAATTATTTAAATCTTATTTAGATAATATTCCTTGTTAAATATAACCAAATCACCCACAAATAATTAAATAAATCATTATTTATTTGATTATCCTTCAACCACTTCCTTAAAAAGATAAATAAATCATTTATTTATTTATTATTAACAAATAAAGGGATTTGACCCAAGTCAAATACTTTTTCCCTCCACCAAATATAATAAAATATTCCATAAAAGGTGGATCTAGATTTGGTTAACATTATTTTAATCATGCACCAAGATCTAGAATGACCCAATATTTTGTTATAAATAGGAGAGTTTTTCCTACCATTCTTCACCTTTTGTTGCCTATTAGATCACTCTGGATCTAAACTCTTGGTCTGACTTTGAGCCATTATCATTGTCATATTTTCCATTATTTGCTGTGTGAGCTCCCTTTGAGTTCTATCTTTATCTGGGTTTTCTACACCAACAGGAGAGAGAAATGCTAGATCTGAAGTGCTGAGGACTTCCAAGAACCCATCCCATTGAGGAGAATTGGAAAAATCTTCTTGTTTTCCTCCCAAGTGCCCTTAATACAAAAAATTCTTTCAAAAATTGTTCTTGTCTTGTCTATTGGATATATGGAGCAAACCCTTCTTTTTACTGCTTAATATCTTTCTATGCATAGATCTGGTTTTTTGCAGCTCTTGTCTTGATCAACTAATTGCAGATCTAAAGATATTGGCAGCCACATTTGATGTTAGGGCTATTAGTTATGCGTAGCTAAAGTGGTCTTTTTTCGTAGACTTCTAAAAAGGATTCATACTAACAATTGGCGACTCCACACGGGTTTTCAATTACGACCACTGTCATTTTTCATATTCCTGCATATCCAGCTACTTCAAACCCTAGGGTTTCTTTTCAGCTTTTTGTTTTTCCTATTTTCATGGTGTTTTTCCCCTATAAAACCCTAAAACATTACAATTTCTAACTTGCGCGTGTTTCTGGCCCTATTGCGCAGGTGACAGACATCAGCCGCAACTGAGACGACAACTTTTCTGGAAATCTACCGCCGGGACACCCGGAGCTTTAGGTCACACTTTTCAGCCCATAAACTGTGACCTGGACCTCCAGGTCACACTTTTCAGCCTGTTTTCTGCGACCTGCACTGAAAACAGGTCAGAACCTGTGACCTGCCAATTTTTCTACTGTTTTTCTGCAATTTTCCTGGGTTTTTCTGAAGCTTCTGTCAGGGTTTTCCAACCTCTGTCTCAGCCCGTTTCGACCTGTTTCTAATCTGTTTTGCTCATCTAAGTGGGAAAATAGCCCCCTAGGGCTTCAGTACCCTCCACTTTTGGTGGAAGATTTTTTATTTGTTTCAGGTCTGTTTTTTCAGAGTTTCAGCCCCCCTTTTTTCGAGATCTGATACCTCCTTTTCAGACCTCTTCTAATCAGCTCTTCTCCCTTTCAAATCACCTCCTGAAGATTTTTTTGGATCTACTTTTAGGGCCTCCTCCTTGCCCCTTCCACTTTTTGTTGATTTCCTCCTTTCTTCCAGCCACCTTGCCTCTGCCTCTTGGCTGTGATCTGCACCTCTTTTCAGCAGCTTTTCCCTTTAGATCCCTGTCCCTTTCGACCCTAGATCTATTGGCCTCTTTTTAGTGTGTTTTAACTAGATTTTTTCCCTCTTTTCGATTATTTTTGAGAAACCCGCCTTTTTGGGTTGAATCGATGCACTAGTAGCTGTTACTTTTCTGTTATTTCAGCATTATATACTATTTTTGCAGCATTATTTTCAGTTACGCAGAACACTTTTTTCTCTCAAAACGAAAAGGGTTTAAAAATTAAAATTAACGCATGCCACACACTCACCCTAAGCGAAGAAGAGCATGGTTTACACCGCTAGGCAAAAAATTTAAAATCAATTGACACTGCACCTTTCTGCCCTTGTTTCGACAGTGTAATCACTTGATTCTGCACCTCCCTGCCTCTGTTGGTCGTTCTTCTTCCCCTCGTGCCGTGTTTGTGTTTCCATCATTGCGCCCCCAAGGCGCGCTTCCCGGAGACTTCTTGGCCTTCACCCTCAGTTTCCGGTCGATCGACCTGCTCCGTCCCGCCGTCGTCGAGCCAGTCCTCCTCCGAGTCTACACTCCGACTCCTCTTCTGATTCATTGGGTTCTCCTTTTACTTCCAGTTCTCCCCCTGTCACCTTTACTATGTATGGTCTAGGGCCTAACGCTACGGTGCTCCCGGCCCTAATGTCGGAACTACTACTAGCGGAACCGCCATAGGAACTACCTCGACTGCACCCTTGTTGCCATACATCATAGGCCTTAGCCTCCCTGATTTCAATTAGTTGATCAATGACCCTATCCGCCATGATGTTGGTTGGCCTGCTATGCCAACCAAGCTCCCCTCTGACATCCCTAAGTTCGAAGGCCTTGCTGGAGAATATCCAACCAACCACGTCCGATCTTTCCACATGTGGTGTTCTTCCAATTCCATTACCGATGATTCCATCCGTCTTCGTTTGTTCCAATGCACGCTTACCGACGAGGTTTCTAAATGGTATGTTGACCAAGCCACCTCTTCCCATACCACCTTTGCGACCATTGCCCAAGATTTCTTATCTTATTTCCAGCTCCCTCTCCGATACAATACTGGTACGGAGCTCTTGACCTCTTTCAAGCAAACCTCTTCGACCCGCCTTTCCACTCATGTCCAGGAATGCCGAAGAAGACGAAGCTTATGTCGAGCTTCCCCCTTTGAAGATCAGGTTTATATGGATTGGTTCCTTCGCACTCTCTTAGCTCCCATTGGCAAAGATGTCGCCTCCCATTTCCCTCAAACCAAAGAAGCCGCCCTCCAAATAGCCTTGAAATATGACCTAATCTATTCTCAGTCTGGTTATGTTTATACCGTCCTTCCTGACCTCCCCAGGCCCGGTGGCGCTAACTCCCCGGGGGCATCTCATTCCGCCGACAGTATCATTGGAGCCCTTTCCCATCTGTATGCTCAACCTCCTGTGGGCTATGGTCTTCCTCAAGGAGGGGCCAGCACCTCTAGCACTTTTCCCCCTCCAGGTAGCATGTATCCAGGATACGGCACACCTCCTCCTTTTGCCCAACCTCCTACTTACCTCAATGTTACCCATCCTCACCATTACCCTTATCCGCAGCCTGGTGTGCCAGCTCCTCCAGCATATGTGCTTCCTCCTTCCTTGCCTCGTCAACCCCAGCAACAACATCTACAGCCCCCTCCAGGGCAAGTATTTGCACAGCAGGGCGCGACTAATCCCCCTTCCTTGCAAAGAAGGTGGAAAGGAAATCAAAATAAATCTGCCCCTCGTGGACGCAATCCTCAAGGTACTGACCCTAACACTGCTAACCAGCAACAGGGCACTCAACCCAAGCCAGACAGGCCTCTTCGCACAAATAAGCCTTGTTTGTGTTGCGGTGTTTATGGTCATTACACCCACGATTGTCCTCTCTTACCACAGATGCGGCAGATGTGGGAGTCTCAAGCCACATTGCGAGGACAACATTCCTCCCCTCATGTTCCCCCTAATGTGGCCACTACTCAACCAGTTGTGTTTACTAATCCTTTCCCTCAGCAAAGAATTCGTGGCTGCCCAACTCTGATGGACGGTCGCCACTCCATGGTTCTGGTTCCTCCACGTTGCAGGATCCTCACTTGGTGAATTTTGATCAGCTCTCCAAGCGAGTTAACCTTCACCTGTAGAATCGGTCTTGCAGGTACCTGACCTCCCTCAGTCCTTTGAGTCCCTTCTTCAGGTTCTACAGAGCCTCTTTCGACATCCAATGGTCCCTTGCATATCCCTCAACCCAAAGTTGAGGTTCATACCAAGATTCCTAAGGGACCATTACGTTGAAATGCTACTTCTGGTCGAGCTGCTCATTCGTATAGTATAGTAGATGATTTGGCGCAATCTCCTGCTGCCATTTCCACATTGGAACTCCTCCAGTCATGCCCTTCCCAAAAGAAGGCTCTGCTATCTGCCGTGGGCGCTGTAGATCTTGCTGATGACCAAATTATTTTTTTCGATGCCCATCAATCAGACCATCCTCCTCTTCCTGCTTCCGTCACCTTCCAAATCCTAGTAAAAATCTGGAATGCCAACGTTTCTCGGTGCATAATTGATGAGGGGACATCCACCTGTGTGATGTCCGCCTCGGTTTGGAAGCAACTCGGATCTCCTGAGTTGGCCCCTTCCACGATCACCCTTAGAGCGTGGGATGGACACGCCTCCCAGCCCATTGGCCTTTTTCTGTAATTATCCTATCACCCTTACCGGTAAGACCATTTGCGTTGACGTCGAAGTCATTGACGCCCCTCTAGACTACAACATTCTACTAGGACGAAGCTACACCTATGCCATGTCTGCTGTTCCATCTACGGTTTTTCGCAAGATTTCTTTTCCTCACAATGGAAAGATAGTCACCATTGACCAGCTGACTTACCATGAGCCACCGTCTCAGACCTCCCCGGAGACGACCATCTCTTCTGTAGCCAATAAGCAAACCATTGATTCCTTGACCAGTGTCTCCCCCGGCGTCTACAAATATTCCTCCCTGCTTGGAACTTTTCATGGTCTCCCTCCTCCTCCTCTCTCTGATCCCAGCTTATCGAATGTTTGCATGATGCAATCGTCTCGGGCTGCCCTTGAGCAACCCGCCTCGGCTAGTCAACAACCTCAGACGCAACCTCGCCCACCGTAACCCGCTCCTAGCCCTTCATCTCCGCTAGCTGGACCTTCTCTTTCTGGCCCTTCTCCTACAGCTGGTATCACTAAACCCCTTTATCCCCCTGGATCGGTTCCCCCAGGCCTTAACCACCTCGGAGCCGTCCCTCCTGGTCATTATCCCGCTGGTCAGATACCTTTTCTGGCTCCCCCTCCTGGAGTCTATACGGTCCCCGTCATGGCCACCCTCTCTCTCCCTAACCTGACCCTGGGCATACCCGTCTGGTACCTCGACCCTCCAGCCGCTACCCCACCCGGTCACCCCAAACCCTACCTTGCTTTGACACCGGTTCAACCGGTACCCCTCACTTCCTCCGTTACCACCAGGCCCCCCGCACCTCCCCAGGACCCTGCCCTTGTGGTGACAGCCCCAGGAAATAAAGGCAAAGCTCGTAAGGGGGCAACCAATCAGGACCAAGCCGCCCCGATGAACCCTAACCCTCCTCGACTGCCAAAGCACGCTATCCAGTGCGCTTTGTGCGATATTGTCGGTCACGCCACCCATACGTGTCCTGAATTGCCGCACCTCAAGATCCTGGTCAACGAGACATTTCCTGACTCTGATACCCCTGAAGTCTGCGTCACTATCCCAGATTCTATCCCGAAACTCAAAACCTTGCGCAAAAATCACCCTTGTGTTTTGTGCGATTTCCACGGCCATTACACCCACCTCTGTCCCCGCCTGGACGAGTATCATTCCTCCTTAGACACGTACCGCCAATTCAAGGCTACGCATGACAAGATACCTTCTCACTTGTCTGCGAGTTCTATTTCGATAGGACCAGAGGATATTCCTACTCCCATTCACATTCCTCCTCTCGCTATCGAACCAACAGAGCCTTCTCTCACCATTTTGTACCTATCGTCATCCTTGAGAGATAATTCACCTAACCTTCGACCTACAGACACTCTTGGTTCCCCCTCAGTCGACCTTGGATCTGTTGGCGTTGCGCATGTGAGCCTGTCTCCACAAGATGACCAGTCGCACATCACTACATCATTGGGTGATCCTCCTTCCTCCAGTCTTCCCATCTTCCAATCCGATGAAGACATTATGGAAGCCATGACCAACCCTGACTTTCCGTGAGATGATATGCACCATCGCGCATACTTCCTCCCACAGCAGTCCCATGACCAATATGCTGTGGAAACCAAAGACTTCATTCCCAATGCATTCGATTGGTTCAAAAATCCCATCCCTGCACCCGATGCTTTCAAAGAAGGAAATATGGCCAACATCTCTCCGACCATTAAAATTGACATTTCGGTCAAACCAGGAATCGAATAATATATCACCTTGGGCGCCCAATTCACCCCGGAAGAAATCGAAGCTTACACCAAGCTTTTCAAAGAATTCCGCGATATTTTCGCCTGGTCCTACTCCAAAATTCCTGGGCTCGATCCCACCATCGTCGAGCATCATATCGACACGTGGCCCGATGCCAACCCAGTCCGCCAAAAGTTGAGACCCATTAATCCTTCCAGACGTGATGCTATCAAAGCCTAAATCGATAAGCTCGAGTAGGCTGGTTTCATTTATCCTATTGAATACACCACTTGGGTGTCCAACCCGATTCCCATCCTCAAGAAACAAGGCACCATCCGTGTCTGCACGGAATTTCACGACTTGAACAAAGCTTGTCCCAAAGACAACTTCCCCACACCATTTATTGACCAGATCATTGATGAGTGTGCGGGGCATGAGGTTCTATCCTTTATGGATGGTTTCTCCAGATACAACCAAATCATTATCCGTCCTGCTGACCAACTCAAAACTGCGTTCATCAGTCCGTGGGGAACTTTTGCTTACCGGGTCATGCCATTCGGCCTTAAAAACGTCGGCGCCACTTTTCAACGGGCCATGTCTTATTGTTTCCATGACTTAGCTCATATTATCCTTGCTTATTTAGACGACCTCACTGCGCGTTCTAAGCATCAGGCGCAGCACCTCCACGATCTTCGTACCGTCTTTCTCCGATATCGCAAGTATAATATCCGCCTTAACCCATTGAAATGCGTCTTTTGCATTCCTGTCGGCCATCTCTTAGGCTTCATAATGTCTAAGGATGGTATCACTCTTGACCCTTTGAAATTTCAAGTCATCCTTGAACTTCCCATTCCACGCACCCTACGCCAGCTCCAAAGTCTCCAAGGAAAAGCTAATTTTCTTCGTCGGTTCGTCCCTGACTATGCCACCACCGCACATGGGTTCCTTATACTCCTCCGATCCAATATCCCATTTGTTTGGGATACCTATGCTCATGAGTCTTTTGATGCCCTCAAGCAGGCTCTCACATTCCCTCCCTTGATCTGCCCTCCAAACTTTGATAGGGACTTCATCCTATACATCTCCGCTTCCACCTATTCGATCGCTGGAGTCCTTATTCAGGAAGATGACAATGGTATCAAGCATGTGATCTACTACGTCAGTAAGAACTTAGTAGGGCCTCCTGTTTCCTACTCACATGAAGAAAAACTAGCGGTGGTTGTTGTGTTCTCAGTCCAAAAACTTTGTCATTACATCCTCATGCGTTCCACCAAGGTTGTGACTAATTCCAACCCCATGGATTTCCTATTGAGTCGCCGCATCCTCACTGGGAAGTACGCCCGTTGGGTCATCATCCTTCAAAAATTCGACCTTGAATTTGTCACACCAAAAATCAAGAAAGGTTTAGCCCTTGTTGAACTCATTTCTGAATTACCTACCGGAACACAAGATCCTCCAGTTAATGATGATTTCCCTGATGAGCACTTATTCTCCATTACTTCGGACGATCCTTGGTACGGAAATATCCTCACTTACTTACGAACCCAAAATTTCGCTCTTCACCTTGATCGTGACGCTCGACGACGTATCCGACACCAGGCTCCTCGCTACCTTCTTATCGGTGACGACCTCTATCGGCGCGGTATAGATACTATCCTTCGTCATTCTCTCACGTACACTGAAGCTGAACAAGTCCTCAATGCCTTCCATAGCGGCGCTTGCGGTGGCCACCTCTCTGGTCTTGCTACTGCCCAAAAATTCATGCGCGCTGGGTATTTCTGGCCTTCCCTCTTCAGTGATTGCATTGAAGTAGTCAAACACTGTTCCAATTGCCAACATTTCACCCCTAAGGCATGAGCTCCCCCAGCTCCCCTCCATCCGGTCATCTCAACTGGTCCCTTTTGCAAATGGGCCATCGACTTTATGGAGTGTCGCCCGCCATCCGCTGGTAACCATAAATATATCATCGTGGTAGTCGACTATTTCACAAAATGGGCCGAGGCTATGCCAACATTTAACAACACGGCAGCTACCGCAGCCCTCTTTTTCTTTAACCACGTTATCGCTCGATTTGGGGTTCTGAAACAACTGGTCTCTGACCACGGCCGACATTTTGAAGATGAGATATGGCATGAGCTATCCTCACTATTGGGTTTTGAGCACCAATATTCCTCCTCCTATTACCCCCAAGGTAATGGCCAAGTTGAAGCAGTCAACAAAATCCTCAAGACTATGCTTCAATGAACGGTGAATAAGCACAAAACCAACTGGCATCTTATGCTCTTCCCTGCTTTGTGGGCCTGTCAAACTTATGTTAAAACCGCCACCGGGATTACTCCTTTCCACCTCGTTTTTGGAGAGGAGGCAGTCTTACTGATCGAGTGTGAAATTCCTTCCCTGCATCTGGCCGTTGAACTTCTCCCTGACACCCAACCTCTAGAACAACAACTTATCATGCTTGACCATGACTCCGAAGACCGTCGTGTTGCCTTGCAAACCATGGAAGCGACCAAGAAACGCACCAAAGCTCAGTGTGACAGAAAAGTCCAGCCTCGTACTTTTCACGAAGGTGACCTTGTTCTAGTTTATGACCAAGCCCATGATGTCCTTGTTCATGGGAAGTTCGACTCATTATGGCTAGGCCCTTACATCATCAGTAAGGATCTCGATAAGGGGGCACACCTCTTAGAGGATTTCAAAGGCAATCCCCTTCCTAATCCTCGCAATGCACTCTATCTTAAGAAATATTACCCTTAGCATTTCCCTTCTGAAATGCATGTTTTATTTTCTTTTAGATAGCCAGCAGCTTTTTCGTTTTTGTTTTGATACTTCACCAGGACACATTTTGTCCAAGAAGGGTCACTTCACCTCCCCTTTAAATCGAATTTCCTCACTTACAACACTTGTACTTGGGGCACCACTTCGCCCCCATAATTTTCCATGGTCGTGTCGATTTTCGTCATGAGATACCATCTTGTACTCATGTTTTCTTGGTCCCCCATCGGACCTATACTATGTGGAAGCACCATTGAGTCGCCCTTGTTTAGAGCACCCAAGTGGAGTCATCATCGCATTCATGGAGTCTATCCCGAGCCCCTTTGTACCCCGCTATAGTCCTCCATCCCTCATTGCTTGGTTTCTCTCTTGTAACGCACATTATGGCCTTCAGCCCCACTGTCCCTTATCCCTGATGATATTGTGTCAGTCGTTGCCATGTCATTTATGCCCTTTATGCTCTAGCAAGGGAAGTCATCCATTCACTACTCAGTGCCCTCCATTCCACCATCATCATTGGTATTAGTCTGTCCGTCGCTCTACTATTTTCTCTCGTGCCTTAGTTGAGGATCTCTCATTGCCTCACCTATGGCGGACCTCCTTCTGTCGACATCAGCTCCTTCATTCCAAAATATAGTTCTAGAGGGCGGTGTACCTTGGTTCCAGCTTCCACTCTTGTTCGGTGCCTCGGATCAGGCAAAGGGATCTCTCATTTCCCTTTGACTTGATTGTTTCTCCACTCCAGCTCCTTTCAACATGATCGAGATCCATATACTTGATGGTTCAGTGATGCAGCAGCAGCTCTTGGTGATTCCCGGGTGTGTGTGAGATGTCTCAGCCCTCATGAGGGGGTGGCCCTGCAGGTAGCCCCCCACATGCCCGGATGACCTCTTCATTGCAGCCTTCGATGTAGCTCCATATATTTGATGATGTCGGCCTTAGCCGCTTGCAGCGCCTCTTTGATTTGCATGTATCAGTCAGATTTTGTGAGCCCTTCCCCGCTTATAGGGGGCATTTGGGTTGTATTTTTATCTCATGTACTCAGATATTATTGTATAAGTCCTGGCTGTTATCCCAGGCACAACATGTATGTGGGATCCCTCATTGTATTTTTATCTGGCTCAAGTTTATGCTGGATGTACTTTATGGTTCGGTCCCTTGTTTACTGGACACACTATTCTTTTGTACTTTGTCTCGGTGAGCATAGGTATGCCTCCCCCACCGCCTTTAGCACAGGTACCCTCTCATAAAAAGAGACTTGTTGCACCTGTAAGTCTCGTCTCCTCAGGGTCTAGTTCTTCAGCACCTTAGTCTACCTCACATTTCTCTCTCTGACTTCCCTCTTGATGTCTGGTGATTGAGTTCTTACAACGTACTTCGATCATACGATTTGCTCCTAACACTCGCACGCTGGGGGGCAATCTATTAGACCATTTTTTGGTCATCTAACCTATTATCATTAGATGGACCCAAGTACACCATGTAAGACCAATTTTACCCTAAGTAAAATTGCTTTCACTATGTAAAATAACTTAATAAACCACATTTATTAGGTTGTTTATGGTCTAAACAGGAAACCCCAAAAGGAAATATTAAACAAACCTATATTTGTTTGATTTTCCTCATAGAATAATTAATTAAACCATAATTTAATTATTATTCCTAATCATGTTTAACCCAAAACAAAGAAATTAATTAGATAAAACTTTATTTATCTTATTATTTTCTAGGAATAATTATTTAAATCTTATTTAGATAATATTCCTTGTTAAATATGACCAAATCACCCACAAATAATTAAATAAATCATTATTTATTTGATTATCTTTCAACCACTTCCTTAAAAAGATAAATAAATCATTTATTTATTTATTTTTGACAAATAAAGGATTTGACCCAAGTCAAATACTTTTTCCCTCCAACAAATATAATAAAATATTCCATAAAAGGTGGATCTAGATTTGGTTAACATTATTTTAATCATGCACCAAGATCTAGAATGACCCGATATTTTGTTATAAATAGGAGGGTTTTTCCTACCATTCTTCACCTTTTGTTGACTATTAGATCACTCCGGATCTAAACTCTTGGTCTGACTTTGAGCCATTATCATTGTCATATTTTCCATTATTTGTTGTTTGAGCTCCCTTTGAGTTCTATCTTTGTTTGGGTTTTCTACACCAACAGGAGAGAGAAATGCTAGATCTGAAGTGCTGAGGACTTCCAAGAACCCATCCCATTGAGGAGAATTGGAAACATCTTCTTGTTTTCCTCCCAGGTGCCCTTAATACAAAAATTCTTTCAAAATTTGTTCTTGTCTTGTCTATTGGATATATGGAGCAAACCTTTATTTTTACTGCTTAATGTCTTTCTATGCATAGATCTGGTTTTTTACAGCTCTTTTCTTGATCAACTAACTGCAGATATGAAGATATTGGCAGCCATTTTTGATGTTAGGGCTATTAGTTATGCGTAGCTAAAGTGGTCTTTTTTCGTACGCTTCGACAAAGGATTCATACTAACAGTAGCCTCTCTATCTTACGTTGCCTCAAAAACTCTTTTCCTATACCCTCCACCTGGTCTTGTGTCACAACAGTTCTTAGCAACGGTAGTGCTGCCAAACATATCCTTTGGAATACTATTTTGGTACTTGGTCCCTCCTACCACGACAAGAGTCACGGTATTTACCTCTACAGGGTTGATTCCCCTCAATCCTGAGGAGGCTTCGCTTGTTTAGGAGACTGTCACCACAATACCATCTATGATAACTCTCGTCGCAAAACCAATGGTTGCAACCAAGAAAACCAATAAAAAGGGGAAGAACGTAGAAACTCCCACCATACAACAGGAATTACAACCTTGCGCCATATGCAACATAGTAGGCCACCCTACCCATATCTTCCTGGAGTTGGATGAACTAAAACCACTACAAGTTCTCGTATAAAGGAACCAGCCACCAAAAATCACAACAAGGAATTTCATACCAACCACGCATGCACTATCTATGGCCATTATGGGAATTACACCCATCATTGCCCAGAAATTACGCGATACTGGGATGCCTTACATGTCATCGAATAATCCTATCAAGAGGATCCCTCCAGCCAGTCAAATGGAAAAGAACCTCGCGTCATTTTGTACCTACAGGAGGCACAACAATCACCAGAAATACTCTAGTTCATCTTCCCTCCTCCTATCATACATTGTGCACTTTGCGATGACGTTGTTAGTCATCAGTCATTTTTGCTGATATAAAAAATGACTAAATTATGATCTTAGATTTCTAGAAACAAAATTTGAGAAATATTGTGAGTTCTAGAAATCTCATTGCCTTCATTATCCTAAGCCTAATTGTTTCACTAAATTTCTCTATCTTTTCCTTCTCAAGTTTTACCCCACTACTCCAAAGAAACTCCATTTTCTAGGCCTGTTCATTTCATTTTTATTTCCCACATCCCACTCTCATTTACTCCCTTTTTCCCTCTACAAAACCCATTTTTCCCTTCCCTAAACCCTCATCAGAAGCCCTTCATTTATCATTTTTCCTCCTCTGACATAATAAACAATGTAAAAGCTTCCTTTTACATTGTTTTAGGCCAATTCCTAAACTATCGAGTCCTTTTTATTTTTTTTAAAACCTTGCTTTTATGTCTAAAAATAGCCTTCTTGCTATAATAGGGCTTAAGCCCTTCTTCTCTTAAGCCCTAGCCCCCTTTGTTCACATAGAACCTCAACTTCCACTTATTCATTAGCCCCTTCCTCGTTTTAATAAAACTCTACCCCTTCTGTTTTATTAAACCCCCGAAACCTTATTATAAAAGCCCTTTACCTTTGAAATATTAAAATTCGGGCCCACTTTCCCTCACCCGACCTTTCATTTCATCGAGCCATCTCCATCGTTGATCGAGATCTGTTCCCCCGATCCAATGGTTGTCGCATCCCCGACCTTGCCCCATGTTGTCACTCCTAGAGACAACCTAGAGTTGTGATAGACCAGTTCCTAGGACATCTTATATAGCAAGGAGCATAAGGTGTAACATAGGAAGTTATCAATAAAAATATCTCATGCTATCTCTTGTAAAACAAGGAATACTAATCTGAATGGGACCGAGACCTTCAGAAAATGACACATATAAAGGAGTACTGCAGAGGAAACATGAAAAAATCCAATATAAAAGAAACAGAAAATTCAGAGATAGCTTACTGTAAAGAGGGCCGATTCAGAAATACCTCACAGAAATAAGTTATCAGAAGGTGTATGTAGTGAATGAAATACTGAGAAGATATTAGTTATCATTGATTTGATATCCAGATACACAATACCACCATGCATGGGCTTACCAATCTAAGAATCCATACATGAAAATAGCGTTTTAGAAACACCCTCCCAAAGAAACTAATATAGCAGAAATATGGTTTAGATGAATAGTGGAACAGAATATCATGCATGAGCCATATTTAAAGTGCTTGACTAATCCGAGCATGGGTATCAACTAGGATAAATCCATACCAAAAATCAGTGAGCACTCGCATTCCAAAACATGATACAGGAAAGATGGATGAAATGAAATGATCTATTTAAATAACACATAAGAGAAAGTTACAGACTGTGAAATACCAAAGACCAGAATCCTCTTTAACAGATGCAACTCCTCCTCACTAAGACCCTATGCGCTCTGAGCCTCTATACTAGAGTTCAAAAAAATGTATACAAAAATCCTTTCACTGCATAATTTTCTGATAAAATCTGGAACCTTCAATCCTCTGTTCTTCGGGAGCTTTATAGGAGAAGAAAGCTCGAAAAGGCAGTAGGTGATGAACATTTAATTTGTCTCATTAAAACAAGATGGCAGAAACGTGCATGCCCATACTATTTGATGACTTTGTAATGTTGTGTGCACTCTGCTACCTGCTTACTGAAATAAATGCACTGGGTAGAAATCTCTTCAGGAACACGGCAAGAAGTAGAATCACATAGACATTTCATCCTATCCTGAAAGAAAATGGTGCTGAAAAGAAAACCCTAAGGTACTATTTTCTGCGAATGGTACCCTCTGCCTTCTAACTCTGAATTATGGTTTAGGATCTTCAATGCTGAACGTTGAATTCCTCGATCATCCGCTGATATTTCTCTGTTGTTCCATTAATATCTCCATCTGCGCAATCTGTGCTTTGAATGACTCTGGAGGGTTTGAAAGATTTAAACCTTGCTTCTTTAATGGAATTCTTGTCAATTTACCTTCCCAGGCCCTTCTCCATAATTACAGTCTCTGAAAAATCATCCTTTGATGTGCTCTGCTACTGCAATCAAGACTGTAAATCATGGCAGTTTTCCACTGTTGTAACCCTGAAAAACCCGCAAACTTGTTAGGAAAACCGTACATGGGGATGGTGAATGTGGCAGAGTCAATGAAAATGGTGGTGGAGACATGGAGAAATGGTGGAACAATGTAAGGTGGCAGAAACACAGTGGAATGACGGAGAAATACTCTGGTTGCAGGTTGGCGGAAATGCAAAAGATTACACGTAAAACCTTAGAAATAGGACTTAGAATGGAATATGTATATGAGATGGACGTGGGGTGAACACACGTGGAACGGGTGACGTGGAGGTACGGAGTCAACTGGAGGAGAGGCAAGTGATCTGGACCGTCATATCTCAGGAGGAGATCGACGGCTAAAATTGCGTCGGAGGGTGATGAGGTGGTGGGCTGGGGGCACTATTGACTTGGATTAACACCCGCGCAGCTTCGTGGAGCGACTACCATCTGATGGATCGCCCCAGATTGGATGGCTCATGGACATATCGTGCCGTGTATATGGACGAACGATAACGCGCGATGAACAGTAGTTTTGGGGACGTACGTGGGGACACGCGGTGGACGATGTATGGAATCACTCCGAAATGAGAAATACCTCCCGCATCAGAAAAGCGGTGCGATATAAATCACCAGTTTTGTACAGTGCACGGAGCGGGGACCACCAGGGCATGAGTACAGTGAACCATTGATTTTTCAGGTTGATCGAACGGTGAACGTGCGATTTGGGCGATGGTCGGAGTGGGCCACGGGTGCGGTGAAGATTTGCGAATGTCGTCGGATTTGTATAGATAAACGGTTATAAACGCACCCGATATACATATGTGTGTGATAAGCACTTCTAGGTTTAGTGCTCGGTTTTGACTTCTGGTCATGTGGATAAAAAGATGGAGGGGGCTAGGACCGAAAGGGCTAGGCCTTGCAGATTTCAAATATGGGTTTTGCGGCCTTTTTAATGTAATTTGGGGGGGAGGAAGGTAATGATAAGTAGAATATGGATTTCTCAGGGAAAAAAGGGGGTTTGAAAGGTTTAAGCAAGGTTGCTTATCAAAATTTCAATAGGATGCTGGTATGATCAACATTGGCTGCACCTGGGGACGGCACATTCATCCCTGAGCGTGTCGAGAACTTCGCAGACCCTCTGATAATCTTCTGTGCAAACTCTTCTCTTCAGCACTTCTACCTTTCCTTTCCATAATTCATCACAATACCCACATTATTTCAAACAAGAGTGAAAACAAACTAATATACAGTATAATACATCAGGATATATCTACCTGAATTAGAACTGGAAGTAGGGTTTAAGAAACTGACCATTTACAGGGGCATCACGCAAGTCACCCTGTAAATTTTCCAACTTGAAAGTATTGTTACCTCCCTGCTCCACAATCTTGAAAGGACCGAACCAAAGTGGATCGAATTTACCATGTTTTCCTTTTTCATCCCTCTGGATGTCCCATCTGAGCACTAGATCACCAATCTGCAGATTCCAGTCCTTAGCATGCTAATAAAAAAGGTATTTCATCTTCTCCTAATACTCTGTCAGCCTTTGGCTTACCTGGTTCTGCGTTTCTTCCAATTCTACCAACTGATTTATTCGCCTGGTCATATCGTCAGGCTCTTCTTGACTTTCCTGCATGAATCGGGCTACTGGTAGGGCTAACTGTATAGGGAATACTACTGCCCTCCCATATACTAATTCATATGGGGATTTTCCAGTTGCTCTCTTGCTGGTAATTCTATTTTCCCATAGAGAAAATTTCAACTGGGAATCCCAATTTTTCTGGTTTTCATTTATAGCCTTCTTTAGTGCCCTCGCCAGGGTTTTATTGGAAGATTCTGCTAAGCCATTTCCTTGTGGATAATAGGCTATAGAGTGACTTAGCGTGATTTTATACTGCTGACAGAAGCTCACAAACTTTTCAGATTTGAAAGCTTGGGCATTATCAGTCACTATTCTGGCAGGACAGCCAAACCTGGATATTATGTTTTCCTCCATGAATTTTATTATCACAGTATCTGTGGCATTCCTCGCAGGTATGGCTTCCACCCATTTTTTGAAATAATCAGTGGTAGTTAATATCCATTTATGTTGACCAATCGATGGAGGATGTATTTCACCTATAAAATCAATTCCCCATTGCCTGAATGGTTCACCCACGTGCACGGGAATCATGGGAAAAGGTGCCATCTTCTGTCTTTCAGAAAATTTCTGACATTTATCACACGCTCTAAATAGAGCAAAAACCTCTCCAAAAAGCTTGGGCCAGTAGAAGCCATCCCTCAGGATTTTGTGAGCAGTGGCCCTCCAGCTATAATGACCTCCGCAGATCCCTTCATCAAATTAAGCTATAATAATTTATACCTCATCCTCTGTGAGACACAGGAGTAGGATACCTGAGGGATCTCGCCAGTATAGCCGGCCATTGGCGACTATGTATTTTTGTGATTTCAATCTCAGCGTTCTGTATTTAGCTTTATCACACCTTGGAGGGCAGCTGAGTGTGAGGATATATTCTACTATTTCTTTGTACCACTGACTGGTGAGGTACTTTACATGTATTTCTGGAGTAGCTACCCCAATTCCCTGTCGCTCTTATTTCTCCTCAGACTCCTCACTTGCTATGGTGGAAAAATTGATACCCAAAGCTTGATATTTTGATTCAGATAATATCTTGGCTAGCCCTTGTCCTTTGATTAGCTTAGTAGGGTAGATTTCTAAGTCATACTCTTGTATCTTGGCAATCCACTTCCCCCTTTTCCCTTCACTATCCCCCTGAATAAGAATATCTTTTACAGCAGTTGTAGGCACAAATGCAGTGATATGGGACTGCAAGATGTATATACAAAATGCTTTGAGGGATTTCACTAGGGCATATGCTTGCTTTTCTAATATGTTATACTTTAATTCTGCATCATGTAGCACCTGACTAAAGAAGGAAATGGGTTGCTCGTACCCTTCCTCATTTTTCTGCAATAAAACTCCTGTTATTGTATGAGGTGATGCAAAAGAAAAGATCATGAAAGGTTTATCATAATCTGGTCCGGCTAGCATAGGGGCTTCTGCAAAAGCATTTTTTATCCTGATAAAGGCCTCTCGTGATTCCTGGGACCATTTAACTTCATTATCTTTCTTCAGCATGTCCGTTATATGTCTAACTATTTCAGCATAGTTAGGAATAAACCTTCTCAGGAAATTAATATGCCCTAGGAATATTTGGACTTCCTTCTTATTTCTGGGAAGAGCAATACCCTTTATAACCTCTACCCTCTTAGGATCTATCTTCACCCCATCTTTAGTCACAATGTGTCCCAAAATTTTACCTTCTTCTAATGCAAATAAAGACTTCTGAGGGTTTAGAGAGAGACCATACCTTCTGGATTTCTCAAAATTTCTACGCAGATGTTCAATGTGCTCAATATCATTCCTTGAAAATACAGTGATATCATCGAGGTAGACTACCAAAAACTTATCATGCTCTCCAACAAAAGCAATGTCCATAGCCCTCTGAAAAGTGGCCCCTGCATTAATCAAACCAAAAGGCATCCTGGCATACATAAATGTACCCCATGGTGTGGTGAAAGCAGTCTTATTTTGATCTTTTGGAAATACAGCCACCTGGCTATAACCAGAAAATCCATCCATCATTGACATCCTAGAAGCTCCAACCACCTTATAAGGATGTGATCCATTTTAAGCAGTGGATAATTATCCTTTAAGGATGCTCTGTTTAAATTTTTGAAATCCACACACAGCCTTATTTCTCCATTCTTCTTTTAGACAGGGACTAGGTTTTCCACCCATTCAGAGTACCTCAATGGTATAATTATTTTGGCCTTTAACAGCTTCTTAATTTCCTTTTCAATAGAAGGAAGAAGCAGGGGGTTAATCTGTCTAAGCTTCTGCTTATGGGGCTTTGCATCTCCCTTCAGTGGAATTTTGTGCTACATAATACTGATATCAAAAGTTTTCAAGTCCTGATAGGACCATGCAAACACATCTTTGTAAGTCTGAAATAATTTCTGATATAGCTTTTTATATTCTTCTCGGATCTTCTTGGACAATTTTACAATTTTGGGGTCAGCATAAGTACCCAAATTCAGGTCTTCTACTTGATTTTATTCTACCACTTTGCTTGGCTGCAGGGGGACATCATTCTTGTCAAATAATCTTTCTAGAGGCACCAGCCCTCTAGGTATAATGTTTCCCTTCAATTGCAACACTTTATTATCTGCCACTTTCTCCTCCCAATTTCTTTCTAAAGTGTCTTCAGACTCTCCTTCTTCTTCAGCATCAATCTCCATATTGGAGAATTCCCCTACTGTTTCCAGGAATCTCTTCATCTGTTCTTCATCTTCAAATACCTACCCATGTTTGATGTTATCTGGGATTGACGGTCAATAACGCACCTCAACTTCATATCTTAAAAGAGGGTTCTGAGGTGGACGAAACGTGCTAGCAACCATAGTAAGGGAATCAGCCATCATATTCTATTCTCGGGGCATGAACTAGATATTGAATGCCAAGAAGAAATTTTCCACCATGTCCCAAAATTCATTCCTGTAAGCCCTCAACCGAGGGTGTTTGGTCTGACACTGATTCCTGACTTGTTTAACCACCAGTTCTGAATCTCCCAGAACTTTTAAACTTTTTATATTCATGTTCCTGGCTGTCTGCAATCCCAACAGAAGTGCTTCATATTCAGCCACATTATTAGTAGCCTCATATTCTAGTTTGAAGGACAATGGTACCCATTTCCCTGTAGGATAAATCAATAATATTCCAGCCCCATTACCTTCCCTTGAATTTGCTCCATCAAAATGAAGTGTCCAGATTCCTGTTTCATGGCTCTCTGAGGGCTACTCAGTCTTGATCTAGCAGAAGGATGGTTCTTGAGCATAATCTTTATCTTCTTCCAGCATCAAGAAAAGAAGTCTCCTTCTTTACTGAAGACTGGTGAGTTAACAGAGTTGTCATCTTTAGTCACCATCTTGACAAATCTAGTCTCCCTGTACAACCTCCTCTCTTGGCCACCAAAAACTGGGATAGTGGCATATGTCAAATCCAATTTAATAGACCCCCCAATTTTTTTTCCCCAGGACCTTGACAGTAGCATGCCAAAGCGAGCTAGGATGTCTGCCACCACGATGTCCATTACCACACTTTTTGCTGGGATTTGGGCCAAATTGACCACCAAATCCTTGATCATCCCCAGGAATTTAACTCTTTTGGAATCAAATGAATAGAGATCCTTATATGGACGGGTGATTTTTAATCCTAGTTGTTCCATGACTGACAGAGGTATAAGATTATGGGAAGCTCTAGAATCTAACATACAATTATGTAATAAAAGGTCATGAATCACTAGAGACACATAAAAGGGAGGAGTGGAAGCATCTAATTCCTCAACATGTGGACCAAAGAGGACCATTGGTCTTTCTTCTTGAAGGTTTAGACTATCTGGGGTGAGTGCAGCTTCTAGAGGGATCATAAAAGAGGTGACTTGAGATTGATATGCAACTTGCTTTAATAATTCAGTCAGGGGGACTGGGATTTTGACTTTCTCAAGTTCCTTTTGCAGACTAAAAACAGGAGAAGATTTTTCTATTACGACCTCTTTTGACTCTTTAATTTCAGCTGAGGGTTTGGCTTCTTTTGACACAGGCTAGGTATTAGGGGGAATGACTACTTTTGAAGAGGAAGGAATATGATCATTAGACTGCAAAGGTTTGTTTAGAGGGCCCTTACCTTTGTCTGTGACTTTCCGCATTTTAGACTCCTTCTGAGAAGGTGCTTCCTTCTGTGGTGGCTCCTCTTCTTGATCTTGGGTATGAGTCCTCTTCCTAGAAGATCTGGGATCATATCTTCTATTGAACTGTGCTTGCATGAATCAGAAATTTTTTTACAATAATGATCAACTTCTACATCTTCTGTGTCTCTGGCCCTTTCTTCTTGTTGTAATGAGCACTCAGTTCCATCATTCCCTTGAAAAGGGCATTCTTCTCCATCACTATTTGAAAAATCAAGATTTGCATCCTCCAATCCATAGGCATTTTCTTCAGTAGGATCATATCCTGGACCTTCCAAGTACAATGGATGTGGTACCTTATCTTGTTATTCCTTTGCTTCCCTTGGAAATATCTGCAGGGGTGGCTTCCTATACTGAGGATTGTAACCTCTGTTTTGAGCATTGTGGAAGTTCTTGGAGGCTGAATTCTTGGTCTCCAACTCAAGCTTGACCAGTTTACCAGAAAGGTTCTTAATCATTTTTCTCATTTCTTCAATTCTGTCGTTAGCTGAGTCTCTGTCTTGGTAGGAGGTGGACACCTCCTCTTTGCCCCTTCTTCTAGTATCTTGTTCATATTTTCCCTTTGATTTTCCAGTGGAGGAAAAGTTTGCTTCCAACTCTAGTGCATCTAACTGAGCATCATCCAAAGTAGCAGGCTTTCTTTCTCTGAGAGAGAAACCAAATTCTGAATCAAAAGCTGCTACAAAAACAACTCTAGCAGCAGTTTGATGAGGTTTCATATCAACAGGGAGACTCAGATACAATTTATTAAATATTTTGATAAATTCTGACACTCCTTCATTATGTCTTTTCTTGAGTGTAGTGAACTCAGTAAGACAATGTCCATGGTCTTTCTTCTCTCCCCATTTTCTGAGAAAAGTATCTTCCATTATTTCCCAAGTGGTAATAGAATGACCTGGCAATGTCTTAAACCATTTTCGAGCTTCACCATCAAGAGATTGGACAAACAGCCTTAAGACCACATCTAAATGTTCCACATTAAAATTCTCTGCAAAAGCACAGAAGACCTCAAGGTGTTTTTGAGCATCAATCTCGTTTTCCCCATTGAATCGGGGTAAAATCTTCAAATAATCTTGGGGCATATCATTCAACACTTGGGGTAATGCCAGAGGGGCATATTTATTTAGCAATAAGCCTGGAACATTTTCCATTGGAGGGGGTGGAGGTAGTGCAATAGCTTGATGAGTAAGAGGAGGAGGTGGAAGTGGGGTATGAATAACAATAGGAATGTAATGAACAGCAGCCTAAGGTGTTGAGGGGAATAATGGTTTGTTAACAGCAGATACTTTAGTGACCTCTTTAACCTCTTCAACCTCAGGAGTAGGGTGAAAATTATCTTTATTTCTGACACCTCCTTGGGGTGGACTATCCAAATAGTAATAATCGATATCTCCCACAGTGGAATCGGGATCTGGCACTTGAGCTTCTTGAGAAGAAGAGGATGGAAAGTTTTCTATTGACAATTTAGGAATTTCAGAATGAAATGATTTTCTTTCCCTCCAATTTCTTCTATGTATGATCTTTTCTGGGTCAGACACTGAAGGCGTCTTTGGCTAAGACGTATCTGACCTCAGGTGTGGCTTACGAGGAGCCAGGACTGCAAATGAATTTATCTAATACAAATGTGGAGTCGCCAAGGTGAGGGATCTACAACTCTCAACTCTCCATGCTCACCTACTTGAAGAGTGAATTATATTTTTTTGAGGCCCAGAGATTTAAATTTTCTTCAACTTCGATCCCTGGCAACGGTGCCAAAAATATGTTGTCACTCCTAGAGACAGCCTAGAGTTGTGATAGACCAGTGCCTAGGACATCTTATATAACAAGGAGCATAAGGTGTAACATAGGAAGTTATCAATAAAAAGCTCTCATGCTATCTCTTGTAAAACAAGGAATACTAATCTGAATGGGACCGAGACCTTCAGAAACGGACACATAGAAAGGAGTACTGCAGAGGCAACATGCAAAAATCCAATATAAAAGCCACACACAATTCAGAGACAGCTTACTGTAAAGAGGGCCGATTTAGAAATACCTCACAGAAATAAGTTATCAGAAGGTGTATGTAGTGAATGAAATACTGAGAAGATATTAGTTATCATTGAGTTGATATCTAGATACACAATACCACCATGCATGGGCTTACCAATCTAAGAATCCATACATGAAAATAACGTTTTAAAAACACCCTCGCAAAGAAACTAATATAGCATAAATACGGTTTAGATGAATAGTGGAACAGAATATCATGCATGAGCCATATTTAAAGCGCTTGACTAATCCGAGCATGGGTATCAACTAGGATAAATCCATACCAATATTCAATGACCCACTCGCATTCCAAAACATGATACAAGAAAGATGGATGAAATGAAATGATCTATTTAAATAACACATAAGAGAAAGTTACAGACTGTGAAATACCAAAGACCAGAATCCTCTTTAACAGATGTAACTCCTCCTCACTGAGACCCTATGGGCTCTGAGCCTTTATACTAGAGTTCAACAAAATGTATACAAAAATCCTTTCACTGCATAATTTTCTGATAAAATATGGAACCTTCAATCCTCTGTTCTTCGGGAGATTTATAGGAGAAGAAAGCTCGAAAAGGGAGTAGGTGATGAACATTTAATTTGTCTCATTAAAACAAGATGGTGGAAATGTGCACGCCCATACTGTTTTATGACTTTGTAATGCTATGTGTACTCTGCTACCTGCTTACTGAAATAAATGCACTGGGTAGAAATCTCTTTAGGAACACGGCAAGAAGTAGAATCACATAGACATTTCGTCCTATCCTGAAAGAAAATGGTGCTGAAAAGAAAAACCTAAGGTACTATTTTCTGCAAATGGTACCCTCTGCCTTCTAACTCTGAATTATGGTTTAGGATCTTCAATGTTGAACGTTGAATTCCTCGATCATCTACTGATATTTCTCTGTTGTTCCATTAATATCTCCATCTGCGCAATCTGTGCTTTGAATGACTCTGGAGGGTTTGATAGATTTGAACCCTTCTTCTTTAATGGAATTCTTTTCGATTTACCTTCCCAGGCCCTTCTCCATAATTACATTCTCTGAAAAATCATCCTTTGATGTGCTCTGCTACCGCAATCAAGACGGTAAATCATGGCAGTTTTCCGCTGTTGTAACCCTGCAAAACCCGCAAACTTGTTAGGAAAACCGTGCATGGGGATGGTGAATGTGGCGGAGTCAATGAAAATGGTGGTGCGGACATGGAAAAATGGTGGAACAATGCAGGGTGGCGGAAACACAATGGAATGACGAAGAAATACTCTGGTTGTAGGTTGGAGAAAATGCAGAAGATTACACGTAAAACCTTAGAAATAGGCTTTGGAATGGAATATGTATATGAGATGGACGTGGGGTGAAAACACGTGGAACGGGTGAAGTGGAGGTATGGAGTCAACTGGCGGAGAGGCAAGTGATCTGGACCGTCAGATCTCAGGAGGAGATCGATGGCTGAAATTGCGTCGGAAGGCGATGAAGTGGTGGGCCGGGGGCACTATTGACTTGGATTAACACCCGCGCAGCTTCGTGGAGCGACTACTGTCGGATGGATCGCCCCAGATCGGACAGCTCATGCACATATCATGCCATGTCTACGGACGAACGATAACACGCGATGAACAGCGGTTTTGGGGCCGCACGCGGGGACATGCGACAGACGATGTATGGAATCGCTCCGAAATGAGAAATACCGCCCGCATCGAAAAAGCGGTGCGATATAAACCACTGGTTTTGTACAGTGCATGGATCAGGGACCACGAGGGCGGGAGTACTGTGAACCATTGATTTTTCAGGTTGATCGGACGGTGGACATGCGATTTGGGCGATGGACGAAGTGGGCCACGGGCACGGTGAAGATTTGCAAATGTCGTCAGATATGTACAGATCGATGGTTATAAACACGCCCGATATACATATGTGCGTGATAATCACTTCCAGGCTTAGCGCTCAGTTTTGACTTCTGGTCATGTGGATAAAAAGATAGAGGGGGCTAGCACCAAAAGGGCTAGACCTTGCAGATTTCAAATATGGGTTTTGCAGCCTTTTTAATGTAATTTGGGGGGGGGAGGAAGGTAACGATAAGCAGAATATGGATTTCTCAAGGAAAAAAGGGGTTTTGAAAGGTTTAAGCAAGGTTGCTTATCAAAATTTCAATAGGATGCTGATATGATCAACACCCTGCATTGTTATGACCCCGCGCTACCCGACAAAGATCTCCACGTCACCTCACCCTGGGTCCCACCTTCCACTACCCCCCGACTCCATTCACATTGCGCCACTTGTCCCCAGACTCCACCCCCAAAATTTTCTCGCCTCTTCCAATCATTCCGCACCGTTGATCTCATTACCCGAGATCTGATGGCCCATAATGCATATTGTTTAAAAATTTGTGATGGGTTTGATGATTCACAACCCCCGCGAAATAGGTGGTTTGTCACCTGCCACGTGGTAGTCACTCTATGGTATCGCGTCCATTTCACCCCAAACCACTTACCGCCTCCAATCCATGCAATAAACCACCTCGCTTTATCAAAACCACCTTTCATCCTCCATGCCAAATTCAAAAGTTCTTCCTGCCTCCATTTGAATTCCTCTCAGTTCCGCCACCAGAACCTCACCTCTGCTCCATTTCTCCCTCTGCAACCATGTCCCGACCACCCCAAACCCCTTAAAATGCAGTCAAGCCCGCTCCCGCATGATTTTTTCTAAAGGTTTGTGTTTTGTGCAGGGTTTTATGGCAAAAGGGGTCCAAAATTCCCTCCTACAGTCCATAAAGGATGGATGAAACCTTGGGTGACGATCCAAGGGTCTTAATCCAGAATTGAGGAGATGATAGGCCTTCTCAGGGTTTGATCGATGATGAAGCATGCTCATCGATGAATCATAAACCCTCCAGCTACAAAAAATATCCTCCCCTGCACACAAAAGACACAAACAGTCCCTAAAACAATAAAGGAAGAAAGTAGAAGAGTTAAAGGACTAATCCTAATTAATGGACAAAAAAAAAGGATTATCCAATTAAAATAGAAGATTAAAGAAAACACAAATTGATAAATGTCAAAGGAAAGAAAGAAGATAGTAGAAAGATGAAAAGGTAAAAACAAAAAGATCAAACAAATTAAAGAAAAAATGATAAATCATAGACAACAAAGCATAAAGACAGAGTTTAAGGCTTAAGACAGAGATTAAAGATAAAACAAAGGACAGATTAACCTAAGAAATTCGAGTGACTCAGCTTACAATAGCTATTCCTCTAAGAGACATTTTTAGCCACCTAAGTGCTTTGTTTCCTTCAAAAAAGCATTAGGCAGTTATTGAGCTGAGTCAGAGATATTTTATCTGTCAAATAGTTATTGTGAAAGTTATTAATAGGCCTTAAAGTCAACATATTCACCTATTTTTCCTTATAAGTTAAGATAAAATTTATTAAAATAGGGAAGTAGCTGCAGATATCCCTGGCTTAAGCCTTGCATGGTATTCAAGGTTAGGAATTCATTAACTCTGTAATAAATGACACTCAAACCCTAGATTAACTTCACCTCCTCATTTGCAACATAAATATTGCATCTGAACTCATTATCTTGTTGGCATTTGATGACTCTTTGAAGTAATGCATAGTCTCTTGGAAGTTGAAAAGAAATTGAAGTCTTGGAACTTGTGGATGCCATGATTTGTTTGTTGATGGAGGAAGCTAGATCACTGGATCCCTGAGCTTGGTTTTTGGTGAAGTGCCTCTAATCTATTATTGTTATTTCCTGTTTTCATTATGTTTCCATCTTTCTACGTAGCAGTAGAATAAAATTTTTAGGCTAAGAAATGTCTTTTGAAAGCACCTTATTTCTGTTTATTCTTCACTGCCTTAATGTTTTCTTCTGCTAGGATATTTTAGAGAATTCTTAATTGCTCTCTAGACCCCCTAAGATTTTTTATTTCATAAATTTTTGAATACAGTTGGTATCAAGAATGATTTCTGGTTTTCCCTACTTACTTGCTGCCACTTAAATATTGTTTTTGAAGTCTCTCTCTAAAGTACCATTTTTTAAAGTCTGCCAAACAGGTTTTGTTTCGATCATACCCTTTGTCTTGCTTAACTAATTATTTTAGAGATCTTCATAACTATAATCAAGGATGTTTAGGATTTCCCTCTTCTTTGATTACAGTTATATGTGTGTCTTAAGTGTTTTGTCCTTGAAAGTGAAATCACTAGAAGTTAAATGAGTTTCTCGCCTTCTATATTTCATTGGAAAAGTTTGTATTGAATTATCATTTGCTGAAGTGTGGATTGTAGAATTTATGGTTTGCCCTGTCTATTGATTTCCTCTTCATGTTTTGTGATATTTAAGTCCCTTTGTTGAGAAGTACATATGATAAAGGATTCTCGATTTCCCTTTACCCTACTTTTCATTCTTACAATTAATGTCCATCTCATTACCCTTAAAAACCTGAAAGATCCACTGGCCAAGTTAGATTTTCCCTACGATACTCCCCGATCCATTGATGAACCTATCATGACTTCCATTAGACTCCATTGCCCAATGACTTAGATATTTCCTCATTCTACCTATGCTTCTTGATCATTATACCCAAACAAAACAATCAAACAAACCTTGTACTTAATAACTAGCCTAAAATCAACCATATAAAGCAAACAAGTTCATATCCTTTGCAAAAAAAATAGAGAGATCCCTCTCTGAGTTTAGGAAGGCTAGGTCCTAGGGCTCCAAAAACTGGTTCCATGTTTCCTTGTCATTTGGTATACCAATCTTCCAAATCACGGGATCGCCAACAGACATAACCATATGTGCAGCCCTGGAACTCATCCGAAGGTGGTATCCAGTTGAACGAGTGTACTATGTTGGCTTGTGAGCAACCCAATTTTCATGTCCAATATGTTCTAGCAACCACACTTTATAAAAGTGCCATTACATCCCTCGGTTTCACTTAGCACTAAATATTTTACGAACCGCCATAGTATGCCTCTCCCTAGAAGATGGCTCTAATACCAAATCCATGGATAGCTCGACAACACAGGAGGATGTGACAAGTAGATCCATTCTCTTCCTATCAGCTGAAAAGTAGCCAGTCGAGGAACCCCTAGTCATCCCCAACCACCCTCCACAAAAAATACCAATATGTCTGTTATGTAACACACACAATCATGTGGTTGCCACATGCCCAAACCTAGAAGCACTACGTCGCTGGTACCCGATCACATCAGTAAATGAACAGGACGGGAATACCCAAGATTGTCATTATTTTCTAGTATGTCAAGGAAACCATCATGATCAGAGCTGCACTTATATCCCTCAAGTGCACCCACTAATTGACATCATTCATTCATTAGAGACATGTCGTCGAGATCTCATCAATCCAGAACTGAGGAAACATAATGGAAGGCAGATTTCTCCTAGGCAACCTACCCCATTTCCACACCAACAAATCTAGCAAGTTAGAAGGGCACATCGACCTAGCACAACCCATGTCTATTCTAGGTCGACATGCATGCTATGCGACAGAATAGACCACCAGGGAATTTAGTGCAAATAACTGAACCACCTCACGAATAGATTTCTCATGGTCTCTTCCCTCCCTCAGAGACATATCTCTAACCAAGAGAAAATCACACAGTACTATTGTCGTATCTGCTCGCATTTTCACCATACTATGAAGTGTGAACATATCCCCAAGCTTCATGTAGCAAGAGAAACATTGATTCTACACTCCCCAAAAGATTTAGACATACCCAAGCCAAAAACTCAGAAATTGCAGCATAGGAATCTCTCCCCTGCGCTTGATCCCTTCCGAGTGTCCACCACAGGGATGAAGAATAGTGTTGGTTGCCACACAATATACTCAATTGGAATAGTGGTACTGTGTGCCATTTTCATCGGCCATAACCACGAAACAGAGGTATGCCCATTAATGGAAACATTCAGGCAACTCTGCACCAGGAAAAACTTCCAAATCCCAGAAATTTCTTAGCCTAATGAGGAATCTAGCCTTGCTCCCACGCAAGCTCCCACGATGGAAATTCCTCCCCCACCAAACACCGACGACATGATACACCACATATGATTCATATTTTCATGTATCAGAACCATGACTTGGGTTGTTTTCTCATCATTCATTGGAGTTGAGTCAGCTGCAACTACGAGAGTAGTTGTACCAATGACAGTGCAAACCCAATCCATATGCACCTTTTCAACCGCATCTGGTTCCACCACATCAATGATGGAATCATTTTCATGTGTTTTGACCAGCTCCTTTAGAACTGAACCTCTTCCTCACGGCCTTGCATAGACTCAATCCCCCTTAGGATCCTTATTCCACTCGGATTGGGATATCCTTGAGGCCATGACGTAACCAGATTATTCATGGGATGCAATGCATCACTGCTCGTTTTTTCTTCTTAAAAAAATGTTCAGCCCTAACAATACAGGAAATCAAGATATTTTTTCAATTGAATCAAAATACGTCCTTCCATCAGGGAAATTCGATTGGTTCAAGAATCCCATTACGGCATTCGATGCGTTCGAAGAAGGGAACATGTCAAACATTTCGCCTACCATCAAGTTGAATATCTCTCGAAATCCTGAAAAATTCAAAGAAATATCACTCGAGGCCGCATGTTCACCATAATAGATAACCTCTTACACCCAGTCGTTGCAAGATTATCGAGATATATTAGCTTGGGACTACTCAAAAATGCTTGGGATTAGTCCCACTATTGTAGAGCACCATATTGACACCTGGCCTGACGTACCACCAGTACGCCAGAAACAACGTCAACTACACCCATCCAAGGCAAAAACAATCAAAGGAGAAATCTAAAAGCTTCACAAAGCCAGGTTTATCTACCCCATTTCTTACACATCTTGGGTTTCCAACCCTGTTCCCATCTTGAAAAAATAGAGCACCATATATGTTTGCACTGATTATCATGATTTGAACAAAGCATGTCCCAAGGAAAATTACACTACCCCATTCATCGACCAAGTCATTGATGATGTGCAGGTCATGAGGCCCTCTCTTTTATTGATGGCTTATGTAGGTAAAATCAAATACAAATCTTCCATACCAACTGGTACAAGACCTTGTTCACTAACCCCTGGGGCACATTCACATACAAGGTAATGCCATTTGGCCTAAAGAATGTTGGAGCCACCTACTAGAGGGCCATGAATTATATCTTCAATGACTTGGCACACCTTAACCTTGCCTACTTGGACGACCTCATCGTCCGATCCAAGAAACTATCAGACCACCTCGAGGATCTGCGATTGGTATTCCAATGATGCATGTAATACAACCTATGCTTGAACCCCCTCGAGTGTGTCTTATGCGCCATAGTAAGACGAATTTTAGGTTTTATCATGTCAAAGCAAGGAATTAGAGTGCACCCTCTCAAATTCCAAGCTATCAAAGAGGTACCTCCACCTCGAACCCTCAAGAAACTACAAATCTTGCAGGGAAAGAAAAACTTTCTGAAATGTTTTGTCCCAGATTACGCCACTTTCACTCAGGGATTCATGTGTCTCCTTCATCAGGAACTCCTGTTTAATTGGGACGATCAAGCCCAACAATAATTTCACGCACTAAAATTCACATTGTCTTTAGCATCGATGATCAGTCCCACGGACTACAGCAAATACTACATCATGTATCTATCATCATCCGAGACCGCTTTGGCCAGAGTATTGATCCAAGAAGGCCTGGATGGAAAGGAATGCATAATCTATTACGTTAGAAAAACCTTGTTAGGCCCTGCATTAAGATATGAGCCAGAAGAAAAGAATGTCTTAGCATTAATTCACGCAAACCAAAAAATTCACCACTACATCATCTTATATACCACAACAATTTTAATATTCCCAATTAGCCATGAGCTAGTTGGAATATTAATTTTTGTTTTTGCTTATTTGTTTGATGAATAAGAGGGTATGGAGACCCATAAATCTCCTTAATAGGAATAAAATCACTGCTAATGTGAGTAGAGATCACTTTAGTGGCTTGATAAATCACCCTTATGTGTAAAAATGGTTTGGAGCATGTAGACTGGGTCAACTTTGACCAAATCAACAACGTTGTCATGGAGGAGTAGCATTCATTGTGGGACATCGCAGTTTTGGAGGGAGACTCCATGCATGGAAGTAGTGACTTTAATGAGTGGGGCCAAGGGTGAGGAATCTCAACAATAATATAAGGAAGAGGATGGCATCCATTGTGAGCATGTTGTAGATTATTATTTTGATATGCTCTATTAAGACTTATTTTATCTCTTCAGTTATTTAGCTAAGATTATAGTGTTGTTCAGCACAGGGTGCTCCCGAGTGGGAATCCCACCTTCATGCTTAGGGGACTTCGAGTGACTAATTAGGAGAAGTTATTGCACTACTTTTCCACATTCCAGCATCAGGCCAAGCACCATCTTTCATCTACAGTGCAGTTTCTGCAGAGGGTTGTGATGTGTTGTAGGTTGCAGCAGTGGAGAATACATTTGGGTGATTTTTGATATATTTTTCATTGGGGGAAGGTTTCCTTCCATTTGGATGCTAGTAAGGAAGGCCCTTGAGCCTTATTGCAACATTTGGCATCAGTCCACACTATCATTTTCCCCTACAACACGGTTTCCGTCATGGACTGCGTTATGTTAGGGAGGAGTTGCAGGGGTGGTTTCAGTACACCATTTGGGGAGGAGGTTTTCTAGTGAAGGGATCAGCCTTTCATCTAGCGAGTCTATTGGATGAGGATATATTTCTTGCTACATCATATCAGCCACATCTTTCTAGTTATATTTTTGTAGTGAATCTTCAGCCCTAGGGATTTGATTAATTTCTTGTATATTGGTGTATATCTGGAAACCCTCTTAGGTTCTTGTTAGAGGTTGTATGGAGCCTATATCTTCATTTTTTGTATCTTTAGAGGCATATATAAGCCACTTCATCTTTTTTATGTTCATATGCTGTAGCAGTGCTCTTATGACTACGTTGTAGCAGTCTTCCGAAATTTTGATATAGTAGCAGCACATCCTTCTTGAGGGATTTACTCATTGGAGGCTTATTGATTCATGTTGTATGGTTTGAGCCCCATTATTTTGTACTATTTTTCTATTGTTATGATTAATTAAAAGGCTCCATATTGGTCTCATATCTTGATGTGATTTTATACACTGCTATTTCAAGCATTTTGTTCTATATTCCTGGTTTTCACATTTGGGAATATTACAGTGGTATCAGAGCATAATCTTGGCTCAGCCTGTGCATATTAAGCCAATATGTCATCAGAAGAAGGAGATCCTCTCATAGATAGAGAGAAGAGGTATCTCAGAAGAAACTGGAAGTATGACTATACAGATGATAGAAAATTTTGTAGTCCTGTGATTTGGCAGATTGTCTATACATTTGTTTTGTCATTTATAATTCTTTCAGCAATTCTGATTTGCTGAATTTTATTTAGACTGTTATTTACGATAGCGTCTCACAGTAATTTCTATAATAGGGGACTAGGTTTCTAAACTTTCTCAAGGCTAGTTAACATACTCCTAAGGAAATCTGCAGATCTAGAGGGGTAATAGGCCTACTGAGGCTAGTGGAGTTCTAGGTGGAAATTTTTAGCTTTTCTGAAGGTAAAATGTTTTATGGTCCACCACCAATGATTATTTTAAATACCAATCTGAAATGTTTTTGGTTTTCTGATTTTTTTGTGGTTCTATGGTTGTGAGAGTGTCCTATACCTGATTCAACACTTAGCTAAGGTGGTGAAACAAACAGAGTATACTCTATAGCTTACTAGCTGATTTCTTCAAGGTTTGATAAGGGTCTCTTAGAATCCAAAGGGTTACTTAGATTTCCACTGATTCAGATAGGTCCTATCATGATCACCATTATGTTGGTAGTGCTTGAAGAAAGCTATATTTCACTTGGATGAATACTGAGTGTCTTATTTAGGGACTTTTACACCAAAAGGGGTCCCACTGTGATCGCAATTATGTTGTAGTGGCGATGAGGTGGCAGATTCACTCGATATTCTATTATATAAGGGCTTCTGAATGTTTAAGGATGTGTAGGCATTTGTACTTACTCAGATAGGTCCCACCATGATCACCATTATGTTGTAGTCCTGTGATTTGGCATGTTGGCATACCAAGTGACAAGGCAACATTAAAACCAGTCTTTAGAGCTCTAGGACCTAGCCTTCATAGTCTCAGAGAGGGATCTCTCAATTTTCTGCAAAGATGTGAGATTATTTCCTTTTAAGGGTTGATTTTAGGCTAGTTATGAAGCATGAGTTTGTTTGATTGTTTGGTTGGACATGATGATCCAGGCAGCATAGATAGAAAAGGGAAATCTCTAAGCCATTGGGCAATGGAGTCAAGTGGAAATTGTAACAAGTTTGTAAATGGGTCAGGGGTATCAAAGGGAAAATCTAACTTGGCCAGTGGATGTACAAGGTCTTTCAGGTGAAATGAGATGAACATCAATGGTTTAGAATGAAAAGTAGAACTAAGGGCTATTAAAAATCCTTAATTATATGTACTTCTCAACAAAGGGACTTAAAACATTATCTGAACATAAAGAGGCATTCCATAGACAGGGCTAACCATAAATTCTAGAAACCACACTTCAGCAAATAATAATTTCAAGACAAACTTCTCCAATGAAATATAGAAGGCGAGAAACTCATTTAACTTCTAGTGATTTCACTTTCAAGGATAAGAAAACATTCAAGATTCACACATAACTGCATTAATAGAAGAGGGAACTCCTAGACATCTTAGATTACAGCTATAAATACCTTCAAAACAATTATTTAAGCAAGTACAAAGGGTATGATTGGAACAAAACCTCTTTAGCAGACTTTAAACAATGGTACTTTAAAGGGAGACTTCAGAAACAGTTTTTAAGTGGCAACAAGTAAGTAGGGAAAACCATAAATCATTCTCGAGACCAACTGTATTGAACTATTTAAGAAATAAACAAGCATAAGAGTTCTAGAGAGAAATTAATAATTCTCTAGAAGATCTTAACAGCAGAAAACATTAAGACAGTGAAGAGTAAACAGAACTAAGGTGCTTTCAAAGACATGTCTTAGCCTAAACTTTTTACTCTACTGCAAAAGAGAATGGTGAAACATAATGGAACAGGAAATAACAATAACAGATTTAGAGTACTTAACCAATAGCCAAACTTAGGGATCCAATGACAGAGCTTTCTCCATCTACAAATAGGTCAAGACATCTACAAGTCCTAAAACATCAATTTCCTTTCAACTTCAACAGAACTATGTATTACTCCAAAAGTCACCAAATGCCAACAATACAATGAGTTCAAATGCAGTATTTATGCTGCAAATGAGGAGGTGGAACTGATCTAGGGTTTGAGAGTCATTAACTATAGAGTAAATGCATTACTAACCTTGAAAACCGTGCAAGGCATAAGGTAGGAAGATATTCAACTACTTCTCTATTTTAATAACTCTGTCTTAACTTCTGATAGAAAGATAGTAGAAAATATTGACTTTCAAGGCTTATCCTCATCTTTACAATAACTGTCCCGCCAGTTTTAAATATTTTCTTTAGTGTAATAACTGTTAGTTTGTCTTTATAGGTAAAAAGTAGGCCAAGGTGTCAGTTAGATATTTCTGAGTTTTGAGTGAAATAACTGCTCTTTGTTGATGTATTCGAGGTTGTTTTTATCCTAACTTTCCTTAACTTAATCATTTAAACTATGTTTAAGGCCTGATTCTTCTTTAGCCTTCATAACTCATCATGTTGCTTTTAACATTTCTCGGACTTCTTTAAACTTTAGTTCATCTGTTTTTAACTGTGTTTTTAACATTTAATCTTCATTTAAGCCTTTAATCACTGTCTTATTTTCTTGCACAGGTGTCTTTTGTTGCTGCGCTGGAGGGTTTCAAAAAAGGGATCAATGCTCATGAGGCATTGATTGATCATGGATTTTTGAACCCTGGATTCCTTTCTTTTTCGCTTATATGCCCTTTTGGATAGTCATCCAAGGCCTGTCACTATGAACTTGACTGTGGGATGCCCTTTGACTTAGGGCCGCCATTAAACCTACAGGAAGAAACAAAAACATGTTAACATAAAACCCATTAGGGGAATTTTGAGGTCTAAAATGGGCCTCATAAGAAAAATGTACAACAAAAATAAACTTTATAACAACCAACATGATTCAAGATGATGATGTCATCCATAATGGATGATTCACCATTTTTGGAGTAAAAAAGTAAAAATATTAAAAAATAATAAAACTACTTTTTCAACTCGTATTTTAAACTTATCTCCCAAAATTTTTACTCAAATTTCGAGCGGGAGTACTCGTTGGATGCGTAATTTAATTCCTCATCCAAGGAGTACCCATGTTGCATACTTTCGATGAACTCTTCTACACGAAAAATGAGAAATACATAAAAAACATGATTGTAATCACGTTTTTTGATGTATTTCTCATTTTTCGTGTAGTAGGACCCATCGAAAGTATGCAACATGGGTACTCCTTGAATGGGGAATTAAATTCCGCGTCCAACGAGTACTCCCACTCGAAATTTGAGTAAAATCTTTGGGAGATAAGTTGAAAATATGAATTGAAAAAGTAGTTTTTTTCATTTTTCCCTCTAAAATTTGATGATGTCATCAAATCTTATTAGATTTTTTCCACTATTATTTTATAATTTCCTTAGGAGGCCCATTTTAGACCTCAAAATTCCGCTAATTCCGCGTTCAAGGGAAAACTGCTTCAGAGGCTCAGGATGGCTTATGGAGAAATTTGTAGAGGAAGGAGAATGCGTGGTGGAGGGATTTTTATGGCGGAATGATGCAGACAGATGAAAATTTTAGAAGACAGGGTGCGAAATTGAAAAGGTGGTTTTGAGGCGAAACCAAGGTGGTTTTTGCGCAATGTTTAGGTGGTAAGTGGTTTCGGCTCTTTCGAACGCGATACCACACAGGCGCCGACATGTGTCCTTGCATAAACCGTCGATTTCGTGTTAAAAATGGGGTTTAAATTGTTTCGATGGATCGGGCACGAAAATGGATGTGAGCCATCAGATCTGGGGGATCCAAATCTATGGCGGAGGGTGAACGCGACGGGGAAGATGCACGGTAGTGGGACTAGGTGCTGAGGTCAGCAAAGGTGTCGTGTAGCGAACAGTTTAATGGGAGGGGTTTGAAAGTTTGGGGATCACAATGGATGTTGGATCGGAGGCGATCAACGGTGGAGATCACTCCAAGGAATAAACGGAGAGGGAATGGTCAAGAGGAAGGATAAGGTGCGGGAGAATTATAGCCATTAGATCTGTATGATCGACGATCGGGATGAGCTGGGAAGGTTGAAGTGGAGTAAAGCAAAAAGGGAAGGGGACTGGGGAGATAGGCGGGGAGTGGGTCCTGTGCGAAGTGGATAGGACCAGGCGCTTGGGAGATAAAAGGGTCGATGAGAAGGGGGGTGGTCATGGCCCTTGGTTTTTATGAAGAAAAAGGGGCTAAGGTCTTAAGCTTGGAGGGCTTAAGGCCTTAATATTATCAATATGAGCGGAGTTAGGCTAAAAAAGAGAGTTTTGAGCCTTTTTGAGGGTTTTGGTAAGGTGTAAAAGGGTGACTTAAACCAAATAAAAGGTGTTTTTATAAGGTTAAGAGGCCTTTTTAGGGAAAATGAAGGGTAAATGAGAAGGGGAAAAAGGGGATTTTCATAGGGAAAAGGACTGATAGAAAACAGGGGTAGAAATGATAAGATGAGGGAATGAAATATAGGTAAAGTGATGGGAATAGCCTGAAAACAACTTCTTTTTAAGATGGCAGGATAACTTGGAGGATTTGGGTGAATATTTTTAGTGAATTGATAGGTTTGGGATAATGAAGGTAGTGATATTTCTAGAACTCACAATGTTTCTGCAAATATTGTTTCTAGAAATATGAGATTGTCAACTTAGTCATCTTTGGATAGGATCAAAATTATTGATGACTAACAGTGGCTCCACTTGAGGAGGGAAACTTTCTTTTCAAGGTGTCCAAAACCTCAGTTTATGAAATCTCTGAGTCTCATCATATCAGTGCCTTATCCATTTGGGAAAATTCCTTCTTTTAGTTATTTCTGATATTTCTTTATTTTTGATAATTTCAATCAATCTGCAATCTGTAATTTCTTCAAACAACATCTCTACCTACCCAATCCTACTTTTCCTAGCATTTTTTCCTCTTCTTGAATGCATTTGAACTAGCAAACTCTTTGACATTTTATTTTTTGAAAACTGAAAATAAAATAACTATCCTATCCTTATTTCTTCCAAAAGTCCAGATTAAAATGTTGAACTCTTTTTACTCCCTACCTATGCTACTTGACTACCAAGATTAAACTTTTTGGAAATATTGAATCTCTATCTATTGACATAAAAATTTAAAGCATGGTTCAAATCAGGATTAGACAATCTGATCAACCATGGTTGTGGCATTTTGAACAAGCTGCACACAATCATTCTTTTGCATAAAGTAAATTCAAAAAGACAAGGCTATGATTTTTTCGTTAGTAATGCATCCTTATCTATCTCTTTGGTTCTGTTTTGAGCATGTGGAACCAGTATCTTCATGTTCTCCTAATATATTCCTCCTAACAAGTTAAGTCTAAAATAATCTTATCAATCAATTTTTCTACTAACTTATCAACAAAAATTTTAAAGCATGCTCAGCCATGATTAGGCTAGATGACTAAACAATATATCATTTTGAATTAGCAGTGGCATTTAGACTCGCTCACTTTTAGAAAATTCTCTTTTTGGGTTTGGGGCTATACCTCTTTTGAATCTTCCCTCTTTTCCTTCTTTTTTTCTTTTATTTTTTTTGTATTTTTCATGATTTTCTTTTCAACTGGGTTATGTACAATGAATAAAAACTTTGAAGATAGGACTCTTGACAGAAGTAGCGCTTGAGCATCCTGCCATTGACAAGACCTCCAAATGTGTCTTATTCATTCATCTCTTGAAAAAATAATGCATTATGACCCTTTATAGAATGAATGATGTATGTTCCTTTCCATATATTTTCAAACTTACCATGTTTACCTTTCTCTTCCCTTCTCGAATCCCACTTTAGAACTATATTTCCAACTTGGAAATCATTTTCTTTAGTCCTTTTGTCAAATAACTTCTTGATGCCTTCTTGGACTATTTTGTTTCTCTTATACACTTCCTCCCTTGACTTTTGTAAATGAATGGTCTGATTTATCCTTCTTTGCATATCATTTTCCTCATATTGTACTTCTTGGAGGAGTTTCATGACTGGAACTCCTAGAGATGTTGGGACGATTGCATCCATGCCATAAACCAGCTGATATGGGGAGATATTTATTGACTTCTTGGTGGTTAATCTATCAGCCCATAAAGCATGAACCAGCTTACTATGCCATGATTTCTAATTTTGCTCCAACAATTTTTTGATAATATTGAAAACTCTTTTGTTGGAGGATTCAGCGAATCCATTTCCTTGGGGATAGTAGGCAGTGGAATGACCCAAAGTGATATGATATTTATAGCATAAGTCAACCATTCTCTTAGAATTGAAGGCAACAACATTGTCTATGATAATTTTTCTAGGGCAACCAAATTTGGATAGTATGTTGGTTTCCAGGAACTTGATAATGACAGAGTCAGTAGCATTCCTAGAAGGTATGGCTTCTATCCATTTGGTAAAATAGTCAGTGGCAGTAAGGATCTACTTATGTTGGGATGATGATGATGGGTGAATTTCCGCGATGAAATCCAAGCCCCATTGTTTAAAGGGAGCCTCAACACTGATGGGATGTAAGGGTAGAGGTAGGATTTTTCTCTTGCCATCAAAAATTTGACACTTATGGAAAGACATGATAATTTTTTGAGTATCTGGGAAAAGGGTAGGTCGATAGTAACTAGATTTGAGGATTTTATTCGTTGTGGTCTTCCAGTAAAGATGTTCTCCACATTCTCCCTCATGCAAATCATGCATGATTTTTTCCTGCATCAATATCAAGCAAACATTTAAGAAATATTCCAACAACATTCTTTCAATATAAAACCCCATCTAATATGCAATAATTTAAAGCCTTATGTTTTAAAAATCTAGCTTTAGTTTTAGATAGAGAAGGAGGGGTATTCAAATAAAGCAGCACATATATGATATCAGCATACCAAGTTGAATTCTCAAAATTTTCTTCAATGAATGGAGCTGTGAATTCTTCTATTTCTTCCAAAGTATCAACCATATTCATATCTAATGCTTGGAAGTTTGACTCAGCCATGAGTTTTTCTAATCCCTGCCCTTTGATTAATTTGGTAGGCCTAATTTCTAAGTCATATTCTAGAATAATAGCAATCCATTTTACCCTTTTACCATCAGGGTCTTGACTTAGAATGTCCTTGACAATAGTATGTGGGACAAAAGCAATGATGTGAGAATGTAAAATGTAGACTCTAAAGTCTTTCAATGATTTTACCAAGGCTAAGGCTTGTTTCTCCACGATTTTATATTTGAGTGGAGCATCTCTTAAGGCCCTACTAAAAAATGATATTGGTTGTTCTTGCCCCATGATGTTCTTTTGTAGCAATACTGCAGCTACTGTATATTCAGATGCAAAAGAAAATATGTAGAAATCTTTGGTGAAATCAGGACTGATAAGAACCAGTGTTTGAGTAAGATCATGTCTCAGTAGTTCAAATGACTATTTAGCTTGTATTTCCCATTTAACACCTATATTTTTCTTTAGCATGTTTGTGATATTTCTTAATAGCTCGGCAAGGTTGGGAATGAACCTCCTTAAAAAAATTATCTTCCTAGTGAAAGATTGCAATTATTTGAGGTTTCTAGGATGGTTGATTTTCAATATGCCATCAATCCTTTTAGGGTCTACTTTGATTCCCTCTTCAGAAATTATGTGACCAAGAAACTTTCCTTCTTGGAGACCAAAGAGTGTATTTTTAGGATTCAAAGATAAGCCATATTTCCTGCATTTCCCAAAAAAAATTCTTAAATGAATCAAGTGTTCTTCATCAGTTTTAAATAAAATAGTAATGTCATCAAGGTAAATGATTATAAAATATCCTAGGTCTTCTGAGAACGCTATATCCATGGCCCTTTGGAAGGTGGCCCCTGCATTCATTAAACCAAATGGCATTTTGACATACATGAATGTACCCCAAGGTGTAGTGAAAGTAGTTTTATGTTGATCACTTGGGAGTACTAACACTTGATTGAAAACTGAGAACCCATCCAATAATGATATTCTTTTAGACCCAACTACCCTTTGAAATATGTGATCCGTTTTTGGCAAGGGATAGTTGTCTTTTATGGAGACTCTATTCATATTTCTAAAGTTGATGCAGAGCCTGATTTCCCCAGTATTTTTCCTGACAGATACTAAGTTGGAAACTCATTCTGAATATCTGAGGGGAACTATGATCCCAGCATCATACATTTTCCTAATTTCTTTCTCAACTAAAGGCAATAAAACAGGGTTTATCCTTCTTATTTTTTTTTGAAAGGTTTCTGATTTTCCTTAAGAGGAATTTTGTGTTGAATGATGCTAGTATCATATGATTTCATATCCTTGTATCCCCATGCAAACACATCTCCAAAATCTTTGAAAAGTTCTATGTATTGCTGCTTGATATGAGTTGGAAGAGAGATGGATAGCTTGATCATTTTGGGTTCTATTAGGCTGCTTATATTATGTTCTTCTATATTTGTTTTTATAGGCTCGATTCTAGGTTCTTTGGCTACATCATTAAAATCAAAGAGCTATTCTAATGGTGTAAGGCCTCTTGGAATTGTATCACTTTTACATTGTAAAAATTCCAGGTCTTTTTGGTCTGTATTTTCAACTATTTCTGCTTTGAAAAGATGTTCAAATTGGTTTATATTAGCAGAAGAGGACAGCTTTGTTTTAGGGAGTTGTTCATTATTTAAACAGTTTTCTTCATGGCTAGTGTTTGATGTTGGTATGGCAAAGTCATTTTTTTATTGCATAAAATCATCTATGTGTTTGTCACCTTCAAACACTTTCCAATCATGTTCATTGTCAGGTACTGGAGGCCTTTTTTTTACCTTTTACATTGAATTGTTCATTTATCTGTGATATTTGGAAATTACTAGCAGCAAAGTCAAGTTCATTTTCTAGATGATTTTGAGCTCTTGGGATGAAAATAATTTCATATTTTTCAAATGTTTTTAGGATATCGAGGGTGGCATTTATGTATTCTCTGAGTTTTGGGTTTTTGGCTGAATACTCCCCTTTAATTTGTCTAATGAATAGCTCAGAATTTCCTTGGACTGATATTTCATACCTTCTAAATCTTTGAGAAAATGTAGGCCAAGGAGGAGGGCTTCATATTCAGTAATGTTATTTGTGCATGGAAAATCTAGTTTATAGGAAAATCCTTTGTTTGTGTTCTATATCCATACACCAGCCCCTGAACCTAATTTGCTACAAGAGCCATCAAAGGTTATTTTCCAGGGTATTTCAATCTTATTTTAATTTTCTTTCTGTTGTTCAAGGTTGCTAAAGTTTGAGCTATTTTGTGCTTGAGTTGAGGGAATATAGGACTTTTCTGGTGGACTGAACTGTTCTTTTCTTTCCTTTTCTTGTTGACTAATTTCATCTTCATTATACAATATAAAGGAATCCAAATCTAGGGGAATGGAGTAGACAGGAGTGTTGTTGGGCCTATCTATGTTTCTCACCATGTATTTCATATGAGACTCCCTGTATAGACTTATAGTTTTATTAAATACTAGGATGGTGGCATAGGACATGTCCATTTGAAGGCTCCCCTGAAGTTTGGATCCCCGTGATCTAGATAGAAGCATGCCATAATTAGGGGGAATGTCAGCTAATACTATGTCCATAACTAGACCTTTAGCAGAAATTTGTGCCAAGTTGACACATGAATCTTTGATGAGGCCCAAGCATTTGACTCTACTTGAATCAAAGGAATACAGGTTCTTATATGGTTTAGTAATTTCTAGGCCTAGGATTTCCATTACTACTTTGAGAATAAGGTTATGAGAAGCACCTGATTCTAGCATGGCATTGTGAAAGATTTTTTTATGTATGTTCAAGCTAACATAGAAGGGAGGGATAGCCCCCTCTTGGTATTTTCCTTCAACTTCAGGACCAAACAACAATTCTAGTTTATCATCTATCAAGTTTAAACTATCAGTGTCACTGCCTATATTCAAAGCTTTCAAAACTTGATTTTTGTATACATCCTAAGTTACTAGTTTAGCTAGAGGTATGCTAATTTTGATCTTGGAAATTTCACCCTCAAGGCTGAAAGGAACTATTGTTTTAAAGGTATTTACATCTGTTTTGTCATTTACAATTCTTTCAGCAATTCTGATTTGGTGAATTTTATTTGGACTGTTATTTAGGACAGCGTCTCACAGTAATTTATATAATAGGGGACTAGGTTTTTAAACTTTATCAGGGCTGGTTAACACAGTCCTAAGGAAATCTGAAGATCAAGAGGGGTAATAGGCCTACCGGGGCTAGTGGAGTCACCAGGTGGAAATTTTTAGCTTTTCTGAAGGTAAAATGTTTTATGTTCCACCACCAATGATTATTTAAAGACCAATCTAAAATGTTTTAGGTTTTATGAGTTTTTTGTGGTTCTATGGTTGTGCGAGTGTCCTATACCTAATTCAACACTTATCTAAGGTGGTGAAACAAAGTAAGTTTACTCTATAGCTTACTAGCTGATTTATTCAAGGTTTGATAAGGATCTCTTAGAATCCTAAGGGTTACTTAGATTGCCACTGATTGAGATAGGTCCTATCATGATCACCATTATGTTGGTAGTGCTTGAAGAAAGCTATAGTTCACTTGGATGAATATTAAGTGTCTTATTTAGGGACTTTTACTCCAAAATGGGTCCCATCGTGATCGCCATTATGTTGTAGTGGCGATGAGGTGGTATATTCACTGGATATTCTATTATATAAGGGCTTCTGAATGCTTAAGGATGTGTAGGCATTTGTACTTACTCAAATAGGTCCCACTGTGATCACCATTATGTTGTAGTCCTGTGATTTCGTAGATTGGCATACCAAGTGACAAGGTAACATTAAAACCAGTATTTACAGCTCTAGGACTTAGCCTTCGTAATCTTAGAGAGGGATCTCTCAATTATTTGCAAAGATGTGAGCTTGTTTCCTTTTAAGGGTTGATTTTAGGCTAGTTATGAAGCATGATTTTGTTTGATTGTTTGGTTGGACATGATGATCCAGGCAGCATAGATAGAAAAGGGAAATATCTAAGTCATTGGGCAATGGAGTCAAGTGGAAATTGTAACAAGTTTGTAAATGGGTCAGCGGTATCAAAGGGAAAATATAACTTCGGCAGTGGATGTACAAGGTCTTTCAGGTGAAATGAAATGAACATCAATGGTTTAGAATGAAAAGTAGAACTAAGGGCAATTAAGAATCCTTAATTATATGTACTTCTAAACAAAGGGACTTAAAACATTATCTGAACATAAAGAGGCATTCCATAGATAGGGCTAACCATAAATTCTAGAAACCACACTTCAACAAATAATAATTTCAAGACAAACTTCTCCAATGAAATATAGAAGGCGAGAAACTCATTTAACTTCTAGTGATTTCACTTTCAAGGATAAGAAAACATTCAAGATTCACACATAACTGCATTCATAGAAGAGGGAACTCCTAGACATCTTAGATTACAGCTATAAATACCTTCAAAACAATTATTTAAGCAAGTACAAAGGGTATGATCAGAGAAAAACCTCTTTGGAAGACTTTAAAAAATGGTACTTTAAAGGGAGACTTCAGAAACAGTTTTTAAGTGGCAACAAGTAAGTAGGGAAAACCATAAATCATTCTCGAGACCAACTGTATTGAACTATTTAAGAAATAAACAAGCATAAGAGTTATAGAGAGCAATTAAGAATTCTCTAGAATATCTTAGCAGAAGAAAACATTAAGACAGTGAATAGTAAACAGAACTAAGGTGCTTTCAAAGACATTTCTTCGAAAAAACTTTTTACTCTACTGCAAAAGAGAATGGTGAAACATAATGGAATAGGAAATAACAATAACAGATTTAGAGTACTTAACCAGAAACCAAGCTCAGTGATCCAATGACAGAGCTTTCTCCATCTACAAACAGGTCAAGACATCCACAAGTCCTAAAACATCAATTTCCTTTCAACTTCAGTAGAACTATGTATTACTCCAAAGAGTCACCAAATGCCAACAATACAATGAGTTAAAATGTAGTATTTATGCTGCAAATGAGGAGGTGGAACTGATCTAGGGTTTGAGAGTCATTAACTATAGAGTAAATGCATTCCTAACCTTAAAAACCATGCAACGCATAAGGTAGGAAGATATTCAACTACTTCTCCGTTTTAATAACTCTGTCTTAACTTCTAATATAAAGATAGGAGAAAAGATTGACTTTCAAGGCTTATCCTCATCTTTACAATAACTGTCGTGACAGTTTTAAATATTTTCTTTAGTGTAATAACTGTTGGTTTGTCTTTGTAGGTAAAAATTAGGCCAAGGTGTCAGTTAGATATTTCTGAGTTTTGAATGAAATAATTGCTCTTTGTTGATGTATTCGAGGCTATTTTTAGCCTAAATTTCCTTAACTTAATCATTTAAACTGTGTTTAAGGCCTGATTCTACTTTAGCCTTCATAACTCATCATGCTACTTTTAAAATTTCTCGGACTTCCTTAAACTTTAGTTCATATGTTTGTAACTATGTTTTTAACCATTAATCTTCATTTAAGCGTTTAACCACTGTCTTCTTTTCTTGCACAGGTGTCTTCTATTGTTGTGCTAGAGGGTTTCAAAAAAGGGATCAATGCTCATGAGGCATTGATCGATCATGGATTTTTGAGCCCTGGATTCCTTTATTTTTTTCTTATACGCCCTTTTGGATCGTCATCCAAGGCCTGTCACTGTGAACTTTACTATGGGATGGCCCTTTGACTTAGGGCCACCATTAAACCTGCAGGAAGAAACAAAAACATGTTAACATAAAACCTGTGTGTGAGGGAAAACTACTTCAGAGGCTCAGGATGGCTTATGGAGTAATTTTCAGAGAAAGGAGAATGCGTGGTGGAGGGATGTTTATGGCGGAATGATGCAAACGGACGAAAATTTTAGAAGACAGGGCGCGAAATTGCAAAGGTGGTTTTGAGGCGAAACCGGGGTGGTTTTCATGCAATGGTTAGGTGGTAAGTGGTTTCGGTTCTTTCAAACATGATACCACACAGGTGCTGACACGTGCCCTTGCCTAAACTGCCAATTTCACGTTAAAAATGGGGTTTGAATTGTTTCGATGGATCGAGCGCGAAAATGGATATGAGTTGTCAAATCTGGGGGATTCAGATCTACGGCGGAGGGTGAATGCGACGGGGACGATGCATGGTAGTGGGACCAGGTGCTGAGGTCAGCAAAGGTGTCATGTAGCAGATAGTTTAATGGGCGGGGTTTGAAATTTTGGGGATCACAATGGACGTTGGATCGGAGGCGATCAACGGCGGAGATCGCTCCAAGGAATAAATGGCGAGGGAATGGTCAAGAGGAAGGATAAGGGGCAGGTTCATTATAGCTGTTAGATCTGTATGATCGATGGTTGGGATGAGTTGGGAAGGTTGAAGTGGAGTAAAGGAAAAAGGGAAGGGGACTAGGGAGATAAGCGAGGAGTTGGTCCTGTGCAGAGTGGATAGGACCAAGGGCTTGGGAGATAAAAGGGTCGATGAGAAGGGGGGTGGTCACGGCCCTTGGTTTTTATGAAGAAAAAGGGGCTAAGGTCTTAATCCTAGAGGGCTTAAGGCCTTAATATTATCAATATGAGTGGAGTTAGGCTAAAAAAGAGAGTTTTGAGCCTTTTTGAGGGTTTCGGTAAGGTGTAAAAGGTTGACTTAAACCAAATAAAAGGTGTTTTTATAAGGTTTAGAGGCCTTTTTAGGGAAAATGAAGGGTAAATGAGAAGGGGAAAAGGGGGATTTTCAGAGGGAAAGGGATTGATAGAAAATAAGGGTAGAAATGATAAGATGAGGGAATGAAATATAGGTAAATTGATGGGAATAGCCTGAAAACAGCTTCTTTTTAAGATGGTGGGGTAACTTGGAGGATTTGGGTGAATATTTTTAGTGGATTGATAGATTTAGGATAATGAAGGCAGTGAGATTTCTAGAACTCACAATGTTTCTGAAAATATTGTTTCTGCAAATATTGTTTCTAAAAATCTGAGATTGTCAACTTATTCATCTTCGGATAGGATCAAAATTATTGATGACTAATAGAGAAGACAAGGGTAAAACCCCTTTATTAGAAGGAGATGAGGGGAAGGAGTTTCCTAAGTTTCTTCTTCGAACTATGCAAGACATTGCAAGAGAAATAAAGGGGATGAGGATGGATAGACACAAAGAATCCCTTAAATGGTTTCTACATGGTGAAGCCTCCAGAATTTCTCATCACTCGAGTGATCAACCAGTGACGCAGCAGGTTTCCCATCGCTCTACAATGCCTACATTTTTAGTAGTGGGAAATGGAGGGTTTCAAGAACAAGAAACTCTTGAAGACTATTTCATGGAGTATGAGTCTCAATCTCAGATATTAAAGGATCATTTGAATTTTCAAGAATTCTGTCAGATAAAGGACAATAAGAGACCCCGACAACGCAATAGAGGTGGAGGATTCATACTGAATCGTGATCTACACCAGACTATGGGTAGATTTTTCTTACCCAAATTTGATGGGTCATCAAAATGCACTGCCAAATCATGGGTAGAGAAGCTAGACATCTACTTCCAGTTGAACCAAGTACCGGAGATGGAGGCCATTAAGATAGCAGCGTTGCACCTTGAGGGTGAGGCACATGATTGGTGGTTTCATGGTTTGTCTACATTAGTTCATGCCAATGTGACTGCATATTTAGAGTTCACAAGGAGGTTTGTGGAGAGGTTTGATCGAAGATACCTGGAGGCACCTTTCATGGGGCTAGCAAATCTCAAACAATCAGGTGATCCAGAAACTTATATTTCAGAATTTCTAAAACTTTCTGTTATGGTTCCTGATTTATCTACAACAAGGAGGGTATATATGTTTATTGATGGGCTAGAAGAACCTCTACATGGGTTGGTTAAATCTACCAAACCCACTACCCTTCAAGATGACTTTGAAAGGGCTAGAGATCTACAAGATGCCTTGCCAAAAGAAAAGGCAACATTTTAGCAAAATCCCACTTTTTAATCCAAGGGAAAGGATGAAAAGGCTCCTCTTTCAAAGGAGAACCAAACAAAGTACCTCTTAATGATGATGTATGAAGAGATTTGAGGAGAAGGAAACTTTTATTCACATGCCAAGAATAATGGGCACCCAGACATAGATGTGCAACAGGAAAGACACATTATATAGAGGTCTTTTCAGATGATGAGGAGGAGGAAGAAGAAGAACCGGAAGGAGGTCAAAGTGTTGGGATAGCAGGAGAGGATCCACCACCACCAGGAGGTGGGGATGGAGCATTTGCTCCAATTGGAGGGGCCCTTGCATCAATGAGAGGAGTACCCAAGTACTAGACTTTGAGTGTTTGAGGTTCCATTTTGGATTAGAGGGTTTCAATTTTGATTGACAATGGGGCTACCCACAACTTTATTGATGCCCAACTAGTGCAGAGGAGGGAAATACCCACTGATGATTTTGAGGGATTTTCTGTTTTGGTCTCAGGAGCTAGAACTATGCAATGCATGCATTATGTTCCATCTTTATCTATCACCATGGGGACATATACATTGACTGATCACATCTTTGAGGTTGACATACCTGACACCAATGTGATATTGGGTGTGCAGTGATTGATTTCTTTGGGGAAGGTCACTACAGATTGGGAGACTTTGCAGATGGAATGGGTGGATATAAAAAGTGGAAAAAATAAATTGATTAGGGGCATGCACACATATCCCTCACAAACAACTTCCACATAGAAAACAAAGTTGTATTTGCGCAGTGGAAGCAAAAACCTAACAGTCCCATCTATTTTTCACATGACCTTGGCCCATGAGATAATACTATTTTGTGGCAAACCAACTGAGCTACCACCTGACCAAGAGTTGGTGAGAAGTGTCTCACATCATGTTGCACCACTCATAGATCCAAGAGGGGTGGGAGCATTGGGAGGTCATGGTTCAATGCTGAGAGTCTTGGGTAGACTGAAGGAGGAGAGAGACATTCTCCCAGCATCATCTTTACCCACTCTCACCTCACATCTTGCACTGAGAAAGGAGTAGTAGAGGGAGGATAACAACCTTCTGGTATGTGACTTTGGCATAGGAGATGTCAAAGGAGGAGGAAACTACATGAAAGATGCTTTATATGATAAATCATCAGCGCTGTCACTATGGAGGATAGATCCACATTGGAAATCCCAGCTATTGGTGGATTATTCCAAGGATCTTTTTAATTGCATGATACTTGATGACCAACTACTAGAGGAGGGATATTCAGTAAGAGATGAGGTCATCTACTATTATGGTAGGATCTTCTTATCTAGAGCATCCAAGCTCAAGGAGAAGTTACTACATGCAGCACATGAAGATTTTCTCTTCAGCCATACCTATTCCACGAGAGCATACCACACCATCATGGAGGCATACGCTTGGGAAGGCTTTCGAGAGGAGATATATCAGCATTTGAGGATATGCATGGATCATGTGGAGATGGAGGAGATACATAACTCTTTGATGGAGTTATCACAACCATCTCTTTCCTCTTTGGGAATGAGAGGGGATCTATCTATGAGCCACTCCATTAGTGTGATCAAAGTATATGGTAAGGAACATGTTTTATGCATAATGATTTACTTAATGAACATTTGCATTCCTTTACCATACATGTGCAGGCCATTATTCCAAGGGTGGGAATTATTCCTTATAAAATTCATGGCCAAATTGGGGCCATAAACAGTGTTGAGCATGGCCACTCCCTAGGAGGATATAGGGAGATGACATATCATTCAGGGTGTGCTCCATAGGCATCCAACATTACTCACCTTCTCAAATCTCGTGAGAAGACTATGGCAGCAAGTAAGTGGTGGGGAAACCACTTACCATATCATTATCTGAGGCAGTCAGGAGATATATTGCTTTGGTTCCACAGGTGGGACTATCATCCACCTCCATTATTGCATATGGAAACTTATGTGTCCTTGGTTTTGATCCCATACATTGATGATGTCCTTATTCTTATTATGGAAATGAATGGAGGGAGGATGCAAATATTTAACATGCCCATGATGAGAGAGATTCTCCATGTTTATTATGCTTCATGTTTTAGGGATAAAATTGGGCAAACCGTGATTGCTACGTTGGATCTTTTTCTTCCTTATGATATGAGTCATTTGCATCCCATGAGTACTTTGGAGGAGCATTTCATGGAAGGATTGATTGGGAGACACTTGGTATATGAGGAGAGCTTATCACATGGAGGTGTCACCAAGGAAGTAGGAGAATACTTGTAGCACTCACCTTTACAATTGCTTGAGTACAAGCAACATTTGGGAGGGAAGGACTGTAATATTCCCAATTAGCCATGAGCTCGTTGGAATATTAATTTTTGTTTTTACTTCTTTGTTTGATGAATAAGAGGGTATGGAGACCCATAAATCTCCTTAGTAAGAATAAAATCACTGCTAATGTGAATAGAGATCACTTTAGTGGCTTGATAAAGCACCCTTATGTGTGAAAAGGGACTGGAGCATGTAGACTGGGTCAAATTTGACCAAATCAACAACGTTTTCAGTAGATTGGGGAAGGCCCTTGAGACTTATTGCAGCATTTGGCATCAGGCCACACTATCATTTTCCCCTACAGTGCAGTTTCAGTCTTGGACTGCATTATTTTAGGGAGTAGTTGCAGGGGTGGTTTTAGTTACCATTTGGGGAGGAGGTTTGTTAGTGAAGGGATCAACCTTTCATCTAGAGAGTCTATTGGAGGAGGCTATATTTCTTTCTACATCAAATCAGCCACATATTTCCAATTATATTGCTGCAGTGAATCTTCATCCCTAGGGCTTTGATTCATTTCTTGTATATTGGTGTATTTATGAAAACCCTCGTAGGTTCTTGTTGGAGGTTGCATAGAGCCTAGATCTTCATTTTCTGTATCTTTAGAGGCATATATCAGCCACTTCATCTTTTATATGTTCATATGTTGTATAAATACTCTTATGACTACACTATAGTAGTCTTCTGGCATTTTGATATAGTAGCAGCACCTCATTCTTAAGGGATTTACTCATTGGAGGCTTATTGATTCATGTTGTATGGTTTGTGAACCATTATTTTGTACTATTTTTCTGCTATTATGATTAATGAAAAGGCTCCATATTGGTCTCATATATTGATGTGATGTTATACACTACTATTTCAAGCATTTTTTTTATTCTATATTCCTGCTTTTCCCATTTGGGAATATTACAATAGTCGTCGCAGATATTAACCCCATAAAATATCTTCTCATGCATCATTTAATGAACCACAAGTATGCCCCCTGGATAGTCATTCTGCAAGAATACGACTTACAGTTTCACTCCCCCGAGAGAAAAAAGGTGTTAATATTAGCAGAGTTCATTATGGGCCTCCCAAGTCACACAAAAGAATCACCAGTCAATGATTCGCTACCGAACGAACATCTCTTCCTCGTAGCAACCGGCAACATTGGTACATAGATATTTTCCTCTTTTTATAAACCTAGAATTTCAGACCCCATCTCACTCGTGACGACCATCGGCGCATTCACCACGAGGCCCCCCTATACCTCCTCATGGGAGATGTATTATACTGACAGGGGATCGACACCATATTACGTCAATGCCTCAATCACGACCAAAATGAGAAAGCCCTTAATGACTGCCACAGTGGAGCTTATGGTGGCCACCTCTCCAGAATGGTCACCGCCCAAAAATTCTTGCGAGCAGGATCTTTTTGGCCCACTTTATTTCGCGATTGCATTTCAACAGTCAAGAGGTGCGAGTGATGTCAATGTTTCGCTCACAAGGCAAGAGCCCCTCCCGCTCCCATACACCCCGTCATCGTCACTGGTCCCTTCTATAATTCGGGAATCGACTTCATGACTTGCAACCCAGCATCATCAAAAAATCACTAATTAATTATTTTGATCATTTATTTCACCAAGTGGTCAGAATCTATGCCCACATACAACAACACCGCAGAAACCGCTACACGATTTCTGTCTAACCATGTCATTGCTCAATTTAGTGTACCTAAGGAGTTAGTCTCCGACCATGGAAAACACTTTGAAAACGAAATTTTCCAGGAGCTATCTCACCATCTCAGGTTCACACATGAATTCACTTCACCATACTACCCCCAATCCAATGGACAGGTAGAGGCTATGAGAAAAGTACTCAAAAAGATGTTACAAAACATGGTGAATAACCATAAAATAAACTGAAACCACATGTTGTTCTCCACCTTGTGGGCATACCGCATGGCAGTGAAAACATCAACGGGGTTCACACCCTTCCACTTGGTGTACAGGGTCGAAGTTGTGCTTCCAATAGAACGTAAGATCCCAAATTTACATGTCGCCATCGAACTCCTCAATGACCCCCAGCCTCTAGAGATTCGCTTAGTACAACTATATTTCATCAAATAAAGTTTACGATAGTTTCTCCAGCACAACAATGCCCATAAAAAGTGGGTGAAAGCATCATTTGATCACAACATTACCCCTCGATTTTTTACCGAGGGACAGTTAGTCCTCCGCTACAATGTTGCAAAAGAAGCCCTAGGGCTAGGAAAGTTAGAAACCTTGTGGAAAGGACCCTATATCATAAAAAAATTCTCCTAAAGGGGGCATACATCTTGATTTAGCTTGACGGAACATGCCTGCGCAACCTTGTCAACGGCCTTTACCTCAAGAAATTTTACCCATAAGGGCCAAGAGGGCTCAGCCCTAGAGTTAATGTACACACACCAAAACTTTATCTTTGATCATAGACTTGTCACAAAAGGCGCTCTAGTGTCACAAATGGATTTTCAAAGCAAACATTACTTTGGATTTGCTGATGGATAATCGTGATAGTCTCAAATTTTAGCAGTAGCCACCTGGGTTATTTACCACCCTGGCCGATCACCATTCTTCACCAAAGGAATATTCATCAGATCAGAAACAAACAAGCAGACATAATTTGATTTCGTCATCGAGCTCATGTGTGACACCTTCAACCAAGGAATTCACCACTTGCATATCTACCTTGATTCCTAGTTAGTAGTTTCACGGTTAAACCCTAGATTTTGAGGTACGAGATTCGCATCTGTTTAGAAAATATTTGCATGCAAAAATATTAAGCTATCAATTTGACCACATTACATTCACACATGTGCCAATAAATCAAAACTAGACAACATATCGCATAACTAACCACATCCTAAACTGGAATGCACCTTCGATAAACCATCATACATAAAAACAAAAAACATAAAGAACATAGATATCCATTAGCAATACACATCATCCATAAAAACAAATAAAAAGTAGACACACCATACAGAGCCGCAAGAAATATCTCTCATATATATCAAAAATGTATGTCTGAGTACAAATAATGAGCCATGTATCTAACCCATAAGTCAGCCAAAAATACATATACACATATCAACAAAAATAAGGGAAACATCCTCATAACAAGTGTTTTCCTTGTGTACAGAAATACTCTAGGGTTGTGCCCCTCCAAGTTGGGCACCTGGACCCACGGCTACTCCTGGTACCAATAGTAGGGTAGCTGTCAAAATTGAGGCCGCCACATGACGCAGAGTAGGTTGATAGCCCCTCTCTCTGGCCATCAGGGTCGATAACCATATATCATCTATGTCATCCACAAACCCATAGGTAGGCATACCTTGGGTCAGGCGATCCACATGACCCCATTCATCCTCCAAGTCTACGACCCAAACCTCTAGAGCAACCATCTGTTCTACCATAATTTCCATACAAGCATCCGCCTCCTTGGCGAGAGCAATTGCTACAGCACACTCTGTAGAAGCTGAACTGCTACCCTCTCCAGATGGACCAGCCCTGTCACTAGGAGCTCCACCCTGGGGCTACTCCGGACCTCCTCCCTGCCCCTCGGCCGGGAGCAGAGCCCCTCAAACTCTACGGGGCGGATTATTTCCTACCAACCGGGCGACATGATGCCCAACCTCACCAACATCTGCAAGAGTAACAAAAATATGTCAATGCCATCATAATTCACATATCAAACATAAATACTCAACAAATTCAGAATAAAACACAAAGGTACCTGATGGTCCCCATACATATCAAGCAGGAAGACCCATGTCTGGGTCTCCTAAAAAATCCATCTCAGAATATGGTTAGGGAAGGAACATCTGAGGGTTAGCCTCAAACCAAGCCTTGGTAGTAGCATTCTAGTAGCTCCCTACCCAACCTCCCCCACCGCGAGGCATAACAGGAGCCCACCTCCTCATGCGAGGGTCCCGAGGACCCCCCACAGGCACAACCAGCACAAGTTGAACCAACACCACCCTCTCATACATGATGCTGCAGAGGATTTTGACATAGGAAAATATCTTAGATCCATCACGTACCTTCGATAGTTGCGTCACCATCCCGTCATAGCAGTGATGGGAAAAATTGAAGAAATGCCTGACCCTTAGCCGACGGAGGACACTGAACTATGGCCCCGATGCCCTGTATGGAAATGATGACCCCGTCAGTCACACAATCATGGCTAGAGCACACCACTCAGTGAAATCAGTCACTGACTCAATCAATATGCACCCCTCCGTGAGAGGCGCCCTGCCACAATGAATCTGGGCAAACCGCCAAAATTTGACCCTCCCTGGAGGAAGAGAGTATGGAAGCACCTCACCTGAGGCAATAATCATGTCACAAAATATATATCTGTCTCTAAATGGATATCCAATTCATGCCCCTTATCACCATAACTCTGTGTCGTTTGTTCCAACAGCGGACCAGGTAATGCAGTAGTCGATCCTATGATCACAGGAGGCCATTCTCAAGAAACTTGAGAATACCCCATCTCACCAACTATTGGCGAGCATCGACATCTCATTCCATGGCAACCGAGAGGTCAGGCTAGTCCCTCTCCCTCCACAACATCCTTTCACCAAACAGACACACATCAGTGACATCAAAAAACATCTTTGGCCTTTTAGCGCTCTAGTTTCTTAGATAGGCATGCTGGCTGCATGCCTATTTCTCAGACAGGGGTGGAGGCCACACACACAAATCCCTTACAGGCATGAAATTTTCATGTGCAACTAAGTTTTTGCACGCAAATTTCATGCCTGTGCCTTGATCTCCTACGTGGTCAAGGCAAAAATTTTCCTGGGTTTCGTACAAACCCAGTTTGTACGGAACCTGACCTAGTCATGCTAAAAAAAATAAATGCAGGATGTTATGGGGCCTACCTGGCTCTAGTAATGCAAGTTCCAGGTGCACAAGATGACTGCAACGGAAAGAAAAGCTCTGCAACAGTCTCTGACCTCTCCCAACTCTCAAACACTCAAATGTCGCAAATGAGTTGAAATGAGCCATATCGGCCTATATTTTTCCCTTTTCAGATTGTTTGGAGGACCATAAATAAATCTTAGAGGCTCCAATTGTATAACTGAAAAAAACACAGTAATCAACACCTCATAATGCCCAATGGAGGCTCCACACATTCAAACCTCCGAAAAAATAATTTTTCAGTGCAGATAAGTATGCCCTCTCTTATCTTTTATTCATTCAAGCACATGTTTTCAATAATATTTGAATGAGAAGATGCTTTCACTTGGTATATTTTGTTGCAGGTATTGTACAAACCATCCATCACCCCATGCACTGAAGGTTCCAGAGCAATTATCATTCTACTCTCAGCATGATAGAGTCCCAAAAAAACTCTGCATATCCTTACATCATTTATCCACAAAAAATCAACCATAGGTTCCAATTACTCGACCATGTTTATCATATCCCCACCTTGCACATGATAAACATCCTTGTTTGTCGGTAGAGCCTCCCCTCAATGGCGCCTGTCACTCAAAGTAGACCATACATTAGAAAAACATGACGCCATGGCTATACCATCTTATTTCAGGAAACACTTCATGTCCATTCACCCACCATGCATCAAGTCAATTTTTATCATACCGATATAAAATTCCTTTCCGGGACTACCATTTTTTGTAAGCAGATCAAATACGCACCACCATGTCTTGTGCTTGGCCTACCATCCCTCCATCAGCATATCCCATCTATGATATTTTCCATCTGCTTCATCACCCCCACACAAGAGACCAACTAATGGGGCCCCCACCCTCAGCAAAAACACCCTCCTCACATCATCAGTGAGTGAACATTTTCATGTTTTGGGGCACTCGTCTCTATGTTATGTACAAATCCAATCTCATTATTTCATTCTTTTGGTAAGTGTACGAATATCCCAAATGGAGAATAGCCCCCCACTCATCCATCCATTTTTCTCCCATGGCAGTTGTTTGGTCAATTTAGTGTGTCCTAAATTGCTACATTAATTTGTCAATCCGGGATTCGTAAGCTGACAAAGTGTGGCGCATTATATGTGCAAGATAACCTATCTCTTACTTTTTGTCGTTTTTGGTTTTTTTCTTTTTATCTTGGTTGGTTTCTTAATGTGAGATGGAAATTCTAAAAGACAAGTATGGATATAAATTTTCAAGGCAATGATGTCCTTTATAATGATTTCCCAAACTTCAAACTTAAAAAAAGATTTTAAAACATACAATGACAAAACTGATTCCTAAAAGAAAATGAAAATGTGCTACTATACTAGTCAAATAAATAGTGAACTATTGATCATGAAACCCATTACCCTTGCTGCTATTTAAACACAAAAGAAACCGTACTCAAAGAAATCCAAAGATTTGCAAGTAAAGTAAAGCTAAAATCAAATTACATCAATTCATATTCTGACCCCTCACCATTAGTCTCGCTATGGCTTTCGGAGGTAATCATAAACAACTTGAGCATTATGATATCTAATTTGCAGAAAGAAAATGAACTAATATCAAACTACACACTCATACTTCAATCCCTCACCATTAGTCTCGCTATGGCTTTCGGAGGTAACTGATAATGAAATGAGAAATTTAATATCTAACTTGCAGAAAAATAAACTAACATCAAACTACACATTCATACTGCAATCCCTCACCATTAGTCTCACTATGGCTTTCGGAGGTAACTGATAATGAAATGAGCAGCTTAATATCTAATCTAACTAGTAAAGAAAATGTACAAAACTGAAATGAATAAAACAGTGATGGAATTAAAAACTAAGAAAAATAAGGACAAGATTGATTCCATGTCATTAGTCATTATAAAATTATGTGCAAATGCCCGGGCTGCCTATTGTAATCTGGAACAAAAACACTGATCAGTTAATAACAGTATAAAGCATGAAAAGTTATGGACAAAGATGAAACGTAAATACCATGAAAGATGTAATATATATATACATGTGAGTGACTATGGAACAATGAACATAAGGAAATGAAGCATTAAACTATACAGTAATACACAAAACCTCGGCATGTGCAGGGCCCTCTGCACAATCCTCGGGAAGCAGCTATCAAACACGAATTGTGCTTATGAACAGAGTCTTCTCATATATTTAAAACGCAGTCATAACAAAGAAATAATGTCACGGCACAGTGGGCTTTCTATCCAGCAAATTACATTACAGCAACTAACTACTATGTGTATGAGAACGCATTATTTATAACAGAGGAAGACATAACCAATTTCCTACATTCTGCGCTGATACAAGACACATGAACAACCACGTCCAGAAATCTAGTATTATGGCTGTCGTGAGGATTAAATTTATGGAGAGTGGCCGTTGGATTCAGCTTATGGAGCCGTTTACAGGTGTTGATATGTCTCCCGTGATTTAGAAACGGCCACGCAAGTTTTCACGTGATGAAAAACAGAGTTCTGTCACCGTGGGACTCTTCGGTTGACCACCACTTGGCTACCTTTGACCACAACCTTCTTAGGTGAATTCGACTGAGCCAATAGGACTCGATCCATGTCCATGCCATTTCCAACTTTCCCATGTGGCTCGATTTTCCTGAAGACACCTGCAATATAGACTTTAACAAAATGGCTGCGGAAAGTTGCAGCAGCTGCGGAAAGTGACAAGATTCCGCAACTCAATGAGCAAAAATCTAATTCAAACAGCAGACACAAAACATAGTTAAAAACCACTTTAAATGCTCTTTTATTATTAATATGCAATGATGTTGATGACTTATAAGGTCCAAGTGAATGAAAAAGGTCTAGAAAGGTGTATACGAAAGATGCAAGTTTGGGACTCAACATACCCCCACTGTGAAGGTGTTGCATGTCCCCATGCAACCAAAATTTTGATCATCCTTCTTCAATTCATATTCCTTGACACCTCTGCCAGTACATCTAGTCCTCTTCTCCTCTTCCTTGGTGCTGCTAACATCCTGGGCTTCTTCATCAAGCATCTGTATTTGAGATTAATTAGTGCTCTACTTATCTTCTGGCATTTCTTCTTCAGTTTCCTGTTCTTTTTCTGCCACAGTCCCAGATGTAGCATGGTATTGTCATGAATGATCTTGTCCAATTTTCTTTGTTCCTTTAATGCTTCATTTTCATTTTTAATGTGTCTATTTAAAACCTCCAACTCAAAGACTTCTTGTTTCAATGATTGGACTAGAGCTTCTTGTGCTGTGTGAGGCTGAGTGGATGAAGTGCTGGGGCCCGTGGCTGTCCTTTCTAAGGATTCTATGTAATCGTACACCTCTTGTTGCTTTGGATCTATCTCAGGTGTCGTTTTCCTTGGGCTGTCCCAAAAATACTATGGAGGAGAATTGACTTCGAAGTTTGGCTGAAAAGGACTCATGTCAACATCTTGAGGACTAGTTTCAACATTTGGCTGAGAATGAGGTGAAATATGGCCAGCTGGAGTTTGTTCAGGTGTTTCTTCTCCCAAATCAATAAAATTGGGTCCTTTCGTTTGTGCTTTCCTCCACTTTCCTTTAAGCCTGGAGCTTCTTCTTACACGCTGTGGACTACTGTCTTTTTGCGTCTGTTTTTCTTTACCTTTCTTTTTGGCCGTGGCTGACTGTTCCTGAAGGTGAACTAGTCTCTCAGACAATACTTGATGGTCTTCTTCTGAAGAAGGGGTTTGATGCACAGTCTCAATGATTTTTCTCTCTTCAGTCTTTTCCTTCTTCCTTTTAAACAGTCTTTCCTCTCTACTAGTTCTTTCAACTGTGTTAGTAGGAGTACTTTGAGTTTTATCACTTGTTCTTCTTCTTTTTGGTGTACTGCCTTCAGGGGTTTCTTGGGGTTCTTCAAAGAAATTCCTAATTAAAAACTATTCCCAGGTGTCCTTTTTCTCTTTTAACTGTTTTTCAATCAAAATTTTCACAAGACCATGGTGATACAAATGTGGTTCTACGTCCCCCAGATGCTTTTGGACGGTTACAGACATATTTTTCAAACTATTTAATAAAAAGTATGGTAGATCGAGGGCCTGGTTGTCTAGGAAATTCATCAACAATCGGGTGTAATACATGTACATTGATCCAAAACGTCCCTCACATGTAATAAAATTTTGAATAATCAACAGTAAACTGGCCCACTCTTCTTTTAAAGCATGAACAGGAATTCCCTTTTTGAAAATGGTGACATCCATACCTGGGTTACGTAGGATCACTCTCCAGGCTTCCTCACCAATGCTCTTGTTCTTGAACCAGCGTTCACCTTCTTGAGGAAGTTCTGTAGCAGCTGTTATGGATGCCTCAGTCACTGTAAATTTGAGGTCCCCAATATCCACCTCCAGACCGTTGAAGGACCTCCCAAAGGCTTTTGTTACCTCTTTATGGTAGCCTTTGAACTTTTGAATAAACCGAAGCCATTTTGCCTTTTTCAATATATCTTTGACTTGCGGGTATCCATCCATAAATTTGGGTCCCTCTGGTTCTGTTCTCAACAACTGACCCATCCTTCCTTCTTTACTTTTAGAACTCGTCTGCGTGAAGAGGGTTTAGTGGAAGTAAGACGGTAGAAATGATTAGGGTTTCTGAAGGAGGCCAGTGACTGTAAGCGGATATCAAGGAATAGGTACACGATATGAAGCGGAACAGAGAACAAAATGGGGCGAAAGCTTATGTGAGCACGGTGGAAATGTAGCCGTGAGGTCAATAGAACAGTAGGGGGAGAAAAGTGCATTCGGCAGTATTTAAAATTGGGTGGCTGCAGAGTAGATGCAAGCACGTTTATGAAACGGCTACGGATTTTGTGTGGATAAGAGAAGCCGTAGTCAAATCAACCACGTTCCTTAATTACAGGTGGAGTATCAATGTATAGCCGAACACTAGTGAAGACCGGAGGCTTGATTATGAGACCGTTTAGAAATGAATGCAAGGATTGTGGGGGAATCGTATAGAGATCGTGGGATGGCTACGAAGTTATCAACGCAATCATTGCATATAATGGAGCTATGGTTTATAACTATGTAAAAATGTGCTTGAATGCCATTTGAAATAAATTTTTACTCATACCTTGGAATTCTTGCCATTTTTCATTGGTATTCAATCAGTTGCTCCTCATTGATGTCTTTGAATGCCCCATGTCTTCATAATATGTCTTCATACCTGCATTTGATTTCATGATTGTTGAACTAACATCTGATTGTGAATTTTTGAAAAACAGAGTGGTAGCTGCAGAAACTACTTCTGGCTGCGAAAACTGGTGTCAGCTGCGGAAACTGACACAGTTATTATTTGGGTGAATGAAAATAGATGGATGATAACTGACTGAATGAAAATGGTCATGAAAGAAAATTTTGTTGGTGAAATGAAATGAAATAGATGAAATGAAGTGAAATGAAATGAATTGGAGTGGAATGAAATGGAATGGAATGGAGTGGGTTGTCATAAAACTTGTGAAATGAAAGAGAGAGAATTTTTATTTTTATTTTTTGGAAAATATAGGGTTTCAGGTGTTCCTGATTTTCACCCTACATTTTCTGTATAAGACTGCCAATCAATGATTGGTTTTCAGGCTTATACAATTTATTTATTTATTTATTTTATTTTTTTATTTATTTTATTTATTTTATTATTTTATTTTTAACTGAAAAGAACAAAGGCTAGGCTGGTGGAGAAGAAGGATTCTTCTTCACCAGCCTTATTGCAGAATTATCTTGAAACATCTTGAAAAATTCCTCTTTTGAGAGTGGCTTATGATAGACTTTTAATCTGTGGCCATTCAAAATAAGAGGATTTTGAAATTCATCAATGGTCTTTATTCTTACCGCTCCATTGCTAAATATCTTATCAATCTCATATGGCCCAAGCCAATGAGTCTGAAATTTTCCTTTAAAATATTTAAACTTAGAATCAAATAGTAATGCCCAATCTCCTTCTTGAAACTTCTTCTCTTTGATATATTTTTCATGCCATTTAGCTCTTTGATATTGAACTAGATCAGTTCTTAGAATTGCCTCTTGTCTGATCTCATCTAGCTCATTCAATTGCTCCATTCTATGCTTTTGGGCTTCTGATAAATCCATCCCCAACTGAACTGCTATCTTGAAGGTCTTGACTTGGAACTCAATGGGGAGCAAGACTTCTTTCCCATAAACAAGTTCATAGGGAGAATGTCCTGTTGTATTCCTCCATGTAGTTCTGTAGGCCCACAAGGCTTCTGGAAGCCTTTCCGCCCAATCTCTTCTATGTAGATGAACAGTTTTGGTGATGATACTTTCAAGAACTTTGTTTGTGGACTCCACTTGACCATTTGCTTGTGGATGGTAAGGAGTAGATCTTCTGTGCTTGATTTTGTATTCTTCCATCAACTTCTCCACCAAATTGGATGTGAATTGGCTCCCCTGATCTGTCACAATTTCTCTGGGAACACCAAAGCGAGTAAAAATATCCTCATAAAGAAAATGAACAACTGAATTTTCAGTAGCAGATACTAATGCTTTGGCTTCTACCCATTTAGTAACATAATCAGTACAAACCAATATATACTTCTTTTGCTTAGATGGTGGATTAATAGGTCCACTGAAATCTAAAGCCCATTTTTCAAAGGGTTCAATGAGTACCTGTGTTTGCAATGGCATTTCATTTGAAAGGGTAGGTTTCCCTACTCTTTGGCAGCTGTCACACCTTTTGACATATTGTTTTGCATCTTTGAAGAGGGAAGGCCAATAACATCCTAAAGAGAGGATTTTATAGGCCGTCCTTTTGTCTGCAAAGTGTCCGCCGCATGGTTCATCATGACATGCCTTAAGAATATCAGGCATTTCATCTTCCCCGACACATCTTCTGATCACAAGATCTGGCCCTGTTTTAAACAATTCGTTAGAAATCCATGAATATTTTGAACTCTCCTGAATAATTTTTCGTTTTTCACTTGGAAATAAATGTGAAGGTAGTTTCCCTGTAACCAAATAGTTAGCAATATCTGCATACCAAGGAGTTTTAATAGTTACCGCAAACAAGTATTCATCAGGAAACTTATCCTCTACAGGAGAATCTTCTTTAGTATTCTGAATCCTAGACAAGAAATCAGCTACTGTATTTTGTTTCCCTGGTCTATCCAACACAGTAATATTGAATTCCTGCAAAAGTAGGAGCCATCTTGTCACTCTTCCATTAGTAACAGGTTTGTTCATTAGATATCTAATCGCAGAATGATCAGTATGAATAAAAGTTTCATAATTTCTAAACTTATTAATTGCATGAACAACAGCTAAAAACTCTTTTTCAGTTACAGTATAGTTCAACTCAGTGGGAGTTAAATTTTTACTGGTATAATAAATGGCATAAGGGACTAAATCCTTTTGACCCAACACATCTCCCAGAGCTGTATCTGAAGCATCTGTAGAAATATGGAAAGGGAGTTTCCAATTTGGTCCTCTCAAGATAGGTGCTTCAGATATTCTTGTTTTCAAAGTTTCAAAGGCTGATTGACAATCAGGATCCCATTTGAATTCACAATCTTTTGTAAGAAATTTAAAGAGTGGAGATGCTATTTTGGTAAATTTTTCTATAAATCTTCTATATTATCCAGTAAATCCTAGAAAACTTCTAACATCTCTTTGACAATTTGGAATAGGCAACTTGGAGATGACTTCGACTTTTGATCTATCAACCTTAATCCCATCTCCTGAAATATGATGCCCCAAAACAATACCTTCAATAAACATCATAAAGCATTTTTCATGGCTTAATGAAAGGTTTGTTTCTTTACATCTTATAAGGAATTTTTCCAAATTTTCTAATGCCTCTTCAAATGAATTACCATAAACTGTAAAATCATCCATATAAACCTCTACACAATCATGGATTAGATCAGAAAAAATTCCTAGTACTTCTCTTTGGAATGTTGCTGGTGCATTACATAATCCAAAAGGAAGCACTCGGTAGGCAAAAGTTCCCCATGGACAAGTAAATGTGGTCTTATCTTGATCTTCAGGTGCTACCTGTATTTGATTATAGCCACTAAAACCATCCAAAAATGAAAAGTACTTTTTGCCTGCTAATGTATCTAATACCTGATCAATAAAAGGCAAAGGAAAGTGATCCTTCAAAGTTGCTTTGTTCAATTCCCTGTAATCAATGCATACCCTCCATTTACCATTCTTTTTAGGTACTATAACCAAAGGAGAAACCCATCAGCTATCTGAAATTGGATAAATGAAGTTTACATTGAGTAGTTTTTGGAGCTCTTCTTTCACTATCTCCCTAAGATTTGGATTCATCCTTCTCTGAGGTTGTCTGATTGGTCTACTGTTTTCCTCAATATAGATATGATGGATGCAAGTCTTAGGATCAATACCTTTCATATCAGTATATTCCCATGCAAATGCAGTAGAATGTTTTTGCAAGATTTTGGTTAGTTCCTCTTGTTGTGACTTTTCCAAATTTTTGTTGATATTCAATGTTTTTCCTGGAAAAATCTCAATGGTAGAACTACCAAACTCTTCCATAGAGTAAAGAGACATTTGTCTTGATGATAAATATTCAATGTTATATTCCAACTGAGATTGTGTGGGGTCATATTCTGAAGATGTCTCAAAATTCTCTAATGTATTCAGAATTTGACTATCCTCACTGATTTCAGAAATGGTAAAGACAGGTTGTATAGTGTCCTCATCATCAACCCATTCATTGTCTCCTACTTCTGTAATTGCTTTTGCTGGAGGATACAAATTGAATTTCTTTGTTGAATTGCCATTAGAAATGTACATATCCCCAGATCTACAACTAATGAAAGCATCAACTGTGGCTAGCCAAGGTCTTCTTAAGATAAGTGGGTGCCCTCCTAGATTACTCTTGGGAGTCAAAATCATAAAATCTACTGGATATTCCCAAGAATCGAAGGAGACTGAAATATTTTCTAATACACCATCTGGTTTAATAATTGATCGATCTGCAAGTTGCAGTAAAGTAGGTGTAAAAATAAGGTTAGGAAGTTTTAGCTGGTCCATAGTCTATCTACTCATAATGTTCATAGCAGCCCCTAAGTCAATCAATGTGTTTGGAATTTCTATCCCATTTATATGTGTCTTGACAATTGGACTTCCTGGATCTACATACTTCTGCATGGTAATTTTTCCCATCATGATATTTGCAATTTTTCCTACCAGGTGGATTCTTCTTGTGTCTTTTAGTTTCCTTCCTGGTCTTTTGAAACTCAACTCCTTTATTGTTTTTGCTAGAATAGGAATCTCTCGAATGGCTTGTAGCAAGGAAATCTTGATACAAACATTCTTCAATTCATCTAGAAAATCATAGTTAGGCAACAAGATTTGTTTTTCCACCCCCTTGTCAATTTGTAGTCTTTCAGGAAAAGGAGGTGTAGATAAAGATGCAGGTTGCTCAACTATAGGAGTTGTGGGTGTTAATTTTTCTTTTTCTTTTTTAATGTTTTAATTTTGAAGAGATGCTTCCTCAAAACCCTTATTGACTTTAAGAGAGTCCTCCTCAGAGGTATCTTGTTCTTGAATATCTATAGAAGGTTTTTCTAAAACTCTACCAGATCTGAGTTGTACATCATTGAGAGGAACAATCATATAGGTAGGAAATTGTTGTCCTTCTACCATGTAAGTATTCTGAGGATTCTTATTATTAGGATTTGGAAATGGCCGAGCTGGAAGTTGATTTGTCTTTTGTTGGTATGGGAGCATGAGTTGAGGATTTGGATTTTGTTGAGAAGATTGTTGTTGTGGAAATGGCAATGAAAGTTGTGGATTTGGGTTTGGAAGTTGTGGAGCTTGTTGATTTTGAAAAGATGGAGGATATTGATAAAATTGAGCAAATCTCCCATAAGGATTTTGCATCCCTTGTACCCATGGCTGATATGGATTTTGATGTTGGGGCCAAGGTTGTTGCCAAGGATTCCAATTTGGTGGGGGTTGAGAATTCATAGGGTTGTTAAACCCTTGAGTTTGTTGCCCCTGCCAAGGTATTCTTGCAACAAAACAGAGAGATTCTACTAAATTTGGATCTTCTTGAAAGACAGCTTTGAGTCCAGGAATTGAAGGACAATCCTTGGTCTCATGATTCTCTGAGAAAATAATACATGTTTCTACAACTTTTACATCCAAGGGACATTCCCTTAAAGCATGTTTCTTCCTACATTTCGGACAAAAGATGGCTAGAGCATCAGTTTCTGCTTTTTGCTTGTTTTGGATTTTAAGGGTGTCTAGTTGTTCACTAAGGCTCTCTAAGATATCAGTTTTGAATTCATCAAGCATATTTCCAATCTCTGCCCTACTTACTGATCCAGTTGCAGATTTGTTTGCCCTGATAAGAGAAGGATCTCTAGGCCCTTTTCCCGTTTTAGATTTTCCCCTTGAGAGATGGACACATAGTTCTGTTATGTCACGAAGTGGAAGTTGAGAAATGTCTTCCTTCCCCATCATGTTTAAAATATCTATCCATTCATCTCTGATGGCTTTTCATATAAGGGCTTTCAAATTTTCATCATCTAAGTTGCTCATCTTTGCTCTTTTTAAGTTGAATTGAAATCTTTCAAGTAAATCTTCCAAATTTTCATCTTCTTTTTGCACCATTTTGAATACCTCATCCTTGTGATTGGTGGGCATGCAATAGTCCAGGTATCTATCCAAAAAAAAAAAAATCATATCATTCCAAGTCCTAATAGATTGGGTGGCTAATCCCATGAACCATTTCAAAGTGGCTCCCTTCAATGTTGAAGGAAACAATTTGAGTTTTTGAGAGTCTTCCATATAGTCATAGGTTCGGCACACGACTTCAAACTCAAACAAAAATGTTTCAGGATCCTCACTTCGCAATCCATAGAAGTTGGGGAGGACAGATGGTGAGATGTTTTTCATCGTTGTATGAGTTTCCTCATCAACTATAGGGAATCCAAACAAGTTGTCTCCTTCCCTATTTCTTCCATTATTACCTTCACCATTGTTGTCTCCATCGTTTCCTCCTCCTCTACCTCTACCTCTACCTCCAAATCCATCTATTATTTCCTCTGCCATGATAGTTTCTTTAGAGTCCTCAAAGTCCTCTGGTTCTTCTATCAAGGGAGGATGAGAGGGAGTCTCTTCATTTTCTTCTTCAGGTGATTCTACTTCTTTAATTACAATATACTCTCCTGTAGAAGTAAAGAAAGGGTCCTCTTCTAAATGAGATTTGGTAGATGGTGTAGGAGAATCCTCTAATTCAGTTGCTCCTTGAATTCCAAGAATCTTAAGGCCAGGGGTAGATGGTGGTGAATCTTGTCTTTGCCTTGAAGAAGATGGAGTTGTGAAAATCGAACTCTTGGCTCTAGCTATAAACCTTCACCTAGAATCTCTTGCTCTATGCATGTCATTTTTATTTTTTTAAGTTGGGCTAATAATTCTCTTTCTGATCTTCCAGGTCACACTAAGTGCAAGAAGAGATCATACTTAAGAAATTATTGAACCAATAACTCTCTTTTCTGATCCTCCAGATCACACTAGGTGCAAGAGGAGAGCATACTTCAAGAAGTTATCAATTTTTTCCCTTTTTTTTTTTTCTAAGAAATTGGCTACCTAGTTACACTTCCCCGGCAACGGCGCCAAAATGTTTGGTCAATTTAGTGTGTCCTAAATTGCTACATTAATTTTTCAATCCGGGATTCGTAAGCTGACGAAGTGTGGCGCACTATATGTGCAAGATAACCTATCTCTTACTTTTTGTCGTTTTTGGTTTTTTTCTTTTTATCTTGGTTGGTTTCTTAATGTGAGATGGAAATTATAAAAGACAAGTATGGATATAAATGTTCAAGGCAATGATGTCCTTTATAATGATTTCCCAAACTTCAAACTTAAAAAAGGATTTTAAAACATACAATGACAAAACTGATTCCTAAAAGAAAATGAAAATGTGCTACTATACTAGTCAAACAAACAGTGAACTATTGATCATGAAACCCATTACCCTTGCTGCTGTTTAAACACAAAAGAAACTGTACTCAAAGAAATCCAAAGATTTGCAAGTAAAGTAAAGCTAAAATCAAATTACATCAATTCATATTCTGACCCCTCACCATTAGTCTCGCTATGGCTTTCGGAGGTAATCATAAACAACTTGAGCAATCTGATATCTGATTTGCAGAAAGAAAATGAACTAATATCAAACTACACACTCATACTTCAATCCCTCACCATTAGTCTCGCTATGGCTTTCGGAGGTAACTGATAATGAAATGAGCAATTTAATATCTAACTTGCAGAAAAATAAACTAACATAAAACTACACATTCATACTGCAATCCCTCACCATTAGTCTCGCTATGGCTTTCGGAGGTAACTGATAATGAAATGAGCAGCTTAATATCTAATATAACTAGTAAAGAAAATGTACAAAACTGAAATTAATAAAACAGTGCTGGAATTAAAAACTAAGAAAAATAAATCAGCAGAAGGACAAGTGTTGTGTAACCAGCTCCAAAAATAGAAGAAAAGAGATATCAACACCTTATAAATAAGCCACTTCGAGGGGGTAACCTCCAATACATTACATAAATGAACAATTCTTGGATGATACAAATTACAAAACCTCCTTTCTATATATAGGAGTCCATGGGGCCACAATGTAATCCTAGTGGGCCACAATGTAATCCTAGCCGACCTAACAACAATAATGTAAGGGCACAATAATAACAATATGGGGGTTAGACTAACATAATAAGGGACTACACTATTAATATAGGGGCTTAACATGCCCCTCTCCTTCAAACAAGTGTTGTCCTCAACGCTTGATTATTTCTTGATGCTTCTGTATAAAATTCTCATCGTCCCATGTGGAATCTTCTACAGGAAAGTTCTTCCACTTGCTGAGATAATTTGAAATTGATTTTACTTGTCGAGTTCTTGTTTCTGTGACTGCTTCAAAACTTCTTTCGATGTGATATTGATCTTCTGGTTGTTTCATTTGATTTTGCACCAAAGTTAGGTTATCCTTTGAGAGTTGGAGAACTTGTTGTTGATGCTCATTGTGATATTCCACTACTTTATCATCCATAATATATTTTATTTGATCCTTCAAACCATCCAAATTAGCCTCCATTTTTTCTTTTAAACCATCTATGTCATCTTCGGTTGCTCTTCGTAAGATCGAAATTTGTTGCACTTGGTACCGTAATTTTGATATCTCATATTTCAATTCTTCCTCCTCATGCGTCATAGTATAGATTTCTGAGGGCTTAATGGGTATGGAATTATTTTTTGGAGGCATAATAGAACCCATTACTGACAAAAATTCTTCAATATGCCCTTGGAATCAATTCAACTTGATTCTTCAAACAAGACTTATGCAATTCGGAAAAAAAATACACATCTTTTTCTTGCTTTTGAGGAGCTCGATATTGAAATTGGATTATCTCTGTAATTGAAAATATTCGATATCGAAAATTCAGCCCTATAGTATCCCTCTGAAGCTTCTTGCAAATGCAACAGGTCTGACCTGATTTGGATTCTCAAAGACAAAGTTCTGTCCAATCTCCCACAATGACCTAATTCTGGACTGGTTCAGTAGAGCAAACTTGTACGACTTTCCACGTGTCACTGTTTTGTCCTTTGTCTCTGAAATTGATAGCCAAGAAACTACAGGCCATTTACGTGTGACCACTTTTTACAGTACTCAAATCCACTGCCCAGAGAGAGAGTTATTGAACTTTTCCCACGATCACCTTTTTGAGATGAAATTCAGGAGCCTGAAAAAGCACTACCTTCCACAAATCATATCTCCAAAAATATTGCGAACCAAGCTCTGAAATTTTTTGAAGAATATCCTTAGGATTTCAGCTTCGCACCATATGAATTTCAGATTCTGAAACTTTGTAGAAAAAAATTTATAGCAAAAATTCCACGATGACCTGTTTAGGAGCTTGAAAAAAGACCTAACTTCCACAGATGATATCTCCGAAAATATTGCGAACCAAGCTCTGAAATTTTTAGACAATATTCCTTAGGATTTCAGCTTCGCACCCTAAAAATTTCAGCTTCTGAAACTTCGTAGAAAAAAAGTTATAGCGAAAATGCCACGATGACCTGTTTGGAGCAGCGAAACCCTAGAATCCCAAAGCTCTGATACCAAATGTTGTGTAACCAGCTCCAAAATAGAAGAAAAGAGATATCCACGCCTTAGAAATAAGCCACTTCGAGGGGGCAACCTCCAATACATTACATAAATGAACAATTCTTGGATGATACAAATGAACAAAACCTCCTTCTATATATAGGAGTCCATGGGGCCACAATATAATCCTAGTGTGGCCACAATGTAATCCTAGCCGACCTAACAATAATAATGTAAGGGCACAATAATAACAATATGGGGGTTAACACTAACATAATAAGGGGCTACACTATTAATATAGGGGCTTAACATGCCTCTCTCCTTCAAACAAGTGTTGTCCTCAACGCTTGATTATTTCTTGATGCTTCTGTATAAAATTCTCATCGTCCCATGTGGAATCTTCTACAAGAAAGTTCTTCCACTTGCTAAGATAATTTGAAATTGATTGTACTTGTCGAGTTCTTGTTTCTGTGACTGCTTCAGAACTTCTTTCGATGTGATATTGATCTTCCGGTTGTTTCATTTGATTTTTCACCAAAGTTAGGTTATCCTTTGAGAGTTGGAGAACTTGTTGTTGATGCTCATTGTGATATTCCACTACTTTATCATCCATAATATATTTTATTTGATCCTTCAAACCATCCAAATTAGCCTCCATTTTTTCTTTTAAACCATCTATGTCATCTTCAGTTGCTCTTCGTAAGATCGAAATTTGTTGCACTTGGTACCGTAATTTTGATATCTCATATTGCAATTCTTCCTCCTCATGCGTCATAGTATAGCTTTCTGAGGGCTTAATGGGTATGGAATTATTTTTTGGAGGCATAATAGAACCCATTACTGACAAAAATTCTTCAATATACCCTTGGAATCAATTCAACTTGATTCTTCAAACAAGACTTATGCAATTCGGAAAAAAAAAATACACACCTTTTTCTTGCTTTTGAGGAGCTCGATATTGAAATTGGATTATCTTTGTAATTGAAAATATTCGATATCTAAAATTCAGCCCTGTAGTAGCCCTCTGAAGCTTCTTGCAAATGCAACAGGTCTGACCTGATTTGGATTCTCAAAGACAAAGTTGTGTCCAATCTCCCACAATGACCTAATTCTGGACTGGTTCAGTAGAGAAAACTTGTACGACTTGCCACGTGTCATTGTTTTGTCCTTTGTCTCTGAAATTGATAGCCAAGAAACTACAGGCCGTTTACATGTGACCACTTTTTACGACACTCAAATCCACTTCCCAGAGAGAGATTTATTGAACTTTTCCCACGATCACCTCTTTGAGATGAAATTCAGGAGCCTGAAAAAGCACTACCCTCCATAGATCATATCTCAAAAAATATTGCGAACCAAGCTCTAAAATTTTTTGATGAATATCCGTAGGATTTCAGCTTCGTACCATATGAATTTCAGATTCTTAAACTTTGTAGAAAAAAATTTATAGCGAAAATTCCACGATGACCTGTTTAGGAGCTTGAAAAACGACCTAACTTCCATAGATGATATCTCTGAAAATATTGCGAACCAAGCTCTGAAATTTTAGAAAATATTCCTTAGGATTTCAGATTTGCACCCTAAAAATTTTAGCTTCTGAAACTTCGTATAAAAAAAGTTATAGCGAAAATGCCACGATGACCTGTTTGGAGCAGCGAAACCCTAGAATCCCAAGCTCTGATACCAAATGTTGTGTAACCAGCTCCAAAAATAGAAGAAAAGAGATATCAACGCCTTAGAAATAAGCCACTTTGAGGGGGTAACCTCCAATACATTACATAAATGAACAATTCTTGGATGATACAAATTACAAAACCTCCTTTCTATATATAGGAGTCCATGGGGCCACAATGTAATCCTAGTGGGCCACAATGTAATCTTAGCCAACCTAACAATAATAATGTAAGGGCACAATAATAACAATATGGGGGTTAGACTAACATAATAAGGGACTACACTATTAATATAGGGGCTTAACAACAAGATTGATTCCATGTCATTAGTCATTATAAAATTATGTGCAAATGCCCGGGCTGCCTATTGTAATCTGGAACAAAAACACTGATCAGTTAATAACATTATAAAGCATGAAAAGTTATGGACAAAGATGAAACATAAATACCATGAAAGATGTAATATATATATATACATGTGAGTGACTATGGCACAATGAACATAAGGAAATGAAGCATGAAAATACACAGTAATACACAAAACCTCGGCGTGTGCAGGGGCCCTCTGCACAATCCTCGGGAAGAAGCTATCAAACACGAATTGTGCTTATGAACAGAGTCTTCTCATATATTTAAAACACAGTGATAACAAAGAAATAATGTCACGGCACAGTGGGCTTTCTATCCAACAAATTACATTACAGCAACTAACTACTATGCGTATGAGAACACATTATTTATAACAGAGGAAGACATAACCAATTTCCTACATTCTGCGCTAATACAAGACACGTGAACAACCACGTCCAGAAATCTAGCATTATGGCTGCCATGAGGATTAAATTTATGGAGAGTGGCCGTTGGATTCAGCTTATGGATCATTTTACAGGTGTTGATATGTCTCCCGTGATTTAGAAACGGCCACGCAAGTTTTCACGTGATGAAAAATAGAGTTCTGTCACCGTGGGACTCTTCGGTTGACCACCACTTGGCTACCTTTGACCACAACCTTCTTAGGTGAATTAAACTGAGCCAATAGGACTCGATCCATGTCCATGTCATTTCCAAGTTGCCCATGTGGCTCGATTTTCCTGAAGACACCTGCAATATAGACTTTAACAAAACGGCTGCGGAAAGTTGCAGCAGCTACGGAAAGTGACAAGATTCTGCAGCTCAATGAGCAAAAATCTAATTCAAACAGCAGACAAAAAACATAGTTAAAAACCACTTTAAATGCTCTTTTATGATTAATATGCAATGATGTTGATGACTTATAAGGTCCAAGTGAATGAAAAAGGTCTAGAAAGGTGTATAAGAAAGATGCAAGTTTGGGACTCAACAACAGCAGTCCCTAGTCACCCTTGGTTGGAGGATCACACTTTTCATGCAAAGCCACCCCGACACTCATAACCAACATATACCCACCCAGGACGTCCTATTGACTCAAGGGATTTCCTCATCAAAAATAGTTATGACTACCACCAAAGCTACCTTTTTATGCTCCTACCTTGGGCCACTGAATTCCCATCAGAATTTTTTAGTCACCCCTCGCCATCATGCCTATGTTAAACCTATCAAATCCGAGATCCTAGTCCTTTGCATCAATAAATCTCTCGTTCGGTTGAGGCTTCCTTTTTGTCGACTTCAGCACCCATTCTCCAAAAAGGAAGTAGCACATTGGATGGCTCCTCACCACAATAGGTGCATCCTTGAGTGGCATTGTGGGAATCATCATTTCCCATAGATTTCATCGATCCTCCTGACATTTGACTATGACACAAGCTTTCATGTCAAGATGGTATCATACTTTACAACCATTTCACTTCGCCCAAATTCATCGAAGACGCGTACGATTATAAGCATCTCTTTCATCAATTATTACACGGGAAGGTCCCAGTCATACACCCATGTGTATAATGAGAATTTATATGCCATACCAAGATTATGAATGTGGGCACCACATTCCACCTATTGTCAAATAAAAAATGCCCCTAAGGGCATCAACAATCGTCATCATCAACCAAATCAACAGATCACTACCATATCAGTGACACAGACAGAACCTTTATCTGTCAAGTAGATTTGCTTAGCTAGCCAAAGCATCACGAGCATGGGACATGCCTACCTCGTAGAAAAAATGTATTTATTGTATATTGTTTCCAATAGAACATGGTCACCCTTATACCCATTGTAAGGGGTTTCCAACTCATGCAGGGGCATTAGGCTAAAACCAATCTCATGTAGTTTTATAGGCTTCGGAGTTTTAAGTCTTCAAAGGGGTTATATTTTATGTAATGAAATCAGTAGGTTTTAATTCATTTTAATTAAATGTAGAGAGAATTGTAACTGCTCTCGAATTATTAGTTGGGCATATGAAGAGATGAGAGATTCAAAAAAACTGCAGAGTAGGAATGAGTTGGAATCAGTTTCCACAAATCTAGGGATTTAGTCTAGAGTTAGAAATCTGGAATTTTAAGAGTTTTGGTGAGCTGTTAGACGAACTGAATCGATTCATTATTTTCTTGTATAAATGTAAGCCTAAAAGGCATTAAGAAGGGGCGCAGAGTAGTAAGGGTATAATTAGTATTGTGTACAAACAAAGTTTCTTTTTGTAATCCTACGGGCATTTTTAGAAGGGCCATCAATTGAAGATCGGGCCAGTAACAATTGTAATTTGGTTCAGATGTATATATGAAAAATCTGTTTACTAAGATATATGTGCATTGATTTATTGAACTCTGTGATAGGGTTTTAGATGATGTTATGTTTCTAAATGATAAATCAATATGATTGTTGTAGATAGGTATGAATTGAATTGAGTGAATATATGTATACATCTAGATAGGTTGAATAAATTTGCAATTGGATAAGTTCAATCAACGATCACTGAAAGGATCGTTGATGCAAGAGGGAGACTGAATTTAAATTCAGAATTCGGGAGTGATACCACGGGGTTGTATCCGATTAGGGTTTTTAAATTCTATTATGTAACATGAGGTTACACATTGATGGTGTGACCATAGTGTTGGTTCCAAAATATCAACAAACAAGATAAAATTTGAAACACACAAGGGTGGAGTTGTGAATCAACGAATCTATAGGAAGAGGAAAGGGCGTTGTTTGAGTGCGAAGTCAAAGAACAAAGCAGAACCGAAAGCAATGGTGTGGAACCATGAGTAGCAAGGACGGTTTTGAAGAAACCCCCAAGTGGTCTCGCGTGACCAGAAGACTGGAAAGTGGATTTTCTTGAAATAATGTGATATCATCCGTTGATGGACGTGTGGAAAAAGTGGTAAAGTTAAAACCATTTTTATCGCGTGAATTATGATCATTAAACCCCATGCATTTGTGTTAAGCGATGTCCGTCGGATGTCCACCTAAATCATTATTGAAGCACGAGAGTAGCTAGGTCGTGGGATCATAAATGAAGTTTCTTGGTGATTAACGAAAAGGTGAGTTCTGGGACCCAAATGTTAATATGTTTGTGGTTTCTTGGGTTTTATTCAGAACTGGAAAGTTGAATGGTATGAGCGTGTAAAGAAAAAGCTTTATCTTGGGTTTGATATATGTTACATGGGTCAACATATAATATGAAGTGTTATGATATGTCGAGTTTTAACCCAAGGAATGGGTCAATTGAATGTGGTCCAAATACATTTGAAATGAAATGTGAAATCCAATTACATTAATATTTATTTACTTGGGACTTATTCCAAAGTTCACGATATAAAACAATTCCATGGGGCTAACATATATGAGGTTTACTTGGGTTTAAAATGTGAAGAGCATTTGAGATGCGTTATGGGTTTTATCATATGGTTTTGACCATTGGTTGAAAAGTAAAGCTTTCGCATTATTATTAAGTTGCCCAGATTTTGAAATTGAGGACCTTTTGGATTATTAAATAGAAATGTATTTTTATATGTACAAGGATAAAGGAGATTGTGGGTTTGGTGGGGTTCGTCTACTATCAAGTTGTATCAGAGCTAGAATAGCTCTTTTTGAAGGTTCAAGTTTTTGTTAATTGAATGCATGTATGCTGGAGTAAGATCAGATTTTGAAGTTGTTATTAAACTGTACAGAGATGCAGTGCAAGTGAGAGGAATAGCAAGATCACACAAGGATCTTGGAAGGTGAGTTGATGAGCATTATTTAACTCTATTTTGAAGTATTGTTTGCAGAATTCAGATTGCATGCAATTGAAGAAATCTCAGCAAAAGCAGATCATAGCTTTGAAAAGCAGTGATGAAAGAGTCCAGCAGAGGATTCTAAAGTAAAGAAGAAAGTGTAGCAGGACCTGAAGAGATTCAAGAGAGGTTGAATGAGTTCTAAAAGTTGTAGAGTGAAGCCGAGAGAGAGAAAAAGAGAGTTCTCAGAAGGTTCCAGCAGATAGGGGACCAGTACTTGCCAAAAGACCAGATCCGAAGGAAAGGATTGGTGAGGTAAGTGGCAACAGGAGAGCTTGATGTTGCAGAGGCTTAGTGTAGCTTATGAGTGAGGAACTCATGGAAGAGAATATGGCTACTGATATTCATAGTAGATATTGCAGAGGTTCTAAGAGAGGCCAGAACAGAAAAGGGGAAGGAGATGCCAGGACAAATGGCATGAGGAAGAAATTGACTGATGCAGAATATTGGAAGGAGGTAGTTGAGATCAGAGAAAAATTTAATAAACTGGAAATGATGATAGAGGAAAGCCAGAGAGTTGGTTGGCTCATGAAGAAGAGATTAAAGTGGCCAAGGCTACAACAGAGAAGAGAACAGCAAGAGAACATGAAGATTGCAAAAAAGCTAAGAAAGCTTGAACAGAAGAGGAATGTATAGTTGGAATGTGCAGAAATCAGAGCAGCTGAGTTGAGAAGAGAAGTTTCTGTTTGTGAAGCAGAACAGAATACAGATGAATTTTTGCAGAAGAAGGAAGGTGAGGCAATCATGTCTCATGTGAAGGAATTTGTTATTGCTATTGATTACAAAGAAGAGTTGGCTTGTCTGAATAGCCAAGAGAATACTAGAGGACAAACTTTTAGGACTGCTACAGCGGTGGAGAATCAGAATTTTATTCTGATAGAAGATGAGGACACAGTACTTGAAGAACATGGTTTTATTGCCAGAAGCAATCAAGGGGATAGAGGGAAATTATTGGAGATTTTCAAGGAAGAAGAAGAAGAAGAACATGCTGAAATAAGTTTGCAACGTATTGATGATGTGGTTGTACAAGAGAGATGGCTGAATTGTTTGCTGAAAACATTTAGAGAAGAGAATGAAATTGCAGACACTAGAGTGAAAATTCCTAAAGTTGTGAAAGAATTAGGAGCAGATACTAGTTTGCAGAATTTAACTATTCTTACTAGTACACAAGGAGAAATGAATGATTATGTTACTGCAGTTAGAGAGTTAAAAGATAATTTACTTTTTAAGGGTAATTTTGAAGGTGATGAGAAAAATAAAATTGTTGCAGAGGGAGATATCTTAAGAGATATTCAGGAAGTTTGGGAGGCAACAATAATCGGGGAGGTAACAGCTGAGGTAACATTAACAGCAGCAACATCAATGTTGGTAGCAAGAAGGGCAGTAACAACAACAACAACAAAGTCAACTACAACAATAGAAATTGGAGGCAGCAGCAGTGGGCAAAGTAAATTCCAGTAAAGGGAAAGGCTGGACATAGAGATTGAAAACATCATAGAACTGATGATGAATGTGTCTTAGAAGCAGCAGGTAGCAGCAAGAAGGTAGAGAAATTTTGGCAAAGGAAAAACAAGACCAGAATGTGAAAGCATAGTTGGAGGCAAGTTGCAGAACAAAGTGTGGAAACCTGGAAGTGTGCAGTTGAAGAATAATGTAGCTGATGGACAACAGCAAAGAAAAATATGGGACCCAAAAGGCAAAGTTTTAAGAGCACATGATCAGGAGATCATGATTCATTCTAACCTTTGGAGTCTGATGCAGGGGCATTAGGCTAAAACCAATCTCAAGTAGTTTTATAGGCTTAGGAGTTTTAAGTCTTCAAAGGGGTTATATTTTATGTAATGAAATCAGTAGGTTTTAATTAATTTTAATTAAATGTAGAGAGAATTGTAACTGATCTAGAATGATTATTTGGGCATATGAAGAGATGAGAGATTCGAAAACACTGCAGAGTAGGAATGAGTTGGAATTAGTTTCGAAAAATCTAGGGATTTAGTCTAGAGTTAGAAATCTGGAATTTTAAGAGTTTTGGTGAGCTATTAGAGGAACTGAATCGATTCATTATTTTCTTGCATAAATGTAAGCCTAAAAGGCATTAAGCAGGGGTGCAGAGTAGTAAGGGTAGAAGTAGGACTGTGGACAAACAACTTTTTTGTTTGTAAGCCTATGGGAATTTTTAGAAGGGCCATCGATTGAAGATCAGGCCAGTAAAAATTGTAATTTGGTTCAGATGTATATATGAAAAATCTGTTTACTAAGATATATGTGCATCGATTTATTGAACTCTGTGATAGGGTTTTAGATGATGTTATGTTTCTAAATGAGAAATCGATATGACTGTTGTAGACAGGTCTTAATTAAATTGAATGAATATATGTATACATCTGGATAGGTTGAATAAATGTGCAATTGGATAATTTCAATCAACGATCACTGAAAGGATCGTTGATGCAAGAGGGAAAATGAATTTAAATTCAGAATTCGGGAGTGATACCACGGGGTTGTATCCGATTGGGGTTTTTGAATTCTGTTATGTAACATGGGGTTACAAATTGATGGTGTGACCACAGTGCTGTGAGTTTGGGGTTTTGAAGTTCGTATAGGACTTTATATTTTAAAGGAAATCAGTAGAATTAGACCATAGAACTCAAGCATTGAATATGAACAAGTCATGCATGGAAGGTATATGAATTTGGGTATATCGATCACTGAAGGATCGATTACACATGATGAGAATTGAAACTGGGTTTCAAATCAGATTTATGCAGCAGAAGTATATTCGATCGAGTAATAAATCTCAGATAAATATTGGAACAAGGATAAACTAGTACGCAAAGTATGTGCAACGATGAAGTAGGTTGAAGACTGTTAAATTGTGAAATTGAAACAGCGTGGTAGGTTGGGAGTCTTGAAAGGCACAAATCGAATATGGGAGAACCTGTAGAAAGGTGAAGCAAGCAGCAGTATAAAAGGTGAACACAACGACCGTTGGTTCCAAAATATCAACGGACAAGATAAAAGTTGAAACGCACAAGCGAGGAGTTGTGAATCAACGAACCTGCAGGAAGAAGAAAGGGCGTTGTTTGAGTGCAAAGTCAAAGAACAAAGCGGAACCAAAAGCAATGGTGCGGAACCGTGAGCAGCAAGGATGATTTTGAAGAAACCCCCGAGTGGACTCGCGCGACCAGAAGACTGGTAAGTGGATTTGCTTGAAAGAATGTGATATCATCCGTTGATGGACGCATGGAAAAAGTGGTAAAGTTAAAACCATTTTTATCGCGTGAATTATGAGCATTAAACCCCATGCATTTGTGTTGCGCGATATCCATCGGATGTCCACCTAAATCATTATTGAAGCGTGAGAGCAGCTAGGTCATGGGATCATAAACGAATTTTCTTGGTGATTAACGAAAAGGTGAGTTGTGGGACCCAAATGTTAATATGTTTGCAGGTGCTTGGGTTTTATTCAGAACCAGAAAGTTGAATGGTATGAGCATGTAAAGCAAAAGCTTTATCTTGGGTTTGATATATGTTACATGGGTCAACATATAATATGAAGTGTTATGATATGTCGAATTTTAACCCAGGGAATGGGTCAATTGAATGTTGTCCGAATACATTTGAAATGAAATGTGAAATCCAATTACATTAATATTGCTTTTCTTGGGACTTATTCCAAAGTTTGCGATATAAAACAATTCCATGGGGCTAACATATATGAGGTTTACTTGGGTTTAAAATGTGAAGAGCATTTGAGATGCATTATGGGTTTTATCATATGTTTTTGACCATTGGTTGAACAGTAAAGCTTCCGCATTATTATTATTAAGTTGCCCAGATTTTGAAATTGAGGACCTTTTGGATTATTAAATAGAAATGCATTTTTATATGCACAAGGAGAAAGGAGATTTTGGGTTTGGTGGGGTTTGCTCGCCATCACCAACCTTCAGCTGTATGCAGCTCTCTCTCTCTCTCTCTCTCTCTCTCTCTCCCCACATAGTACACAGAAAAGAAACTATAATGTATTTCGGCTATACAGTTCTTCCTAGACCTCACACATTAGGGGGGAATTTTTATCACTAGAAAATCAGACAATAAAAGATGACATTATTAAATTTCAGGTAGAAGGATTTACAAGGCTGAGGAACATTATAGGATCTAAATTTTTTTTTTAAATATCTAAGATCAAGGGGCAAAAAATCAAATTTTGCACCAAAAACACATGTGAAATGTGATTTGTACGCATTTTCCTTCGATGGGTGCATTGGTCTACCCAGATTTCCCTCAAAAAGTTGTGTGGTCCTAGGAGTGGCAGAAGTCACTTTCTGGGACCACTTGACACACTTCAGGAAATGATTCTACACTTGAGGCTGCCCAAGGACAGTCGCCTAAGCCACCTTGGGAACTCAAGTGAGCACACAAAGAAATCAAGTGGCACACAAAGGAATCAACCCTCTCTCTTTGATCACCATCCATCAATGTACCAAGAGAGGAAATGAGAATTTGAATTCCCCTATAAATGGCCACCAAGAGATGAGAAAAATGAGAGCACAATATTATGCTAGCCAAAGTTCTCATGAGAAATCTAGCAGTGTGCAATCCAGAGCAACAATAGAGTGAGGATTCGGTTGTTGGCCACCCAACAACTTCAATCCTTTGGAGTATTGAGAGAGACCTTGCGATAGTAGCTAAATGGTAAAAACATCCTTGCACTGGGTCTTAGAACTCAATAGATCTAAGGGTCATTTGGCAAGAGTGTAACATATTATCTTTCTTCCTAACATCGAGCAATAAGAGAGGAATTTGATTCCACCATTTTGCTTATTTTTAAATTTGACTCTTTGTGAGATTTTGTTTTTATGTTTATTTCAGTTGGGTTTTCTCTCCATATATGCATACTATATTCCATGATTTAGTGTGTTTTATATTTTATAGCATGTGTTCACTAACCTGCTAACCATCTTTTCTACCTGTGACCGTAGCTTGTAGGCAGTGACCACTCCTCCTAAGCACCGGTGGTTTGGTACACTCCTGCACCAAAACCACCACTACACCTAGATGACACATTTTTAATTAAATGGGGTGATAAGAAATATTTTTTGTATTATATCAATGAATTTGGTGCAATAAAAAGAAAAGGAGGAGAATCATTTTTTTATTTTTCTAACAGATTCAATAAGATTTATAGAAAAATACCTACTGAAATCAAGCCTACTGAAGCTTCAGCCAAAATCACTTATGTTGGTGCCTTTGATCCTAATTTTTATTTATTATTGAGAGAAAGAAGATCTATAACACTAACACAAATGTAGTACAATGCACTGGAGGTAGAATCTAGTGTGTTAGCAGCTGATAAGCTCAGAGGAGGGATTGACAGAGAAAAAAGAAATCAGAAATATGAAGTTTCAACTTCAGGAACTTCATACATAGATCCTAAGTTAGATGAGCTGACCAAGATGGTCAAGTCATTCACTACTGAGATTTCCAAGCTCAATATGGAAGCAAGATCAGCTACTACTATAAATGTTTCATTTGATCAACCTAATAGGCAGTAATTTAGAAGACCTAATGTTCCTCAAATTTTGCAACGAGAAAGGAGAGATTTTGATGATAAAAAAGTTCAGCCTCCTTTGCAGAATGCTATATTTGAATATAAAGAGGAAGCTAAAAGGTTGGAAGAAGCTGTCGATATCAATAGTTTGAGAGATAAAGAAGGGTTTATTCATCTTACACAAGCAGAGTATGAGGATTTCATGTCATATACTCAGAATAATGAATATGTTCCTGATCATTCCATGATTGCAGTTGATCATCAAAGAAGATACATTCTCAAATAAAAAAATATTGATGATAACCCAAGTCCTATTGCACGGCCCAAGAAGAATAAAGACGCAGTTAAAATTCCAGCAGAAAAGTAAGTTGTTGAACAAATATTACAGGAAATTCCGGTAGTAGTTAATACTCCTTCACTTGAGGTAAAAATTTCTCACAAACTACCCCCTCTTTTCAATTTTGCAATGAAATACAAAATATAAATATTCTTGTTCCTCTTATACAGCTCATGAAAAATGATGATTTCAAAAATACCTTTATGAACGCTCTTCAACCTCCACCTACCGAAGTAGCTTCTGATTTTTTTAACCTTCAAGATGACAAGCCCACTGTTATTTTAGGTCCAATGGTAGAAGACAAAGATGACTCTACCCCTCCTTTCTATCTATGTTTGAATATTCACGATAAGATCTTGCATAATTTCTTAATGGACTCTGGAGCCTCACATAATGTAATGCCCAAGGTAGTCATGGATGAACTAGGTATTGAAGTAACTAGAGATTACCAAGATCTCTACTCCTTTGATTCATGGAAATTTCAATGTCTTGGTGTCATCAAAGACCTTGCAGTAAGCCTTTTTTAGTTACCTATGACAGGGATGGTGATGGATATTGTTGTAGCTGATATTCCTCCTAGATTTGGCATGTTACTTTCTAGATCATGGATTAGAATTTTCAGAGAAATATTGCAAATGGATCTCACTTATGCTATTTTCCTTGTTTTTGGAGGAGAACAAAGAAGACTTTATAGAGAAGCTCAACTGGAATATATCATTAGTGACAACAAAGACCCCACTAATCATCCAATTTATGCTAGAAAAATTGATGTTGTTTCAAGCATTTTACACATGGATAATGTTGTCCTATCTGTAGAATTTTTTTAGATTTTGAAGCCTGCTAAAAAACATATCATTCATGATGGTTCCCAACTATGTCAAATGTATTTTGATGGCTCGTGTTCTAAAGAAGGAGCTGGTGTAGGAATATTTCTAATTTCTCCTTTGAAATAGAGCTCCATTTTTTCTTTAAAACTTGAATTTGAAGCAACTAACAATGTGGCTGAGTATGAAGATCTGCTGATTGGTTTAAAAACAGAAAAGGACATGAATATTTCAGAAATTTCTGTTTTTGGAGATGTTGAACTTATTATTCAGCAAATCAGAAATGTTTATCAAACTAAGCATCCCAGACTCAGAGATTACTGGAATGGAGTATGGAGCATTGTAGAAGACTCATTCCTAGACTTTAACATTTATTTTTTTCGAAGAGAAAGTAATATTTTGGTTGATTCACTTTCTAATTCAGAAAACTCATTCAAGATTTCAATACCTATGAAGTTGAAATATGAAGTGGAAGTTAGGTTTAGGCCTAACATTCCTAATAATGTCAAGCATTGAAATTTTTTTGAGGAAGATCAAGAGATTAGAAGATTCATTGAAGTTTCTCAAGAGTTTGTTGTCCTAAACATTGATCAAGATGAATATTTCATGAAGGATGATGTTGATTTGCAAGACACCAAAAATTTACAAAAACGTATTGTTGATAAGCCTATCATTCAGTTTCCTACCAATCACATTCCCAAGGGGTTAATCCTACTTGAGAAGCTATTTGATCAAAATGATGTCTCAGTCAAACCACAGTTGGCTAAAAAAGAAGCAGAATTGGAAGATTTCAATTTGGGTACAAAAAGAGAACCGAGGTATTTGAAATTGTCAAAAGCTTTATCAGAAGAAAGAAAAATTGAATACCACAAGTTTTTTTGTGAGTTTGTTGATGTTTTTTCCTGGAAATATGAAGATATTAAGATATATGATACAACTATAATTGAGGATAGGACACCATTGAAGGATGGTACTAATCCTTTCCGAAAAAAATTAAGACAAATTAATCCACTACTGTTACCAATGATGAAGAAGGAAGTGAAGAAATTTTTGGATGAAAAAATCATCATTCCATTGAGATACTCAGATTGGGTTGCTAATATAGTTCCAGTAAGGAAGAAGAGTGGGGAAGTTAGACTATGTGTAGATTTAATAAATTTAACAAATGCTGCAAAAAATATAATTATCCATTGCCAAAGATGGAGCATATTCTTCAAAATGTAACTGGTTCAGACAGAATTTCCATGTTAGATGGGTTCTCCAGGTACAATAAAGTTTCAGTTTTGCGAGAAGACTGAGAAGGTACAATAAAGAATGTCATTTGGGCTTATGAATGTCGGAGCTACTTTTAAACGTGCGATGGACTTTGCATTCATTGGAGAAAAGGACAAATTCTTGGTCATCCATTTAGATGATATTACTGTTTATTCAGTTTTAGATCAAGAACACCTTCATCACTTAAGACAAGTAAATTTTGTTAAATGCAGAAAATATGGTATATCATTGAATCCAAAGAAGTCTCATTTTTTCTCAAGGAAGGTAAGATGTTGGGTCACATAGTTTTTAAATATGGAGTGAAAATTGAACCTAAAAGAGTGATTGCATTTAAGGCTTTAACACTTCCAAGATCCAAGAAAGAGGTTCAATCTTTCCTTGGTAAGATAAATTTCTTAAGCAGGTTCATTCCAAATTTTGATGAAGTGGTGAAGCATATTACTTGCATGTTGAAGAATGACAAAGAAGTCAAATGGACCATTGAATCCATAAATTCATTTGAGTTGATCAAAAAATCTATCATTGAAGCACCTCAGTTGGTAATCCTTGAATGCTCAAAGTATTTATTGATCTTCTCATTTTCCTCACAAGATACTATTGTTGTTGTTTTGTTACAAAAAAAATCATAAAACAAAGAAGCTCCCATATCATTTTCAGTAAAGCTCTTAGAGATGTAGAATTGAGTATGACATTTTGGAAAATAATGCCTATGCATTAGTGAAAGCTCTGAAAGATTTTAGAGTTTATATTCTACATGCTCAAGTTATTTCTTATGTACCTTCATCTGTTGTTAGAGAGATATTAGTTCAACATAATATTGATGGAAAAATAAGTAAGTGGGTGATTAAAGTTCTTGAGTTTTATTTAGAGATAAATCCTACTAAACTAATCAAAGGTCAAGGATTAGCCAAACTACTAGCAGAAGAAAATTTTAAAGTTTTGGGCTTGAATTTCATGGATGAAAATTTTGAAGGGAAGATTTATGAACCTATTGACAGCATGGCAATGGATGTAGATATTTATTAATGTAGCTGGTATAAGGACATCATCTATTTTTTGTAGCATTTTAAACCTCCTACAAATTATGATAAAATCAAAGTAAGATATTTGAAGCTAAAAACTGTTAAATTCTACATTAAAGATAATTTTTTATATTGTAAAGATCTTATAGGAGTTTTGTTGAGATGCATTTACCTAGATGAGTCTAATAAAGTTATCTTTGATATGCGTAGTAGTGTGTGTAGAGGACATCACTATTGTAGAACTACTGCATACAAAATATTGAGAGCTGGTTATTTTTTGCCTAGCTTGTAAGCACTGTAGTGTTGCCAGAAAAAGGATAGTAAAGCCTATTAACCGAAGTTTTATCAAAAGCATATTAATACATCACCTTTTCAAATGGTTGATGGAACTGATGTTGTTTTTCCAATCCAATTACCCATTCTTGTAGCTAAATTTTTGCAAGATCATAAAGCTGAGCCAGATGACATGACCAGGAGAATTTATCAAATCATATACATGCAGCAAAAGTGAGAACAACAATATGATTTGGTGAGAAAATATCAGCAAGATTTAAAGAAAATTTTTGATAGAGGAACTAAAAAAGAAGAATTTCAGATTGGAGATCTTGTGCTGAATTGGGATGCACGGCATCAAGATCTAGGTAAGCATTCCAAATTTGATGATTTATGGCATGGTCCTTTTAGAATCTCAAATATTCTGCAGAACAACACTTTTTAGTTTCAACATCTTGATAGGACAGAATTTTTTGGAGGCCAATTCAATTGGAGCTTTCTCAAAAAATTATTTTACTAAGGTTGTTAGTCGCCTAAGTTCACTATAAATATCAGTGTGTTTCATAATAAGACTCCATAGCACAATGACAAGGCACTGAAACTACAAAAGATTCTTAAAGCCTCACAGGGAGAGATCTATCCCCTGTGGATCCAATGTTAGCACAGTTATTTTCTAAGTCATGAGTCCATTTTAAATGTTTATTTTTAGGATTAGACTTTGAAAAAATTCAAAAAAAATAAATTGGTCACTACCGGAAATTCTGAAAGCACCAGTTTTAGCCTTTTCGGATAGTCTGTTATATTCCTGTTTTTTCTTTTTCCTTTTATTTCTGATGTTGTCGGAAATTCTGGAAGCATACACTGTTTTTAAAAATAAATAAAAATTCGCATTCACTTTTTTCAAGCCATGTGTTGTAGTGTAAATACACTTCAAATATATATTTTTTTTATTTCATATCTCATGATAGGTGTCATATGAATTCAGTTTAGTTGAATTCAAGTCATGGTATACGTTAATGCCTATGTATCAACCCGTAGTCATGTACTTAACCATTAATCCAATCCTTCCTATCAACCCCAAGTCAGTTAGACGTATGTCAAAGTATGTGTTTCTATGAATGGAGGAGATCGTGGTCATCAAGCTTAATGCAACGACCATTTGGTCGGTCTAACTGTAGTGCTGCCGGAAATTTCAACCAATAATCAACAAGACAGCAGAGGTGACTTCCAGTCGCAGATTCGCTTGTCTCAAGCCATCTAGATTTTTTCATATGAAAATACGCAACCAATTGAAGGTAATGATGGCTATCACATGGTGAACATCATGGTGAGGGACATTTTCCATAATGAAGGTTTATTTGCATGGGGTGATGAACCATATTTTTGTTTTAAAACCACTAAAAAAGTAGGAGCATGATCAGTTGAAAGTTTAGTTGTTGGAGATCGAATTGCTTAGACTTTTAGTTTGAGGACTCTAGATTTTAGACATAATTTCAAAGAATAATACAAGCAATGGTTGTAAGGTGAAACTCCTCCAACTCTTCCACCTATCAGTTTCAAGAGACAAAGTCATTAATTTTTTGAAGATGACTAAAACAGGTGGAAAAATAAATTGAATTGAGCCACAAGGTGCAGACCTAGTGGAAGCAAATTCGAGGGTAAGAAGCTTGTTTATCCAGTCAGGGTGGTATTATATGTGCAATAGGTTAGGGAGCTCTCACTCAGGAGTAGCCCAATATTTTTCTTACTCTTTTAATGGACAAGGAGTCACATTTTATGGCCTTACATTGCAGGTTTTTGAAGACTCCGTTGTTGAATAATTTAACCTTCCATAGGAAGGAGAGGGGTGGTTTAAAGGGCAGGTTATCACAGGAGGAGACCTCACCAGTTTCCTCAAAGATGCACAAAAAGATCCAAATTGGGCTAAGGGAATTCCAAGCAACTATCTTAAGAATGACTGGGCAGAAGTTGTTAATCTTATCAAGATATACTTCACTTGTGAAATGAGGTATACAGTTGTGTTCCTTTATCACAGTAGGTTTCTTTTTCATGTTTCAGGTATGAAGACATTAAATATGCCATATTTCTTGTTGAAGAGCCTGAAAAAAATGTCAGCAAGGATCCAAACTCACACTAATGTTTCAGAGTATAGCCTGTATCATCAAGATTTAATCAAGGTTCTAGGTGAAGAAGATTTAGGGAAGAGAAATCAAACTTGGGATCACTTTTTGTTTTATAGGGCAGACCAACCTGCACCTACACCTCTAGTTTCACAACCACACCCTCAGCATGCAAAAATAAGAACAAAGAGAAAGGCCACAAAATAAAATATCCATAAGGAGGCCAAGGGCAAGAAAGAAAAGGTTTTTACAGTTAAGGCTGAGAGAAAGTTGGAAAAAGAAAAGTGTTCGTCAGCAAGTAAACCAAAATCTATGAAAATGGTGCCCCCTGTTCGTCCTTTTCCTATTGTCTACACCAGAGCCCAAAGAGGAAGGTATGAAACTGTAGATAAATCAAAAGCATAGGTGCTACCGGAAATTCCAAAAGCACATATTCAACAAAATATGCAGAAAGAGTATCAGCCTACAAAATCAGATGAAGAAATCCTAAAGGATGTTGGATATGACATCAGCAGTAAGAATAAGAAAGAAGAAGCCAAACCTGTTACCAGTACCAAAAAGATACATACCAGAGACAACAATAAGTTTAGTCTTAAGTCAAAGGCTCTACACAATCCAAGCTTAATGACAAAGGTCATTGATATTGAAGATAAATCTGAAGGTTCAAAGACATAGAAATCCATGAAGAAAAAAAAAACAAAACCCTTTCAGAGTAGTGCTCAGAGCCCTCAAAGAGAAGAAATATACAAAAGGGTTCTAAGGAAGAGAAAGCCACTATCAAGGAAATAGCCACAAGAAAATCCAAATCTAGATCATTCGTTGACAACAAAATAGACTTGGATAAGCTTGTTAAAGCTGCAGCCCACATAGAAGGAAGGTAAAAAGGTTTTTTTCATACAAACACCCTTTTTTCTTATTAGTCATAATTTTGAACAATAGCTTAGATATCAAGGAATATAATTTTGCACAGGTTTTTTAGCATTTTGTGTGTATTTTTGAAAAAGAAACAGAGCGCTACCGGAAATTCCGGTAGCATTCTAGTTTTTGTGTAGTTACAGGTTTTTACTGGAATTTCTGGTAGCGCCTTTTTAAACTAAATTTTGACACCTCTTAGCAATTTTTTTTGAGTCAGTTAAATATGGATAAGAACCCATAACAAATTGGAGCTACATAGTTATTTAAATACCAAAGACACAAGGAGACAAATCAACAGAAAAAGGGACAGCATGACAACACACTCAACATTTCAGCCTAGATTTCTTCTCTTCTTTCTTCTACATATGTCCTTTATGTTACATTTCGATGGGATATGGATGAAAAGTATTTTGACACCTATGTAATGTTAGGAGTAATGTTTACTTCTTTTTATAAGAGATGGATTTGGTGCCTCTCTTGATATATATACCATTTTTAAATACCATTTCTAGGTTGGATGTTGGTCTACTTGAACACTTAATAGAATAAAAGGCCTTTTTACTTCATGCTGGAGGATTTTGTGACTCAAGGAACATCTAACGTGTGGTGTGTAAAGTAAGTGTTGGCATTGACTATCACTTTGGGAACTTACACGTTGACTGACCACTTCTTTGTGGTTGATATTCCAAATACCAATGTGATATTGGGTGTACAGTGATTGATCACACTGGGGAAGGTCACCACGGATTGGGAGACCTTGGAGATGGAATAGACAGAGAAGAACAGTGGTAAGCATCAAATGATCAGGGGCATGCACACCTATCCACCTCATATAGTCTCAGAACATAGGATGGAGGCTGATTTGCGTAGAGGAGACAGAATGGGCAGTGGAACTATGTATGTCAAAGGAAGGAGGCAAGGGTGCACAAGTCCACTCGGATGTGCAGTCTATTCTAGACTACTATTCTATAGTATTTAGGGACATACCATCAGGTAGGACACTGGACCAGGTGTTTGAGCATAATATTGAGTTGGAGCAGGGGATCGAAGCAGTGATCACCACACCCTATAAGCATCCCAAGGCCTACAGGGATGAGATTGAAAGAGCTATTTAGGAGCTCTTGGCTTTGGGACATATCCAACCCACCGGTCCTTTTTCTTCTTCTGTGGTCTTGGTGAAGAATAAGGATGGTACACGAGGATGTGCATTGAATATAGATCCTTGAATAATAAGACAATGAATAATAGATACATGATTCCCAAGATCGATGAGTTGATGGATGAGCTAAGGGGAAAAAAGTTATTTTTAAAGATTGATTTGAGGTCAGGGTACCATCAAATCAATGTGAGAGATCAGGATATCCTCAAGACTGCATTTAGATGTCATTATGGCGACTTTGAGTTCTTGGTGATGCCCTTCAGGTTAACCACTGCTCTGGCTACTTTTTATTCTTGTATGAACCACATCTTCCATGGTCAATTGAGGAAATTTGTGCTGGTCTTCTTTGATGACATTCTTATCTACAACTGCACATGGGAGGAGCATCTGTAGCATATTGAGACAGTATTACACATTCTTGAGGAGCAACAATTCTATCCTAAGCTCTCCAATTGTGAATTTGGGCTCACAGAGATGCTTTATTTGGGCCAAATCATTGGAGTGGATGGAGTGAGGGTCCATGAGGAGAAGATCTGTGCTATTCAAGATTGGACAGAGCCAAAGAATGTAATAGAACTTCGGGGGTTTGTAGGCATATGCACCTACTACCAAAAGTTTGTCAAAGTATTCTCTCAACTAGTAGCACCACTCAGAGATCTGACCAAGAAAGGAGGCTTTGGTTTGACAGATACTACACAAAGGGACTTTTATAGGCTCAAGGAGGTGATAAGAAGTTTCTCGGTGTTGGTATTACCAGATTTTACCCAACCCTTTGTGCTGGAATGTGATGCTTCATGGAAGGGCATTGGAGCAGTCTTGATGCAGGGGGGCCACCCCATAGCTTTTGAGAGTCAGAATTTTGTTACCTCATGAGAGGTTTTATCCTATATATGATAAGTAAATGTTGGCTATTATTCATGCTTTGGCCAAATTCTGGCATTATCTGGTGTGCAATATATTCCGAGTGAAAACTGATCACAACAGTCTTCGATATTTTCATGAGGAGTATCCGTTGAAAGAGAGGCAACAAAAATGGGTTAGAAAAATCCAAGCATATGAATTTCACATTGAGTATGTCAAAGGGAAGAGTAATGTGGTAGTGAATGCCTTATCATGGAGACCAGCAGTGTTGTCATTGATGAGTGTGGATACATATTGGAAGGCCCAGCTGTTGGTGGATTATTCGAAAAACTGCTTCACGTATGAGATCCTATATGGGCAAGTGATTGATGAGAGGTATAAAGTGATGGATGAGATCATATATTACTAGGACTAGATCCTCTTGACTAGAGACTATAAGCTCAAGGGGAAGATTTTTCATGCAGCACATGATTCACCACTTTCCAGCCACCACGGATTCACAAAGACATATCAGGCCATTAGAGAGAGATTTTATTGGAAGGGTCTCAAGGAGGATGTGCTTTAACACATCAGGGAGTGCGTAGTTTTCCAATAGAATAAAGGTGAGAAAAACCATCCTGTAGGGTTGTTACAACCACTCCCTATTCCAGAAAGGAAATGGGAGAGTATTTCTATGGATTTCATTACCGGTTTTCCAGCAGTGCAAGGCAAGGATTGTATCTTTGTGATCATTGATAGACTAACAAAGTATTCACATTTCTTTGCCATTTCTTCAAGGTACATTGCTTCACAAGTGGCCGAGCTCTTCTTTAGAGATGTTTTCAGACTTCATGTTCTTCCTAAGACCATAATCAGTGATAAAGACAGCTACTTCATGGGTGGCTTTTCGAAGGAGATTTTCTTTTTATTGGGTACCGAGTTGACATCGAGTACTAGTTATCACCCCTAGACAAATGGGAAAATAGAGATACTAAAAAAGTGGTTGGAAGGCTACTTGTGAAACTATGTTTCGGGGCAACAAAGAGCATGGTTGCGCTGGCTCCACTTGGGAGAGTATTGCTACAACGTGACATTTCATATGTTGATTGGTATGTCTACATTTCGGGCTCTATATGGATATGATGCTTTATCATTTGTTGATGTGATGTTTGGCGCAAGTAAGGCTCCTAGAGCCAAAGAGTGGATCCAAGAGAGTCAGGATAAACTCTGTGCTCTCAAGGACAACATTGCTATAGCCCAGAATCAACAGAAGTTGTATGCAGATCGTGGTCAGGTGGAGAGATAGTTTGAGGTAGATGATTTGGTCTATCTCCATCTTTAGCCTTACAAGAAATCTACGTTGAAGGAGAAGGTGGTTGAGAAGCTTAAGCCCCGTTTATATGGGCCATATAGGGCGATCCTTCATGTTGGGGAAGTAGAATATGAGTTGGAGCTCCCCATTGGGAGTAAGATCCACAACATTTTTCATGTCTCATGCCTCAAGAAGGCCATTGGAAAGCATGTAGTTGCTACTATGGATCTCCCACCTATGATGATAAGGGCCATATGGTTTTACAACCGGAAGCTATCTTGGATACTTAGGAAAGGCGGCTAGGGAACGAGGTGATTAGAGAATATCTCATTCGAAGGAGAAATCTACTGGATGAGGATGCTACTTGGGAAGGAGAGAATATTTTGTAACATCCATCTTTGTAGTTTCTTGAGGACAAGAAACATTTGGGAGGGGAGGACTGTAATATTCCTAATCATCTTTTAGCTAGTTGGAATATTAAATTTTTCTTTTGTTAATAAAATAGATGAATAAGTGGGTAGAGAGACCCTTAAATCTATTTAGAAGGAATAAAACCAATTCTAGTGTGAAAGTGGATTATTGTATCTAATTGAATAAAGTTCCCCTTGGTGTGAATGGGGTCAATGCATGTGGATGGGTTCAAGGTTGACCAAATCAACAACACAGTCATGGAAAGAATGGAGATAGTGGAGGATAACACAATCATAATTGGAGAAATTCTCCATGAGATTAGCATCATTATTGAGTGTGACCAAGGGGGAGAAGGCTCACATTGCATATAAGGAAGGGGATGTCAGCCATAGAGAGCATTATGAATATTGTTTATGTTTGGTATTTTATTACTTTCTACATGCTTCAGTTATTTAGTGGAGTCTGATGTGTTGTTTAGCACAAGGGTGTTTCTAGGCGGAAATCCCACCCTCATCCTTGGGGGACTTTTATTGGCCACTCAGGAGAGGTTCCTTTGAGCTTCATTCCATCATCCAACACCAGAACAATCTTCAGCCACCTTTAGCAGCACAGTCTCCTTCAGAAATTGCGCAATTCAGGAGGGTAGTTTTAGTGGAGGGTTGATAACCCGATTTCTTGAGCTTATTTTCTTGTGAGGGGAGCAACCCTTCATCCGGAAAGTTAGTGGGGAGGAGTATCAACCATTTTTACATCAGATTAGCCACCTCCCATCATTTATTCAGTTGCAGAGCATAATTCAACCCTAGGGCTGCATTTTTCATATTGTGTATTTCTGGAAACCGTTTATGGGTTCTCTTGGAATTGTGCTAGAAAGCATTGATCTCTGATCCCAACATTTTCTGAGCACTATATCAGCAGATCTACTCAATCCTAGTTACCAGTAGTAGTTATTTCCGGTAGGATTATGCAGTCATGGCCTCCCAGCAGTTTATGTAGCCGCATTTTTTCATGTATGGGGTCATTGAGGCTTGTTTTTCCTAGCTTGAGTGTATTTTCCCTCAATATCTTGTACTCATTTTTTGCTATTATATCTAATAAAATGGCTCTATGTTCTTCTCATGTTTTGATGTATTGATATTTACTGCATTTTCCAGTTTTATGTTCAATATTCTTGTTTTTCCTAATTTGGAATATTGCAGTGGTATTAGAGCTGGTGATCTTGCCCACCTAAGGGTTTACTTTCCAAATTACCAGAAAATCCAAGTTCAAGGGTTTTACTGCACATCAACTTCAGAATAAGATCGAAGATTTATTACTTTTGCATGCATTATTGCACCATTGGTTCTGATCTCAATTTCTCGAGTTGTTTATCTTCAGCTTCTGCAATTGATTGCATCAGTTTGGAGTGTGTATTTCTGGAGAACACAGTTGGATTCCTATGTTTGTTATTGGTTGCAAGGTTGATTATCTTTTCAGCTATAGGTGAACATTGAAGGGCTAAGATTGATATTCTATTTCTAGAGAAGCGTGGTAGTCTCTAGGTCAGCGCAGAGGAGGAGAGTTGAGCCTATTTGCGGAGGAAGGTCTCAACCATTTGAGCCTTGTTTTCTAAGGTAGATAGAGGAATTGAAAGAGGGATTATTTGTTGCACATTTGGAGGGTTGTTGAGTATTTCGCTGATCACTTTGTAGATAGTGTATTCAGTAGCTACTGGAGAGTGTAGAGCTTATAGGGGTCAATTTTGGAGGATCATGATTTGGCCAAATCATTTCTAGGTTTTGGTCAGATTGGCTTGAGGAGTCTGGGAGTAATTGTTTAAAAATTTCTGAGCAGTAGATCAGCCCATTTACACAGTCCATACTCAACCAGCAGTTATAGGAGCTAGGCAAAAAGGGAAATTTTTGAAAGTTGGAATTAGAGAAAACCATTTTTGGGTTTTTTGAGTAGAGTATGTGGTTAAACACCTGGCATTTCTGAGAAGCGGATCAGCCCATTACGTAGTACCTACTCAGCCAACAATTATAGGAGCTAGGCAAAAAGGGAAAATTTTGAAATTTGGAATTATAGAAAACCATTTCTGGGTTTTTCTGGGTTTTGTGAGTAGAGTCTGTGGTTAAAATCTCGGAATTTTCTGAGCAGTAGATCAGCTCATTTATGTAGTCTCTACTTAGCTAGCAGCTATAGGAGCTAGGAGAAAAAGGGTGAGATTTTGAAGGTTGGAATTCAAGGAAACCATTTCTGGGTTTTTTCTGGGTTTTGGGCAAGGATCACCTTCCCAAATTCCTATAATTTTCTAAGTAGTAGAAACAGCCCAACCGACAGCCTAAAGTCAGCCAGCAACAACATTTCCAACAGTTGCAAAATTTCCAAAGTCAACGCAGAGCTGACGAGCGATCATTTCATTGCATCTGGGGTAAAAAAAAATTATCTTGATTTGCTTGGATGAATTCATCTTGTTGAGAAAAACTGATTTTACTAGAGCCTAATTTATTTTCCAGAGCCTAAATTATTTGTTGGAGTTAGATTTATTTGTTGGGGCAGGGTATTGAAATGAGCAATGTAACAACATGCCAATAATGCATCATTGTTGTTGGCATAAGTTTCATTTCTTATTGATTTTTGGACAATGTATTAATGTATGTAGGGTGTTTTTGTTGTACCTTTCATTGTTATCGTAACTTTGTATTGTTTCCATAAACATGGGGTTCTTAAAATACCTCCTAAACCCACATGGTAATACAACCGTTGAAGCCTTGAACCACAATGTTTCTATGGACCAAGAGACAAAGCAGAAAAATAGACCTTTCTCAAAGGGAGTCTATGCCACTCTTCAAAATGGGAAATCCAGGGACCTACAGAAAGAACCAGAAATAGGGAACAAAATCCTTGTGCTTGGGATAGATTTGAAACACATGAAGACCACATGGAGAATTATTTCCAAACTTGAGGAACTTGATGAACTCATTTCCAAAGTAAAGCAATCATATGGGAAAAAATTAATTTGAGCCTTAAAACCATGTATGCTTGCTCTCATACAACCCAAGATCTTGGAGGAAACTTATGGAGGGGTCAGACTTCCAGTTGCAACTTGTCTCAGCAACATCATGAGACTAGCCGCCCCTACAACTCCTTACCATGATGACATTATGAGGAGATATTTCAGACTGATGGTAGGGACCTTTCAGGATTTGGACAACAGTGCAGGCTCTACCTTTGGGAAGAAGCTTGAGGTTTTAGGAGTTATGGCCACATTCAGAACATATTGCATCATGTTTGATCTTGAATATGATGCCTTGATTCTGCAGATCTTCCAATGCTTCTTTAGCATTAGGAAACATCATGCTGACATAGTCATAGCACACATGAAGTCCATCCTGTTGTTATGTATGAGAGACTGTAAGGCCATTTTCCGAGAGTTGCAGGCTAGGGTGTTAAGTATTTGGAGGGGAGAGCAGTTGGTCTCACCAGTTGCTTATGAGCTAGCCCAAGGATTGTTTGAGCAGAATATTGGGCTATTTAGGAGACAGTTGACTAGGGAGGAGCTGCACCCGTTTGGTGGATTAGGTAGCAGAAATGAGCTGTGGATTAGGTAGCAGAAATGAGCTGAGGAGGAAGGGACTTTTCTTCATCTGCAAAGAACCTTGGGTGCTTGATCACTCATTCTTGAGTGATGAAAATGATGTGGTAGAGGCAGAACATAAGGACATTCCTTCTGTATGCCAGGATGAGGACTCTTCGTCAGATGATTCCATGGTATCATATGAGGATGCTTATGGGGAGCAACAGAAGTCATGTGGAGTTGATGATAGTACTTCGGAGTTGCATTCCATTGTGTAGGGTGAGCATTCAGGGGACTCTACAGGAGATACTCTGGGTGATGAGTCACTTGTGACGATTCAACCAGAGTAGCATATGATGGAGCATGAGTCAGAAAAGGAGGAGGCTATGAACATCATGCATGATATTCCTTTGAGGGAGAGCTAGATGGAGGCTCACATTGAGTCTGTGATGGATGTACAGCTACCCTTAGGGTCAGCTATGGGTGAGGAGCAGATGAATGTACGGGAATTTAGTAGAGAGGCAGTAGTTATATCAACTTATCCTCATGAGATGTTGGAGGTTGATGGGATAGTTCTGCAGGAGGCTAGTATACAGTAGGAGCATGGTATTCCTGATCAGGAGAGGGATGAGCTGTTGGAAATGGTGGAGCATCCATCATTAAGATGATACACAAATGAGGTGCATATAGATGCACGTGCAGTCAGCAGAGCAGCAGTGCTTTCATGGAGTAGAACTCTCCAAGAGTACATAGATCAGGCTTGCAACATATCTCACCCACATTGGCCTTTTATAGAGAGAGGGGACTTCCTCTACAAGCATATATCGTTGGAATATGGGATATAGTAGCGTGACTTGAGTATGTGCTGGTGAAAACAGTCCAGACGCGTTCCGTATGCATATGCCACTACACTGGATCCTTCTTCTAGGCTATATTGGCTAGATATCATCAGTTGGTACCCTCTTGATGGTATGATCTTCTTCGTAGGGAGCATAGAGGAGCAAGGGCCCTTGGACATGACAGATGCTACAGGATTTCATTGGTAGTGGGGCACAAGCCAACAATTCCTCAGCATTCCATCCCGACTTGAGGAGAGAAGGGTTAGCATCAAATCGAGTCTAGAGTTGGATTGGAGAGAGGTGATGAGTTGGTATTTCTATTGATAGAGTATCATTCTTAGTCTCGGGTACATTTCGATAGGATCACTTGGATGGTAGAGATGTTAGATGTTCCATTAGGCCATGGATTATGGCCCAAAAACCCATCAATATTTCAGTAGCACTAGCTTGACATCCACAAATAAGGGTTGACCTTGGCCTAGACCAGGAGTTGGACTGGAGAGAGATGATGAGTTGGTGCACAGTTGGTGGGGCAGATTATATAGTTAGAGGTACAGCACAACAGGAGCCATGGAGCATTGATGCTCGCTGGCAGACTTCTCTTCATGGGGAAACAACTATAGCCAAAGAAAGTACGTAGTCCGTGCCGTGGGACTTGGGCGATGATTGGCCATGGTGGTGTTGGCATCCGGGAGGATTGTATAATGACAGGTACAGTGAGAAATCAGTTTGGGATCTTGGCATTGAGGGGACTATTCCAGGTGGCTTGACACTAGTCCATAGCAGCACCTAGGGGTTTGTATGGGATCCGGGCATTGGGTCTCAGTTGCATCGGTCCAACAAGGTGGCCAACATATTTGGATTGCTTGAGGGCAAGCAATATTGGGGCGAAGGGTTTGCAATATTCCTTTTTTTGTTATCACATATGACAAGGTTAGGATGGACTTCCAGAGTTGGGAGCAGACAAGTCAGAGATACATGTTGGTGTCATCAGCGAACCCAGGGGATTTTTTGAGGATTTTTGAGGAGTTTCTATGAGACCAATGGCATTTGCTTGATATATTCCATCATCTACACAGTTTTCTTTTCGTTATGGTGCATTCCTACAACTTTCAGAAAACTGAGTTATTTTTGGGCTTAACTCAAATAATTATGCTCAAGGTGGCATTCCAGGAGGAATACATGATAAAACACCTAAGTGTAATAGCTCGTTGGAACCAGAATCAGAAGATCTTCAGGATGGGATGCTAAGAAGTGACTTATAGTGGCCAGAGATAGTACCATGGGCGATATACTATTTTCCTTAATAAAAAATGACTTTAATTAGTCATCTAATTAAAGGAAAAATAATATTTAGAGGAAAAGGGGTCAAAAGTGACTTAAGTGAAATATAATTAAATTAAAGCACTTTGATAGAGGCACATACTTTACACACTGTGGTGTAATATTCCCAATTTTCCATCAGTTAATTGGAATATTAGAGTTCTTACTTTTTCTAAATAATTAAGTAAATAAGAGGGTGGAGGGACCCATAAACCCCATAGATGAATAAAATCCACTTTTGATTTGTGCATGTGGGTTATTTAGAAGTATATCAGAATTATGGAGTAGTAGAGCAACTTATTAATGAAGGAAGAATGGAGAGCATGGATCATTAATGAGAAGATCATGGAGATAGTGGAGGAAGACATGGAGGCTAGTGGCCACATGTGCAACGCAGTTATGAGGTGGGCCAAGGCTAGGGGAGGATCACAAAGCATAAAAGAAAGATGAAGGTAGCCACAAAACTCAAATTTTAGATTTTAGAATTTGATTTTAGATCTAGATTTTTCATTTGACATTTCTATGCACGCTTCAGCTGTTTAGCTAATTCTGCAGTGTTTTTTAGCACACGGGTGTTCCCAAGTGGGAATCCCACCCTTACCCACGGGGGACTTTGAGTGGCTACTTTGGTAAGGTTTCTTTGGGCATCCATTCATCATCAGGAATTGGTGCCACATTCATCCCCTCTCTACAGCACATCATGCTTGAGGGTTTGAGAGGGGGAGGTTGTTTCTAGCATTTTTAGCTAGGAAACCAGTGGAGGATTAATCCTTTCACCTTGTGCTTCAAGATCAATCTTCCAGGAGCATCATATTTATATTTGGCATCAAGTCATCAGTTTATACCTCCATGCAGTAGTAGTTCCCTTAGGAATTTCATAGTCCAGTCCTGTAGATCTATTGGAGGAAGGAGGTTTCTAGTATTTCAGCTGGAAATCCTATGAGGGGCTCTGCCCCCACTTTGGAGATATTATTTACATCATTCTTGAGAATCATTTAATTATCTAGCATTAGGTTATAGCTTCAGCCTCCTTGACAACGCATTTTATTCTAGTTGTTGTGTATTTGGCAGCTGTACCTAGTGGAGGAGGAAGGAGGAGAGAGATCTCGAGCCTCTAGCTTGGAGATTTGGAGGAGGGATCATCCCTCTATTTATTGAGATGATTGTATCTTATTGCAGCCATAATTATCTTCAGTTCATGTAGTAGATCTCCATACCCAGTAGTTATATAGTGCAAGCCCTAGGAGGGTTATTTCCCAATATTGTTAGATCTGGAAATCCTTTCTGGGTTATTTTGGGTTTTCATCATAGAACCCAAATCTGAAATCTCGGCATCATATGAGCTCTAGAACAGGCATATCTATGCATTCCTTTCCTTTGAATATTTATATTTACACCATTTTTAGAAGGGACAGCATAGTATAGCCTCCAACAGTTACGCAGTGCCTTTGATGAGAGGACTTCAGGGTCATTCTAGCCTACTTATTTGGCTTGAGTGCTTCTACATTTTAGCACTTTTGTACTTGTATTTTTACCTCCTATTAATAAAATGGCTCAGCTATTCTACATATTTGTATGTTGTATTTAGTTTAATTTTTCATTGATGTATTTTCCAGCTATTGTGTTTTATATTACTCCCTTTTCCTATTTTTGGATATTACAGTGGTATCAGAGCATGATCTTTGGCTCAACTTGTGGGCACTACAACTTATGACATCAGAAGAATAAGCAGAAATTAGAGATCTATAATGGCAGAGGGATTACGTTTTACCACACTTCTATTTAGATCTATGTAGGATCTATCCAAGGAGTTCAAACAAATGAGAAGTGAGAGGAAAAAAGAGACCTCAAGAAGGTTTCAGAATGAGGAAGGTCCAAGCACTTCCTATTAGCAGCATAAACAACCAGCAAACCAAAGAGCTCCATAACAATCTACTATGTCCACTATCTTTGAAGAGGAAGGTGAATGGCATGGATATGGAGGAGAATTGGAGCATGAGACTCTAAGTACATATCTGTCAGAGTACAACTCACAGTCTAGAGCACTCAAGGAGAATCTATCTCTCCAACAGTTTTTACAACTCAAAGAAGAAAGGAGATCCCGTAGCAGCAAGAGAAGGAAAAGGCATAGATTCTTCTTTCCTACATTTTATGGATCATCCACAATCATGGTAAGGGCTTGAAAGAAGGAGATAGATGCATTCTTCCATCTTTACCTTGTATTAGAAAGAGAGGTTGTTGAGATTGCATCGCTACACCTTGAGGGTGAATCAAAGGATTGGTGGTTCAGTCATTTGAAACATGCAAGAGTGACTGCTTATGCAGATTTCACTCAAATTATGAATAGGAAGTTTGGTAGAATAAAATTGGAGACTATTCCCATAGAGACACTTCTCGTCATTGATGAGATAGTACATGAGGAACCAAGGGAAAAATGTCGTCATTATCACTCCAGAAAGGGAGCAACTACCAAAACCACTAGTTGCTGAAGTACTTGCATAAGGAGAAGGAGAACTTGCATATTTGCAAGATGGTCTTGAGCTCTTGACATTGGAAGCCCGATGCATGATTCAGGAGATTCATGAGGAAGAGGAGGCAGATACTAGTGCTGATACAATAGAAGAGGAGCAACCATCATCATTACTAGTAGTTGGAGAAGTCATTGCACCAGTTGGAGGAACCCTTGTAGCTGTGCAAGATGTTCTCAAGATTCAGCTGATCCAAGGTTTGCAAACATTTCTATCTCATATCATTTCAGTACCTCAACTTGAGATTTGTGGGGACATGCCATCAAGGCAATTGCATAACCAAGGATTATAGCACCTTACTGCTTTGGAGCAGAAAAGTATCACTATGCAGAGGACCCTTGACTTGGTCAAGGAGGAGATGTATAGCTATCCCAGTTTGTCATTGTTGAGCTACACCCAGCACTTTGTGTTGAAGTGTGGAGTTTCAGAGGATGGGATGAGCCTATTCCTAATCAGTACAATTTTTGGCTATGAGTTCAACATTGTGTATGGTCATGAGGTAGAAGATGCACCATCATGTAGATCAACAACATTGTCACTGAGCAACAGTGATGAGAAGAGGGCCCCATTATTCTTGGAGCATTATGAGGACAAATTCACTCATAAAGGACTAGAGGAAAATATTATAGAGGGTATACATCTTATGATGGGTAGCATTTTCCATTATCAAGATGGAGTTTTCTTGATGAGCATATCATAACTCAAAGAGAAATTTCTGCCTACAGCATATTTAGAACCTTATGGGTTCTAGTGGGCCATTGATGAGAGGATCTCATGGAGAGACCTCATGGAGGGTGCATTTCAACATCTCATGGAGTCCAAATCTTATCAGATTGAGGAGGATGGTATTCTACCTTGGGTGGATACCAAGATGGAGCATGATATGATTCATCACCCACAGTGGGATGGATGGATGAGGATGATGAGCAAGGGGTTTACAACCCACTTGCAGATCTATGATACGGGGTAGAAAGAAGAATGGTTGCGTTGGTTTCTTTTGGGTGAGTATGGTTACTACCCAACATTTCACATATGTATGATCCATGCCTTGCATAGCACCATTTTGATACAGCAACAAGAGGCATGGATGCGTTGGTTATTGTTCAGAGATTTTGGCCATCTCATGACATATCCTATGTCAATGGATGGAGTATTTCTTGGGACATTGTATGGAAATCACATGATGTGGCAGCAGGGAGCTTGGTTGTATTGTTCTGATGTGACATCCTGCATGTTAATGAGTATGTTGTTGCTCCATGATTTGCATCATGATGATGTGAGGTGGTAGCAAGAATCCTTGTTGCTTTGGTTACTCTTTAGAGAGTATGGATTGACATTCTCCCATACTTTGCATGATGATGATGATGGAGGATGGCACCAGGAGGCCTTACTGTGTTGGCTTCTATTGGGAGACTATGGCCACCATACTTGGTATGATGATGAGGTGGTATGGCAGTAAGAAGCATTGTTGTGATGGCTTCTCTTCAGAGAGTATGGCTACTACACTTGGTATGATGATGATGTGATGTGGCAGCAAGAGGCATTGCTGTGGTGCCTTCTTTTGAGAGAGTGTGGCTCTCACACTTGGTTTGATGATGATTTTTCATGGGAGCATGAGGCATTGCTGCAGTGGTTACTATTGTGAGAGTATGGTTTGAAATTATAAATTTCCATCGATATGTCTCTACTTCTTATTTTGCACCATGTTGGGATGATGGTTGGAGCCAGCAAGGCCAACAGGGCCAATGATGAGAGCATGGAGAGATTTATTCTAATTAATTTAGCATGGGATGGAGATATAGTTGATGATTTGGGACTTTCCATTTGGGGAAGGAACCACTTCAATTTATATATCTCATGTTTAGAGGAGGAACTTGGACAGCATATGGTTGCCACTTGGAGACTCATTGATGAGGAGAGGCATCTAACTTTTCAATTGGAGGCAATTTAATACATTCTAGAGAGGCAGCTTTGGAGCTGGGCATGCATAACACATTGGAGTAGATGGGGAGGCCTTCCATATGAGTATGCCATTTGGAGGGAGATGGATTGTTGAAGCATCTACTTTGCAGTTGCTTGAGGACAAGCAACATTTTGGTGGGGAGGACTGTAATATTCCCAATTTTCCATCAGTTAATTGGAATATTAGAGTTCTTACTCTTTCTAATTAATTAAGTAAATAAGAGGGTACGAGGACCCATAAACCCCATAGATGAATAAAATCCACTTTTGATATGTGTATGTGGGTTATTTAGAATTATATCAGCATTATGGAGTAGTGGGGCAACTTATTAATGAAGGAAGAGTGGAGATCATGGATCATTAATGAGAAGATCATGGAGATAGTGGAGGAGTCAAAGTAAGATCATGGAGCAATAAAAGTAATATCATAGAGAAATAATGATGAGGTTATGGATTAAGTAATGCATTAAATGCACACATGATGGAGAGAGTGGAAATTAGATGCAGAGATCATGGAGATCATGGAGAGACAACATAGTCTTCATGGAGGCTAGTGGCCACATGTGCAGTTCAGTTATGAGGTGGGCCAAGGCTAGGGGAGGCTCACAAAGAATAAAATGAAGATGAAGGCAGCCACAAAACTCGGATTTTAGATTTTAGAATTTTCTTTTAGATCTAAATTTTTCATTTGACATTTTGATGCATGCTTTAGCTGTTTAGCTAAGTCTGCAGTGTTGTTTAGCACACGGGTGTTCCCGAGTGGGAATCCGACCCTTACCCATGGGGGAATTCAAGTGCCTACTATGGGAACATTTCTTTGAGAAACCATTCATCATTAGGCATTAGTTCCACATTCCTCCCCTCTCTACAACACATTCAGTCTTAGGAAATACACATTCATGCTTGAATGTTTGAGAGGAAGAGGTTGTTTCTAGCATTTTCAGCTAGGAAACCGATGGAGGATTCATCCTTTCACCTTGTGATTCAAGATCATTCTTCCAGGAGCAGCATATTGATATCCATAATTATGCCATCAGTTATACCTCCATGAAATAGCAATTCCCCAGGAATTGCGTAGTTGATTCCTATAGATCTATTGGAGGAAGGAATTTTCCATTATTTCAGCTGGAAATCCTGTGAGTGACCCTTCCCTCACTTTGGAGATATTGTTTTCATAATTATTGAGTAGCATTGAATTATCTAGCATTATGCCATAGCTCCAACCTCCTTTACATCACAGTTTATTCCAGTGTTGTGTATTCAGCAGTTGTACCTAGTGGAGGAGGAAGGAGGAGAGAGATATCAAGCTTTTAGCTTGGAGATCTAGAGGAGGGATCAACCCTCTATGCATTGAGCTCATTGTATCTTATTGCAACCATATTTATCTCCATTTCATGTAGTAGATTTGCATACCTATATTTTATATAGTGCAAGCCCTAGAAGAGTGAATTTCCAAGATTATTAGATCTGGAAATCCTTTCTAGGTTATTTTGGGTTTTCATCATAGAGCCTGGCTCTAAAATCCCGGCATCATCTGAGCTTTGGAACATGGAGATATATGCAATCCTTTACTTCCATCAGTTATATTTACACCATTTTCAGAAGAGACAACGCAATATAGCCTCTAACAGTCCAGCAGTTACCCAGTGCCTTTGATGAGAGGACTTCAGGGTCATTCTAGCCTACTTGTTTGGCTTGAGTGCTTCTATTTTTTAGGACTATTGTACCTGTATTTTCACCTTCTATTAATAAAATGGCTCAGCTATTTTTCATATTTGTATGGTGTATTTAGTTTACTTGTTCATTGTTGTAGTTTCTAGCCATTGTGTTTTATATTATTGTCTTTTGCTATTTTGGGATATTACAGTGTGTCTCTTTTCTTTGTTAATTTCTTCTATATATGAATTGCAAAAATTAGTAAGGTGTGAGTGAGAAGTTGTTAAATGATTTAACAGTAAATTATCTGCTTTCATTTTTCTACAAATTATATGTGTGTTATAGAATATGTCATTGAATATTTCGTAAAGGATTTGTGGAATACTTGATACATGCAATCTATTTTCTGAATGTTGTTTAATTTTCATAAACAAAGTTTTTTAAAGATCCATCATCACAACTATGTGATTGATTTAGGATAGGAATATTTCCTAGAATAGGTACCAGCTATCCATCTTCTTTCATTTGTACACTCTTCTCCCTATACTACCAATTTAACCACAATTTATACTTGCCACAGCTTGCCAAATGCATGAAAGTCTTAAATAATATAAAAATAATTTCAAAATATTTGAGAAGCCATCCCACCACTAAAACAACCCCTTTAAAATTTGAAATGAACTATGATGTGTAAGTCTTACTCCTTATGTATTTAAGGAGTGACTCCTTATGCTAACAATACCTACAAGAGGCGAGGCAGTCACCTGAGCAATGACCTCCCCCTCGGTATCGTCCTCCACCTCCCATCCAACTCTATGCACTCTATGATGAACGCGATCATTTCATTGATGAATGCGCATCCCTAGAACTATTTCAAAGATGGTATCCTTTTAATCATGCATCCTACTATGGCCTATGAGAAATCCAATATTCATGTCGGGTGTGTTCTGGAAACCACCCAGTTCGTAATTTCCATTATATCCCCTGATTTTGTTCAGAATTAAACAATTTACGCATGTCCATAATATGCCTCACCCTAGCAGACGGATCAGATACGAAATACATGGAAAGCTTGAACACACAAGAGGATGTGACAAGCAGGTCCATCCTCTTCATGTCAGCAGAAAAGAGGCCAATCAGGGGGCACATCGTCACCCCCAACCGCCCTCCACGGATAAGACCAACCTGTTCATTATGCAATGCACGTAACCAATTTTTCCCCCAATTCCCAGACCTAGAATTTCTCTACAAATGGTATACAATCACTTCAACAACCGAGAAGGAAGGGAATACCAAAGAAATACAGTCTTGTTTGGTTTGTCAAGGCATCCATTAGACTCAACACTATACATACATCTCTTAAGTTTGCCCGCTAATAGACATCATACACTCATTGGAGATGCACCGACGGGATATAGTTAGCCTAGAGCCAAGACAACCTAATGCAAGGAAACCTGCCCCTAGGCAGCCTTTCCCCCATCAATACCAAAGCGTTAGGAGAACTGAATCAACACACAATCCTAGCAGGGCCCAGGACCAGCCAAGGATTTCATGTGGGCTATGTGATAAAATCGACCACCAAGTCAATCAATGTAAGTAACTGAAGAACCTTACGAACAACCTTTGCATGGTCACCCCCATCCCGCAGATCAATCTCTCTAATCAAGAGAAAATCACACACTGTTATTGCAGGATTTTCTCACAATTCCACTATACAATGAATTGTGAGTACCTCCCAAGGCTACGATCGGAAAGAGCAGCATTAAGTCTAAAATCCCCGAAGGAGATAGACCTCCCAAAACCAAAAACTCAGACATGGAAAAAGTGGAATCATACCCCAACGCCTGATCCTTTCCGAGCGTCCACTTCAGGGACAAAGAGTAGCATTGGTTCTCATATCATCTACTCAATAAGCACCTTGATACCGTGCACCATTTGCACTATCCATAATCACAAAACAGATTCATGCCCCTTAATGGAAACATTTAGGTCCCTCGGCACTCAACACAACTTCCAAATCCAGGAAAGTGAAGTACCCTTAGTACGCCACCTGAGGAACTTAAACTTGCTCTCATGAAAGCCACCAAAATGGAAATTCCTCCACCATCCAATTTCGACGACATGCAACACCACATATGATTCATCTCATCATGCATAGGAATCATGACTCGTGTTGTTTGTTTATCCGTCATTGGTGTCGAGGCCACTACAACTACAAAATTAGTTGTACCATCGATGGTGAAAACTCAAGCCGTATGCACCCTATCAACTATGGAATCCTATTCATGTCTGTTGACCAGCTTCATTACGACCAAACCACCTCCTCATGACCTCACACAAACTCAGGCGAGGATATTCTGGAGGCCATGACGAAACAAGATTATCGATGGGATGCAATGCATCACCACTCGTTTTTTCTTCTCGAAAAGACATTTGGCCCAAACAACCCAGAAAACCATGAGATATACGCAATCCAATCAAAATATTTCCTTCCATATGGGAATTTCAATTACTTTAAAAATCCCATCCTAGTGCCCGACGCGTTCGAAGAAGGGAACATGTCTAATATTTCACCAACCATCAAGGTAAATATCTCTAGAAATCCAGAAACAATCGAAGAAATCTCAATTGGGGCAACATGTTCCCCAAACGAGGTAATATCTTACACAAAATTGTTGCAAGAATACAGAGACATGATTGCATGGGATATTCATAAATGTCAGGGCTTAGTCCCACTATCGTAGAGCACCATATTTACACCTAGCCCGACATACCACCAATACGCCTGAAACAACGTCAGTTTCACCCATTTAAGGTAGAATTAATTAAGAGATAAATCAACAAGCTTCACAAAGTTGGGTTTATCTACCCCATATTTTACACATCATGGGTTTCCAACCATGTTCTCGTCATGAAAAAATAGGGACCATTCGCGTCTGTACTTATTTCTGAGATTTGAACAAAGCTTGTCCAAAAGAAAACTACCCTACCCCGTTCATCAGCCAAGTCATTGATGCTTGCACAGGACACAATGCCCTCTCCTTCATGGATGACTTCTCAGGGTATAACCAAATTCAAATTCAGCATATCGATCGATACAAGACTGCATTCACCACCCTATGGGGCACTTTTGCTTACCAAGTTATGCCATTCGGTCTTAAAAATGATGGAGCCACTTTCCAGTGGGCCATGAAATATATCTTCCATGACCTAGCCCACCTTATCCTTGCTTACTTGGACGACCTCAATGTTCAATCCAAGAAGTGAAAGGATCATCTGGAAGATTTACGGTTGGTATTCCAAAGATTTCGACAATACAACCTACGCTTGAACCCCCTCAAGTGTGTCTTCTGCATCAACGCAGGTCGACTTTTAAGTTTTATAGTGTCCCAACAAGGGATCAGAGTGGACCCCCTCAAATTCCAAGCTATCAAAGAGGTGCCACCACCGCGAACCCTTAAGAAACTCCAAAGCTTGCATGGAAAGCCAACTTAGACGCTTTGTCCCAGATTACGCCACTTGCGCCCAAGAATTCCTATGCCTTCACCATCAGGATATCCCGTTTAAATGGGATGATCAAGCCCAAAAATCACTTGAGGCACTGAAAGAAGCATTATCTTCAGCCCCATTGATCAGCCCACCAAATTATGAAAAATATTACACCCTATATCTTTCAGCGTCAGAAATCGCTTTAGCTGGGGTGTTAATCCAAGACAATCATCATGGTAAAGAACACGTAATTTATTACGTCAGTTAAAAATTATAAGGCCCCACGTTAAGGTATGAACCCAAAGTGAAAACTTCCTTATCCCTAATACACGCAGTCTAAAAGCTTCGGCACTACATTATCTTGTAGACTACAACAGTCGTCGCAACTATCAACCCCATGAGATACATGTTGACCCGTCATTTGATGAACCAAAAATATGCTCGCTAGATAGTCATATTGCATGATTTTGACTTACAGTTCAGCTCCCCCAAGGGTAAGAAATCTTTGATCTTAGCTGATTTCATCATTGACCTCCCAAGTCAACCCAAAGCATCCCCAGTGAACGACTCACTGCCAGATAAACATCTCTTTCTAGTGACGACTGAGGATCCTTGGTACAGTGATATCCTCTTATTTCTACGAACCCAAAAGTTCACTTCAATGCTCACATGTGACGACCGTAGGTGCATACGCCACCAGGCCCCCTAATACCTCCTCATGGGAGACGTCCTTTATCGGTGAGGCATTGATACAATCCTACGTCGATGCCTCACACACGACCAAGCTGAGAAAACCCTCAAAGACTCTCATAGTGGAGCCTACGGCGACCACCTCTCCGGAATGGCTACCACCCAAAAATTTCTGCGGGCAGGATATTTTTGGCCCACCTTATTCCGCGATTGCATCACAGCAGTCAAAAGATATAAGCGATGTCAACACTTCGCTCACAAGTTAAGAGCACCTCCCACTCCTCTACACCTAGTCATTGTAGCCGGTCCCTCATTAGGGGAATTTTGAGGTCTAAAATGGGCCTCCTAAGAAAAATGTACAAACAAAATAAAATTTATAAAAACCAATAGAATTCAAGATGATGATATCAACCATGGGGGTTGATTCACCAGTTTTGGAGTAAAAAAGTAAAAAGATTAAAAAAATAATAAAATAATAAAACTACTTTTTCAACTCATATTTTCAACTTATCTCCCTAAGGTTTTACTCAAATTTTGAGTGGGATTACTTGCTGGATGAAAAATTTAATTCCTCATCCAAAGAGTACCCATGTTGCATACTTTTGATGGACCCTTCTACATGAAAAAGGAGAAATACATGAAAAAATGTGATTGCATTCACGTTTTACATGTATTTCTCATTTTTCATGTAGAATATTCCATCAAAAGTATGGAACATGGGTACTCCTTCAACGAGGAATCAAATTTTGCATCCAATGAGTGTTTCCACTCGAAATTTGATTAAACCCATAGGGAGATAAGTTGAAAATACGAGTTAAAAAAGTAGGTTTTTCTTTTTCCCTCTAAAATTTGATGATGTAATCTAATTTTATTTTATTATTTCCACTATTGTTTTATAATTTCCTTAGGAGGCCCATTTTAGACCTCAAAATTACCCTAATGTCTGTAAATGGGGGATCGAATTCATGACTTGCAACCCTACGTCGTCTGACAACCACAAATACATCTCATTGTCGTCGACTATTTCACCAAATGGGAAGAAGCCATGCCCACATATGACAACACGAAAAAAATCGTGGCACGGTTTTTGTTCAACCATGTCATCGCACAGTTCAGTGTGTTGAAAGAGTTAGTCTCTGATTACGGAAAACATTTCGAAAACAAAATTTTCTAGGAGCTGTCTCACCACCTAGGATTCACACATGAATTCGCATCACCATACTACCCTTAGTCCAATGGACAGGTAGAATTTGTCAACAAAGTGCTTAAAACAATGTTACAACATATGGTGAAAAACCATAAGACAAACTAGCACCACGTGATTTTTTTCTGCCCTATGGGCATATTGCACGACAATTAAAAAGTCAATAGGATTCACACCCTTCCAACTAGTGTATGGGGTCGAAGTTGTGATTCCCATCAAACGTGAAATCCCCAACTTGCACGCCACCATCTAACTCCTTCATGATACCCAACCTTTATAACAATGATTGGTACAACTATAACTTATCGACGAAAATCGACGACAGTCGCTCCAACATAATGAGGCCCATAAAAAATGAGTAAAAGCATCATTCGATCACAACATCACCCCTTGCTCATTTACCGAGGGAGAGTTAGTCCTTCTCTACGATGTCAAAAAAGAGGCCCTAGGACCCAGGAAGTACGAAACACTATGGAAAGGACCCTATGTCATAAAACATTGCCTCCTCAAGGGGGAATACATCCAATCAAAGCTTGACATTACATGCCTAGCTAATCTCGTCAATGAGCTCTACCTCAAAAACAATTACCCATAAAGGGCATAAGGCATCAGCACTAGAGATAAGATACATGTAGCAAAATCTCCTTTTTGATGATCACAATCATCACAGACTTGTTCTAAAAAGTGCTCTAGTGTCATAGATGGATCGTTCCCCCCTCCATTATTTTGGATTCGCTGATGGAGCATCGCGATGGTCTCGAAATATAGTAGCAACCACATGGGCCATTTACTATCCTGCCTGATCGCCATTCTTCACCAATGGAGTATGCATCAAATCAACCACCAATAATTAGGTAGAATATGATGCAGTCATATGGTTGATGAGCGATGCCTTCAAGAAAGGTATTCGCCATCTGCATATCTACCTTGATTCATAGCTAGTGGTTTCGTAGTTAAACCAAGAATTTGAAGTACAAAATTCTCAACTATTTAGAAAGTATTTTCATGCACGAAGATTAAGTCGTCAGTTTGATCATATTACATTCACACATATACCAATAAATCAACACTAGACATCTTATCGCATAGCTAATCGCATTCTAGATTGGAATGCATCTCATATAAACCATCATCCATAGAAAATCAAAAAAAGAAAAAAAAAAACATAACAAATAGATCTCAATCAAAGGTATACGACATCCATGAAACAAAATAACCATATACACATCATCAAGAGCTGCAAAAAATACATATCTCGCATCTATATCAAAAAATATGTGTGAATCAATATACAAAAGTCATGTCTATGACCCGCAGGTTAGCAAAAAAATATATATACTTGTCATCAAAAAATAAGGGAAGCATCCTCATAACGGGTGCTTTCCCTGAATACATAACATATCTAGGGTTGAGCCCTGCCAGGTGGATCCTCTAGACCCACAACTACACTTGGTGCAAGTGAAGGTGCATCGGCCAAAACAAAAAGTGCCACACGGTGTAGTGTTGGACGATACGCCCTCTCTCGAGCCATCAGCACCTCCAGCCATGTGTCGTCCAGGTCATCTACAAAACCTCAAGTCGGCATACCTCGAGTCAACCTCTCCACCCAACCCCAAGCATTGACTAAGTCGGTGGACTAAGAATAAGAAGCAGCTAACTGCTCCTCAACCGCCACGACTCGTGCCTTAGCTGCCTTAGTGTGAGCAAGAAGAGCAACATCTTCATCAACTGCTGCACTGCTACCCTCCCCTAAGGGTCCAGCGTCATCACCTTGCCCCAAAACCTGGGGTTGAGAAGCTCCACATGGAACCCTCCTCGGTGGTTGATGCCCCACCAAGCGGGCAATCGGAATCCCATCCGATCCCGCATATTCAAGAGAAACAAGGATAGTGTTAGTGTCACCACTATAGACATATAAATATACACATCATAAATACTCCAAAAATGTAGAAAATCATGAAAACATCATACCTATAGGGCCCCACACATAACCAACAGGAAGACCCATATTTGGATCCCCCCGGAAATCCATCTTGACGTATGGATAATTCATAAACATCTATGGGTTCGTCTGGAACCACGCCTTCGTGGTCGCATCCCAATAGTGACCCACCTCCCCTCCTCCACCATGAGGCATAACAGGCACCCATCGCTGAATCCAAGTATCCTGACGAGGACCAATAGGGACTTGCACGATAGGTTGTTGCATCACCACCCTCTCAAAAATAATACTACAAAGGATGTTGGCATATGTGAACACTTTGGAACATTCCCTGGGCCTTCCCCAGCTACGTCCCCATGTCATCATATACATGGCACACCCAATCATAAAAATTATTGTCTCAAAGCCGGTGCAAGACACCAATCTTTGATCCTGATGCCATGTTGGGTGATGACCATGTAAATAAAACTATCATCACTAGGGCACATCGCTCAGCTAAGTCGGTCACTGATGCAATAAGGACGCACCCTTGAGAAAGAGGTGCACTGCCGCAGTGCTGCTCCACCCAGTGCTGGATACTCACCCTGAGGAAATAAGCCAGTCACAAATTTCACATCTGTCTCTGGACGGATGGTGACATCTCGACCTTGCAGGACCATCACCTTTCTCCTCTTGTTCCAACATTAGACCATGAAATGAAGCAGGCTATCCTGAAATCTTAGGATATTATTCTCCAAAAACTTGAGAAGGACCCATTGTTCTAGGATCCCCTATGCATTGGCATCATGTGCCATAATAATGTGCAGGTTAGGCCAATCGCGCTCACACCACAACATCCTGTCACCAAACACAACCAAATCAGTGACCCAAAAAACAAAAAATTAAACATTTTAAGCAAAAACAATTCTTGGATCATCATCGCACTTGTTTTCTACACAGGCACAATGTTTGCACATATGTATCAAGAACAAACGCGTGAGTATTCGCGCAAAGTCTTAGCCATGTGCAAAAACCTCGCGGGAAATTTTATTTCCTCGTGAGGTCCATGCATCTATACCTTGATCGCCCGTGCGATCAAGGTTGAAAAGAGGCAGGTATCTGTACAAACCTAATTTGTACAGACTGCCTCCCACTGCTCACCCCCCCAAGAAAAAATGAATTACAGGACGTTCAATGCCCTACCTGGCACTGACGACATGAATCCCGGGTACACAGACTAACTGCAACGACAAGAAATGCTCGGAAACAGGGGCTCAGCTATAACCTCACAACTCTCAAACAACACAAATGAACTGAAATGAGCCATATTCACCCATATATTTCCCTTCTTGAATTATTCGATAGACCATAATGTGAGCTCAGAACACCCAATTGCAAAACCTAGAGAAACACAGTGATCAACACCTCATCACATCCAAAGTAGGCTTCACACATCCACGCCTCAAAAAAAATCATTTTTCAGTTGCGACAGGTATGCCCTCTCTTATCTCTTTCCATTCAATTTAATTTTCAATATATTTGAATAGAAAAGATGCTTTCACTTTTGGTATTGGTTGCAAGTGTTACAAGCAGGAAAAATCACCTATTGCCCCAACCATTGAAGGTACAAGAGAAGGTATCATTATACCCCCATCATGATACGCTCCCCAAAGAAGCTTTTCATTTCCTGACATCATTTCTCCACAAGAATCAACCATAGGGTCCAGTCACCCGACCATGTTTATCATCCTCCCACTTTGCACATGATAAATATTATTGTCGGTCAGTAGAGCCTCAACCTCCATGGCGTCCATCACTCAAGTAGACCACACATAAATAACATGGTGTCACGGCTATAACATCCAAGTCTGGGAAGCACTTCATGTTCATTCATCCATCATACATCAAGTCAAGTTTTACCATGTCACGATAAAACCCCTTTCCCGGATTCTCATTCCCATAATCAAATCTAATACGAACCACCATGTCTCGCACTTGGCCTACCACACCCCCATAATAATAGCCCATCTACGACACTTTTTCATCCACTTCACCACCCTCGCACTAACACTAACAAATGGGGCCCCCACCCTCAGCAAAAAACCCTCCTCACATCATAAGTGAGTGATAATTTTCATGTTTATTGGGGCACCTGTTTTCTTGCTTGTACATCCAAACCCATTCTATATTATTTTGGAAAGTGTACAAATATTTTTTAGCAGAAAAATCCCACCCATCCATCCACATTTATCACCTGGAAGCAGTCCCTATTCACCCTTTGTCGTATCTTTTCAATCTTTACCTGACCCCACCATGACACTCATAACAACCATATACCCACCCTGGACGTCCTACCGACCCCAGGGTTTTCGTCACCATAAATTGTTATGAATGTTGCCACTTTCATTTACAAGCTCTGACCTTGGGACATTGAACTTCCATCATCAGTTACGTCCATTTCTCTTAATCATTCTTATGTTAATATATCACACCCTGCCTTCTACATCAGAGTCCCTGGTCCCTTGTATCGATACTTCTATCGGTCGATTGAGGCTTCTTTCTTGTTGACTTCAACAACCATCTTCCACGAAGGAGGCAGTACCTCAGATGGCTCCTCACCTCATTAGGGGCATTCTCGAATGGCACTATGGGAGTCATCATTTCCCATTGATGTCATCAATACTCTTGACATTTGACTACACCATAAGCTTTCATGTCACGATGATATCGTACCTCACAACCATTACACTTTATCAGAATTTGTCGAAGATCTCTGCCATCATAAGCATCTCTTTTAGCAATGCTTACACTGGAAGGTCCCCAGTCATAGATCCATGCATACAGTGAGAATTTACTCTAAAAACATGGCATACAAATCTTATGCATATGGGAGCTACATTCAACCTACCGTCAAAGAAAAAATGCCCCTGAGGGCATCAAAAACTGTCGTCATCAACCAAACAACAGGTCACTACCACACAAGTGACACAAACAGAAACTTTATCTGTCAGATAATCTTTAACTATCCAAAGCATCATGAGCATGGGACATGCCCTCCTTGTAGAAATATTTTATTTATTTTATCTCTTGCAGGTTTCCAACAGAACATGGTACCTCTTTTACTCACGGCAAGTGGTCTCCAACCTCGGGTTTCACACAATTTATTCTCTCTCTCTCTCAAAATGGATTATATGGAAAAGAAACTATAATGTATTTAGGCTATACAATTCTTCCTAGACCTCATACATTAAGGGGAAATTGTTAACACTAGAAAATAATACAAGCAAAAGACATTAGGAATGTCAAGCAGAAGGTACAAATAAGGATTTACAGGGAAGAAAGACATTACAGAATCTAAAAAATTTAACTTTTCCTAAGGTCATGTAGGAAAATTTATCAAATAGCACATAGAAAGCACTGACCCTAAGTGATCTGAATGGAATTTTCTTCGATAGTAGCAAAGATCTTTGTGGCTATCCCTCAAATAGCCGTGCAATCCTGGGTATGGCGGAAATTCACTATCCATGACCACTTGACACACTTGAAGAAGAATATTTCCACTCAAGCCATCCAAGTACAATCACCTTAGAGCCACCTTCAGGCCTCAAGTGCAACACACAATGGAATCAACCTCCCACTCTTGTGTCAATATCCATATTGTACCAAGAGAGGGAGGGAAATTTTGAAATTTTCCTATAAAATACCACCATGGGAAGAATAATGAGAGAACACATTGTTATGTTGGCCAAATTGCTTAAGAGAAAACCAACATAGTTTTTTCCAAGAAGAAAGCACTGGAATGATTCAGCTGTTGGACATCCAACACTTCAATCCAAGAGAAGAAGTTCACCGAGTGTCTATTATTCTACCATCTGTAGAGGAGAGAGAGAGGGTTGTAATAATCTTAAAGGGAAGAGACCCCATTGCCTTGAATATTAGAGCTCCATAGCTCTAAGGATTCATTGCAAGTAATTTAGCATCCTATTCTCTTATACCATCAGCAACTAATAAAAGTGGAAGAGTTCTCTGTTTGGATTATTAGTGTGCTTGAATTGATTGAACCTGTTATTGTACATTTGTATTTTTCTTTTGTTTCTCATTTATTGTAGCATGATATGTTATTTAATTAGTTTACTACATGTTATGTTTTTCCATTAACAATCTAAAAAACCAATTGACTTGTTACTTTCTTGTAGGAAAGCAACCTCCCATACCAATCACAGTGTATTTCGTCTGCCCATGTGTCGAATGCACTAAAACACCCACTATGCAGGGTACCAACTACATTTCTCACCTCACCCACTCTTGGATAAGACAGAAAGGTATCCACTACTAATAAACTAGCCATGTTACTAACACTTCTTCTCCTTTTGGGAGATCTTCACCCCCTCTATGATTATTCCTCTTGTATTGAATCAACTTCATCCCCCAACACTGATATCTTTCTCAACATCCTTCCTTACTTTCCTTTGAACCTTTAGCTCACTTACAACACACTTCTTTTTTTCTTCATTACTCTTCACACTCATTATCATTTCTTTGCTTCAATCCATCCTTTGTTCAACCCCTCGGTTCCTCACGTCACAAATGGATTTAGCGGCTGATGGTTTCATACTCCAACAACATTATTCCCTTGTCATAAAATAAAATTTTAATCCAATTTGATATTTTCCTCAAGTATCTACCCCACATCTCCCTGAAGAAACCTCGCTCGATTACACTGAAGGATTATGTGGACTCTACTACCAATTCTACTATGTATCCTTCTGGCACACTAGTCAACCAAAAATAAATGACTCTAGAAACAAAATTACTTACAATATTTATTTGTCACAACAAATATATTATCCATATGTAAGGCTCTAACTGGGTCCTCAGTCTATGTTCCTCAAATTGGCACTTGAATAAGATTATGGTGAACTTCGCAAATAAGATTTCTTAGAAATAAAAAAATTGGTATCTCTGCAACTAGTCTTCTGGAGTAACATGAAAAATATTGGTTATGTATACCACAAACTCATATTATTTTTGGTCCAAAAATTATTTAATATCTTATAAATTTGGTCTCGACATTCACTTTTATACCACAAACCTTCAAGTCCCAACAACAAAACCATTTATTGGTGCACACAGGAGAAGTGACCTAGGGCTCAATAATTTCCCAACAAAACCCCTACAAATACTGACATTTTCGACATATATGAGAAAAAAGGTCTCACCCAAGGTATGCTAATGTGTTTTCAAAACATTTTAAGGTTATGCAAGGAGATAGGGAAAATGGAGACACTTCAATCTCAAAGGAATCCAATCCAAACTAGTGCATTTTCCATATGTTGAAGATAAACTCGTTAAACAAACATACATGCATAAACCTTTGTTATGTGTATTAAAGAACTTCCGCTGTTTACAACATGCAATAGTCGCAAATAATATATAATTCAAACAAAAAATTAAGTGTCTGACATGCCTTCATCACATATACACATAACTACTTTGACATAAAAAAAAAAAAAAAATAATAGGGATCATTCATTATATGATGACACAACTATTTACAACACAATATATTCACATAGGCGTTAGTCAAAAATATTGCACAAACCCCATATTCCATTAACATAATTCACCATAAACATAAATCATTAAAGATTACAACCATAAATCTGAAACAAAACATGTGGATAGTTTATATTTGTATTAAACAACAAAAGAAAAATTGCATTAACTACATATGTTCGACAACAAAAACCCAAAAGGCAGTCATTCATATTATGCTACTGGCCAACACCATACAATACCAAATAGACAATATCCATAGGTTGACATTAGGTCAAATCCTCAATACGCTTAACTCCATATAATCATTCAATGAAACATAGAGAACATTATATAACATTAACAATACAAAATAGAACAGAGTAGAAACAAAGTATTGGCGTCCACCAATCAACCAAGTGAACAACCTCTAACCGATCAAACCCTTGATCATCAGCAAAAATCCTTTATATAATAACAATCTTGCATATTTGGCTCAAGGAATCTCCTGCCAGCTCATTTATATGACCTATCCCCATACGTGCAAAGCCTCAGTTGTTCATCAAACCATACCTAGTTGAATCACTACCTTAGTCCATATCTAACCAATCTACACATTTGGAAGATACCATGTCAACTGAGAAATATTTTAATTATGTGTGGTCATATTCACCTTTGTTGCACTTCTACATGGTATATTGATCATCTACACAATTTTATGTGCATGGTGTCAATGATTCCCTATGTGCAATATCTACATACTCAAGAAAAATTTTAAAAACAATCCCCCATTCCTTCTTTACCCCAATAACGGAAGAAAAGAGGATGTGGATAGGACTTCGTTAAAAGGGAAAGATGAGGAGGTGGAACCAAAACATGGTTCCTAGGCCAAGTAATTATTATGTTTATGATATTCCTAAAGTAGATTTATGACTAATGTTAAAATATCATAATCCTAAATTATAAATAAAATGGAAATGGGGGTCAATAGGACACATTCAACTTCCCTTTACATCAAAGACTACCATGGGATTAATTTGTACCTATTTCTATAGAGAACAAGAGAACCCTTGGCTATTGTGTCTGGAGGACCCTAGGTGGGTCTAAGTATAACATTCTTATCCTTGGCATACCTCAGGAAAGATTGGAGCCATGAAGGGAGAAGTGTAGGGACATGTGTCCTTGTATGGTCCTAGAGGTAACATGGAGACCCCTAAGGGAAGCATGAATTCCTGGAAGCCACAGATCTCTTAGAAATCCCTTACTAGCTTTAGTTAGACACCCTATAGATAGTGACATAACCGCAGGCACTATGAGTGTAGAGAATGGGGCACACAACTTGGGTGCAGGGTTTATGGGGGACATGAGGCTGTTGGTTGGAGGTTGTTGGAGTTTGGTACCTTGGTCCTATTCATATTCAGTATTTGACATGTACCTGGCTTGGGTAGTCATTGGAATTGTGGATTCATGGTCCTACCTTGGGGGTGACTTATTGCTAAGAGAGCTCAAGTAGTGTAGTTTGTGGCTAGGTGGTATGTTCATGATTTGTAACAATTTGGCGGTTTATCAAATAAGTATTGTGTACACTATGTTTTATACTTCATGAATTTTTATGTGTGTTATTATGTTTTTTTGATCAAGTGGCATCGCCTCAGCGGGATGGATAGGGGGTGTTACATATTGGTACAAACTTTCCATACGAGGTTAGAAACCATTAAATATAAAAATTATTGAATACAATTCATAAAAGTAAGAGTAGTTCTGATACCTCTGACTCAACACCTCCAATGTTAACACCTCCTTTGATTTATCAATAATAGACACACTAGGAAGAGGAGGCTTTGGATTAGTTGATGTAGAGAGCTTTTATTTTATTGGATACTTGAAAGAAACATGTTTTGGGGATGAAACCATTCCAATTCCCATTATTCCTCCATGTCGGTGAAAAACCAAAGTGAAAGTTGTGTCTTTTCATATGCCATAATTAGACATCAGATAATGATCATCAAATTTCATATTGGAGGCTTTTGTGAGAAGAGTAATTATATTCAAGCATTTCTAGATTACTTACATTAGATATTTTGATTGTCGACATTTCAAGCCAACAAGTTTGGTTTATCCTTTGTCTTGAGGATGAGCCACACTTTCTGGCTCAAAACTTTGACAATCAAAATGTCTGATGTGAGTAATCCGGAAATGCTTAAACATGATCATCAATTTTTTTACCTTTAAGAATAAGGTATTGTTGATCCACATGGATCATTTGCATGAGCTCCTATTTATGCTTTATACCTACCACATAATTGATGGATTTCACCCATAATATTATTGTTCTCCATAAATATTTGGCTATTATTTGAAAGTTTTCTTAAATATAAAAACCTTCTTGGAGTGATACCACCCTAGAAATGTTATTGATTTCAAGAATTTTACCAAATACATGCAGCACAAGATTTTGATTCAACTATATTACAAAAGAAATATATGGATCCATTACATGAGTTCCAATTTATGCTTTATACATACCACATAATTGATGGATTTCACCGATAAGGTTACAGTTTCCCCTAAATATTTGGTTGTTATTTGAAAGTTCTCTTTAATATCAAAATGTTATTGGAGTGAGACCACCCTAGAAATGTTATTGATTTCAGGAATTTCATCAAATACTTGTAGCACAATATTTTGATTCAAATATATTACAAAATCAATCTCAATAATATGATTCAAACTTCATTTTCCTACTTATATTGATAGGTAATATATTGTAAGAGTAGAGTTCACCTCAATAGCACACTTATCAATATTTGGGTTTACATATTCTATATAAATGAGAAAAAAAGTGTAGGCTTTAACCCTGAACAAAAATTATCTACACACGAATCTTATAACAGAAAATAAACAATAGCGAGAACATAAAACATAAAGCAGATAAACACAGATATATTCCCCTGGATCCCAAATTGGGATGACCAGCTTGATTTTTCATTATATTCCTTTTAGTGTTACAACACATATATATACATGCCGAAGCATACATAAACCCTAATCCATTAACTCTGGATTAGAAAATAACTGTAGTTCCCTTGGCCGGATCTACAAAAATACCAGGGGCCGAAAACCATCGTACCCCAAAACCATGTGCAAAACCATGCACAAAACCATGGGCGCATGATTAGTCGTGGAAATAATATAACACAAACCCAAAATTCTCCCACTTGTTGTTTTATTTCCATAGGGGGCCATAGGAGAGCTTAGTCATTGGCCCAATTCTTCAACACCCATTTCTTCTCTACACCAAGAGAACTTCTGAGTGCTCACAAACTTCGTCAATGCATTTGCAACATTCTTAAAAGTGTCCACCTTTACCAGCAACACCCTTTTAGCCTCAACCATATCTCTAACAAAGTGATATTAAACATCAATGTTCTTTGTCTTTGAATGATAAGTAGGGTTCTTAGCGAAGAAAATTTCACTTTGGCTATCACAGTCTATCCTTATAGCTTGTTGTACCAACCCCATACTTGAACACAATCTCTGCAACCAAACTTCTTCCTTGCTTGCATGAGTGGCTGCCATGTATTCTGCCTCTGTAGTTGAAAGAGCCACTACAGACTATCTTTTATTCATCCAACTGACTGTGCCTCCAAATAGGCTAAACACATACCCACTTGTAGATATTCTTTGGTCTAGATCTCTAGCCCAGTCTGCATCAACAAAACCATGAATGTCCAACACTCTTTCCAATCCTGGTCTTCTCTGGTAGCACAAGCCATAATCACTAAGCCATGTAAATATTTGAAAACCCCCTTCATTGTTGTCCAATGCTCCTTCCCTGGGTTTGACATAAACCTTCTCAATACTCCCACTGCATGTGCAATGTCTGGTCTAGTACAAACCATTGCATACATCAGGCTACCCACTTCACTTGCATATGGAACACGGGACATATCCTCCTCTTCTTCTTATGTCTTGGGACACTGTTCAGCAGACAGCTTTACACCTACAGGAATAGGAACATTCACCGGTTTACTATCCTGCATATTGAACCTCTGTAATATAGTCTCGACATACTTCCTATGGTTTAACCAGAGCTTCCTCTTTGCCCGATCTCTCTTAATTTCCATGCCCAAAATATAGTTTGCAGCACCAAGATCCTTCATGTCGAATTTGGAGAATAGTTGGGTCTTCAAATCTTGGATAATTTCTTTGTCATTTCCATTAAACAACATATCATCCACATACAAGACAAAATAAATAACACGGTCACCAATTAATTTTAAATAAACACAGTGATCCTCCTTGCTTCTGGTGAAGCCAAGTCCCCGTATATAGGTATCAAATTTCTGATACCACATCCTTGGTGACTGTTTTAACCCATACAGAGACTTCTTCAACCTGCATACCAGTTCTTTCTTACCCTTTACCATAAAGCCTTCAGGTTGCTTCATGTATATCTCCTCTTCTAGATCCCCGTGAAGAAATGCTGTCTTCACATCCATCTGTTCTATCTCAAAATCAAATGCAGCAGCAACAGATAAAAGTAATCTAATAGAAGTAACTTTGGCAACAGGAGAAAAAATATCACCAAAGTCAATTCCCGGCACCTGGGAATAACCTTTCGCTACCAACCGAGCTTTGTATTTCTCCACCTTGCCTTCTACATTTATCTTCTTCTTAAACACCCATTTGCTCCCAATGGGCTTCCTTCCAGCCGGCAACTCCACCAGATCCCATGCATCGTTTTTGTGCAAGGATGCCATTTCATCAACCATGGCCTCCTTCCAGAGTTTTCCATCCTCTAAATCTACTGCCTCCCTGACAGTTCTGGGATCATCATCAGTTATAGTTAAGGAAAAACTTGAACAGAAAGCAGATGGACTATACCTTTCTGGTTGCCTTCTTTCCCGAACTGATCTTCTCACAGATGGAGTTTGTGGCTCTTCCTCTTCTGAGTCTTCTTCTGTTGTAGAGTCTGATTCATCCTCCTTTAGCTCAAACTCTATCTTCTCAGGTTCCTTTGGTATGAGTTCATGTTTAACAACATCTTTCACCTCTCTAAACACCACATCTCGGCTGTACACAACCTTCCTTGTTTCTGGGTTCCAAAGCTTGTAACCCTTTAAACCATCCTTATACCCAATAAAGATGCACCTTTCAGATTTATTATCCAACTTGGTCATTTTCTCCTTTGGAACATGTACATATGCATCACATCCAAATACCCTTAGATGTGAAAAAGAGGGTTTCTTACCAGTCCATACCTCATGTGGAGTCTTATCCTCCAACACTGATGAAGGTGATCTATTAACCAGATAGCATGCAGTCTCCACTGCCTCTACCTAGAATTCTTGTCCTAACTTGGTACCACTGAGCATGCTTCTTGCCTTTTCCATCAGTGTTTTATTCATTCTTTCTGCAACTCTGTTTTGCTAAGGTGTGTATGGAGTAGTCTTCTGTCGTGCTATACCACACTTCTTATAGAAATCTTCAAATTCCTTCTTGCAGAACTCTCCACCATTATCTGTCCTCGGCACCTTTATCTTCTTCTCTGTCTGGTTTTCCACCAGAGCCTTAAATTCTTTAAATCTGTCAAAGACTTCAGATTTCTTCCTCAAGAAATATATCCATGTATTCCTTGAGAAATCATCTATGAATGAAACATAGTACACAGACTTTCCCAGTGATGGAACTGACACAGGTCCAAACACATCACTGTGCACAAGCTCTAATATCTTGTTCGCCCTCTTAGCACCAGAAGGAAAACTCACCCGATTCTGCTTCCCATATACACAATGTTCACAGAAATCGAAATCCAGAGAGAAATTAGACATACCTTATACCATACCATTTCTATACAGTATCTGAAGGCCCTTCTCTCCAATATGTCCAAGCCTTTGATGCCATAACATGGTCTTTTCTCCAGAGACAGCTAGGCTTTCCACTCCACTTTCAGGAACCACAGAACTGTTACACCCATCAATAACAGTGCTACCTTGTAGCTTGTACAGAGTTCCAGTCCGAACTCCCCGCATTAATACTAGTGCTCCCTAAACCATCTTGCAGGCATCTTTCTCGAACACTGTTTTTACACCTGCATCATCCATCTTGCTTACAGAAATCAGATTTCTGGCCAATGCAGGAATATGCAGAACACCAGGAAGTGTTCTAATCCTTCCACCTTGCAACTTCAGCTTGACCTTTCCACGTCCGACGATTCTGGCCTTCCTATCATCCCCTAGGAAGACATCACCACCATCATATTTCTCATACTCGCAGAACCACTCTCGATGGGGAGTGAAGTGAAAGGATGCACCTGATTCAATCAACCATGACTCATGATCTACATGTATATTTGAAGAAGAAGCCAAATACACATCCCCACCTTCATCCGAGGTGGTTTTTTCCTCTGCAGAAGGAGCATCATCAGATCCCTTTCCTTTCTCAGGAGCTTTAGATCTGCACTCCTTTTTGTAGTGCCCTTCCTTTCCGCATTTCCGGCATACCTTTACAAACTTTCCAGGAGATTTAGATCTCCCTCTAGATTTGGATCTCCCACTCGAAACCTTATTCTTGTTTCTATTTTGGGACCTTCCTCGTACAGATAAGGCATCTCCATTCTAGCCCTCCATATTTCTCCATCTCATTTCCTCCGACAACAAGGCTGAGACAATGTCATCAAAATTCAAGGTAGTTGTATTGCTACCTATTGCAATAACCAGACTATCCCATGAGTCTGGTAGAGAACACAACAAACTGATGCACTTATCTTCATTTGAGATTTTAATATCAACAGATGACAGCTGACTTACCACAGTATTGAAGGCGTTCAGATGCTCTGTCACCGAGTCTCCATCCTTCATCCTCAAGTTATACAAATTTTTCCGCAGGAACAACTTATTCACCAGAGACTTAGATTGGTACAAAGTCCCAAGTTTTTCCCACAAATTCTTCACCGTAGCTTCCCCAGATACATTCAACAATACTGAATCTGAGACACACAATCGTATTGTGCTCTTAGCCTTCCGATCCAGTTTCTTCCAGTCTTCATTTGACATTCCCGTTGGTTTAGTACCTGGATCTACCGCGATCCATTGATCTTTATCCACCAGCAGATCCTCCATCTTGAGCTTTCACAACTCAAAACTCTGACCATTAAATTTCTCGATCTCTATCTTTCCACCACTCGCCATCTTCTTTCGCACGAGGAGCTCGAACCCTATAGATATCCTTTGAACGGTCTCTACCTCAGGCCCGAGCAAAAAACCCTCAGCAGTAAAGGAATCCCCTTGAAGCCGAAACAGCTCTGATACCAAATGTAGGTTTTAACCTTGAACAGAAATTGTCTACACACGAATCTTATAACAAAAAATAAACAATAGCGAGAGCATAAAAAAGCAGATAAACACAGAGATTTTCCCCTGGATCCCAAATCAGGATGACCACCTTGATTTTTCATTATATTCCTTTTAGTGTTACAACACATATATATACATGCCGAAGCATACATAAACCCTAATCCATTAACCCTGGATTAGAAAATAACTGTAGTTCCCTTGACCGGATCTACAAAAATACCAGGGGCTAAAAACCATTATACCCCAAAACCATGTGCAAAATCATGCACAAAACCATGGGCACAGACCGCCCATTGGAAATTAAGGACCAAAAAAATTTCGCCGGGGTGCTGCCCCAGACCCCGACAAGGGGGGATATTGCCCCCCCCCTCTTACCCCCCCGCGCGTCATTAGTCGTGGAAAGAATATAACACATACCCAACAAAAAGGATTGTTTCGACACAAAAAAACTCTTTTTATGTGTTCTATAAATAAATAATAATTCACATATAAATACATAAAAAATTTCCTTAATATAAACACTCTATCTTAGCACACTAATGAGCTATCAATATAATATCTTGACCACATCCCAGACTAGGAGCCAACTAGTTAGAGAAAATATCTCACATCCAACTAAATATAATAACCTCCTAAAAATTGGAAACAAACTACTCACATAGAGACAAAATCTACCTCATAATGACCAATCACCAAGTAATTTATAATACAAGTAGGATCTAATAATTCCAACACTCCCCCTTAATGTCTATTTTTCTCAATATTTTTAGGTCTTCATTAATGTCTTTCACTAGTCTTTAAACACAACACATGCCTCCCTAAACATTAAAAATTATCCTCACCAACAAATTATATTTAAAATATAACCTATCACTTGCATATTGTACGTTTATCATGTATAAATAACCAAATTATCAAATTCCATATAAAGGATCAACCACCCACTGAAATATATGGGTAGCTAACCACTACAACCATTGGTCTAGTAGGATGTCCTTTAAGGACATTATTCATTCAACTTTTTGATGAATTCCCCTAAATGTCAAGAAAAATTGAGGTTCCTAGGTACTAGAATCTACAACCAACATATGCTACTCACATAGCATCTAGCCAACACATTACCCACTCCTCTAAGTATTTAACAACTCCATAAAAAATGCTTCTATATTATATCCAAATAATTAGGGATGCATGGCATGGGGGTATCCATGTTGATTTAGCACTAACAGGGATATTCCATTTACATGTTACATATATATATATATTCAAGTACATATTATAAGTTTAAAATGTTTTAAGTGAAACAATGCTTGAGATTATTAAGCAAAATAGAAAGAAAAATAATGTAAAACACAATATATAAGTATTACCCTAAAAAACCCTTAACTAAGAAAGCTAGTAAACCTTAGAGCCATGCCTCTCTACTCTTCATTGTTTTAAATTAAATATATAAAATAAAATATTTAGGTATTAAAAAAACATCCAAAACCCTAATTTAATAATTTTAATTAGAGTACAACCCTAATCCCTTAAATAATATTAGATTACAATGGGGCAATAATATTGACTAAAATAGGACAAAAACTAGATTAAAAAGTATTGCAAAGTTTCAGTGAAACCCCTTAAGAACAAGGGGCCTAAATAGTCCCCCAAACACATAAAAAAAACATTTGAAGTGATCCATAAACTGTCATCGATATTCCACTAGAAATTTTGTCACCACATGCGTGATGAAATTATACTTAAAATCCAAATTATATATTATGAGGGTTATTTTCCTTAGACTTCAAGATTTATTAAGTTATTGTTGTCATGTTGTATTATATAAAATGTGGAAAATAGATAAGAGAACAAATAAAATCACTCATAATCATAATAACACAATATATGATCAGGGAAACCATTACACGAGAAAACCCGACTAGAAGGTGAGGCTACTCTGCTCTCTCTTTCTCTAAATGTAAATGGATGAAAGTAAAAAGGAGTGAAACATGTAGTCCACCCACTGCTACAGTGAACAAACCCTTTATGTTTACTCTCTCTCTCTATCCACTCTTATATAATTTCTCATCTATGGAACAAAATTCACTTGAATAGAATGGAGCCCATTTTCCTCCTAGTGGCTTGGTATATACGATGTTGGCAATATGATGAAGAGTGTTGTCCTTGATGGCAACCATTTGAATGAAGATGAAGACATGCGACTGTTGACATGTGTTGTCCTTGATGGCAATCCACCTGATGAAGTTATTCTTGACTTGATGGACTTGGTAAATGATGTAAATCTGATGTGATATAATGTTTGTTGACAATATGATGCTGAGTGTTGTCCTTGAAAGGCAACCCACTTGATGAAGATGATGACAACTTACTTGATGAAGTTGTGCTTGAGAGAATATGTTCTTGATGAAGAAAATATGATGTATCTACAGTGTGTACAGAAGGCAATGAAGAAAGGAATTCAGAATGTGCTCAAAGTATGATGAAAAGAGTATGTCTCTATGCATACGCGGATATGTCTAGGGGAAGTCGCGTATGCACGCGGGAAAGAACGTGATAAGTCGCGTATGGGCAAAAGCGCTCAAAAAGTGCAAAACCAGGGGTAACCACCATGGTATTGACCCATTGTATTGGGTAATGATTCGCCTAATTGACCCCGTCCAGGAATACCATCGGAAGTAATGTAGTTTTGGGCTCATGGTATTGTTTTGGCTCATGGTATTGAAAAAGGGTAAACCTATATAAAGAGAAGAAATTCATTGTGCAAATGAGGAGTGTGGGTGCAAGATGTCTGAGCTTGAATGAATACTTCTCTCTGAAGTAGATATGAATGGAAAGGGTTACACTTGAATGATAAATCTGAATGTATGATGCACCAATGATGAAGAAGGGGATCTAGATCTGAAATGTACTTGTATCTACTAGATCTACTTATGGAAGCCTTGGATCTGAAATGAGGCGAACATCTGTCTGAAGTAAAAGGGTAAGTCTGAACTGAATATATGATCTGAAGAAGTATGCTACTCTATAATGATTGAAGATCTATATGCTACTTCGCCGCAGAGGAAGCGTGTATATACGCGTCTTCACCGAAGAAAAAGCGCGTATGCGCAATGAAATATGTACAGAGGTATACGCTGGTTTGTGTGAATGGAAGCGCGTATATACGCGACATCAGTGAAGTGAAAGCGCGTATGCAAACTAGGGTTTGCTGAAGCATGGGGTATGAAACATCTGATCTGTTCTGCTGTATTACTGCTATCTGATCTGTGTTGTCTGAATTGGTAAGTATCTGTTGGTGATGTATGTTTGAGCTTAAAAGTATGGAAAGGGTCCAGTCTGAAAATATGATGAAACGTGGCCTACAAGTATTGTTCTATTGAATTTGTTGGATCCAGTGTGAAAATTGATGAAGCGTGGTCCATAGAGGTGCTGAGGGTTGTAGCCTTCAGTCAGGGGGTCGTAGCTCCCTTCCAGGTGAGGCTGGTAAACGAGATCGGGGGGTCGTAGCTCCCTTCCAGGAGAGGCTGGTAAGCGAGTCAGGGGGTTGGAGCTCCCTTCCAGGAGAGGCTGGTAAACGAGCGCAGGTGGGTGCCTGCGTGCTGGTCAAGTCTGCGCCAGCACATATGTTGTAAGATGTTTTTCTCTATAATAAAATATTGAAGGCTGAGCAACTGCAGCGGTGGTTTTCTCCCGACTTGGGTTTCCACCTAAAAATCCTGGTGTTCATGTGTGATGCTTTGTGTGATGGTTTATTCTGTTCTTGCTGCACATGTTTACTGTTTATTGAATATCTGATGAATAAATAAGGGAATGATTTAAGTGAAGAATTAATGACATAATTAGTTCTCTGTGTATACGCGAGTTTAATAAAGGGTATCCGCGTATATACGCGAGTCTGCTTCAGGAAAGTAGCGTATGGGTTTTGAAGTAAATAAAAGTAAAAAGTTTTGAATATGCTGTAAATACTGATTCACCCCCCTCTCAGTATTTTTCACAATCCAATAGCCTCTTAGTGGTTAATTTTGACTCCTTCAACTCTTAAGTAGAGTTACAATAGTGCCTCTTGTAGATTTTTCTTCATCATGATCATGTGGGTAGCCCATTTTCCAAGAATAATGGGGCCTAGTGTGACACCCTCTCGAATCACGGTGGACAAAATAGGAAGGTCAACTTCCAAGTGGCATAACTTTTGCAGATGGACTATGTTTAAGGTATTTCTTGAATTTTTGGAAAGGTATATGCATTTAGAATAGTTCTAAGGAGTTCATGCTTAAGAGATAAATTTTTACCCCAAAAAAAAATCATTTAATGCCTTAAATTTCTTCTAGAAGGTTTCATAACCCAATTTTCCAAAATGTGACTTGCTGATAAAAATGGTCATGTGAGCTTATTCCTCCAATTTTTTCATTCTGAAAACATCAAGATGGATGAAAAAAATATAATTATCCAATCAGGGTCATGGAGATAACCATGCAAATCACATCCAACATATACTACTAACATTCTCCATATCATGAAGGCACCAATACAAGATTTTATAGTATCTCAGAAGTTCCACTAAAATACTTCTCCCAAGTACAAACTCTAGGAAATATAAAAGAGAAAATTTCCAAGGACTAATACATAGTATCTACACATAACATCATAGACTTGCTACAATTACAACATGTGATGAACATTTTCATGTGGTCATTCTTTTATTGATCACAACACAAACTTTACCTTGTTTGTCCATCACCGTTCAATCTCCATTATTGTCGTAAGAACTATCAACAATATCATGTGGATCAAACTCCAAAAAACTCTATATTACATTCAAAACAACATCATGTCTTCCTTACTTCAAATTCATCATTCCACCTTAAAATTAACTATATAATTGACAACTGACTTCCCCAACAAGAATGATGCACCTTCACTAGCACTTTAATTACCACAATAGCCAATTTAATGGCTAGTCACCCAAGTAACTTGCCTCTATATTTTAATCAAAATGTGCATGTTCCTTTATTCACTCGTAGAGCTATCATATTGATTAACATACCTACTAGGAACCAACCATACATTTGGGATAAACACTAGCGTCACATAGTTTGATTGAGAACCTATTGTACTCCAAGGCCTAACATCAACATTACTACAACTATTGAATAGTTGGACATCCTGTTGACATATTTATATATATTGAGACACCTAGGTACCAACCATGGTGCTTTCCAACTCTCTAGGAAAATAATATAGACACATGATGTATCCAAGTCAATCCTCACTTTATGCACTTGCTAATGAGGACTTATAGTGTAACATTAATCAAACTATGTTTCATTAGAGAGGACAAAATACTTAACTATATTTCTCTTTCAATTACAACACACATTACAAAGTAGAATAAGAAGAATGGATTTTTCATTGCATTTTAATTTCCATGCATGGTTAAAATAATTAGCAAGAGATGATGACACACATGACCAAATGCTTCTACCTACATGTTTTTCTAGGGACATGCATATACTAGGCATCTTTGCTTGTATCTTTGGAATCTTAGTTTAATATTCAACATCCTTATCGAATATTTTTTTGATCTGAATTTGATTGTTATTTTTTTCTATGCTAATATCAGTTTCAGCTTTATATTAAAAGTTCTTATGTTTTCTTCTTATACAAGGGTTTATGGAAGTTTTTATGATTGATAAACAAGTAAAATTGTGGAGATTAAGTTGAATTCATGAACATAAAAGCATGGAAACTAAATTTTGAACAAAAACATATAAACACACAATAAAACATGACAATTGAATCAATAACACATTGTTTTGATGAAGGAGTTCACTCCTCCTAGGCTACATCTCCTTGGTCCAGATTCCATGGCATGGCCCTTTATATTAGCTTCAATTGTGAAAAAATTATGTTTACAATCTCATATTTCCTCTGCAACCTACTCCAATGGCTCCAAAACATCAAAATCTACCAAGAATGACTCTTCCTAAGCCAAAATTGGTCGAAAATTGGCTCAGTTATGGGAAAAAAAAATCCCTTCTATTTCTCCTCCAAATCTGGAAAGAACCCAGCTAACCCTGCTAATTCTGGAGAAATCCACCTAAAAAGGCGTTGCCGCCAATTATACCACCAGTTAAAGTGCAGATTAACTAGCAGTTAATGACAACTTAATTAGGATAAGCATGTCATTAACTACGCAGTTATCTGTTGGTTGGAGAGCAGATTAGCTTAGGCGTTAAACGCAGATTAAACATTAAATAAACGTGTTTAGTGTTAATATAATCCCCACCAGTTTGTTTAGCCTCGCATCATGGTCATCTGTTAAAGACATATGGGAGGGGGTTGTCCCCCTCTTGACCCCTGTTGTCAGCATCGATACAACATAAATATTGGTGGCAGCCTATATGGATTAAGACCCATCATGTGGAAGAGGCGGTAAGGCAGAGGATTAGCGCGGGGGAGGTCGTGGGTTTGACCCTGATCCATGCACCATATTTTTTTTCCATCATATATTTAACAAACCAATAGTTCAAAACTATGGTATATAATGAATATATCTGTCTAGCATTTCAAATATGTCTTTCCACCATAGATGTCCCGCCATAGATACTTTGTTTGTTTTTCCGCCATACCTTCGCTATATAGTCTATCCCTCTACAGATAGTATGTCTACCAGTTTAGCATAGGTTATATAACAATCTCCGCCAATAAAATTTATACCTTAGGTAAATAAAAATATATGTAACCATATATATATATATATATATATATATTTCTGTCATCCTATAAAGTTTAACCTTAGGTTATAGCTCGAACCCATAAATATGGAAATAAAATGAATTCGAAAACCATCCCAAGGTTGGATGGGTCCACCAAAGGGGGTATGTGGTGGCCCCTGGCTGCACCATGTATCTAGCTCTAGTTGGACTACTCCAACCTAAAAACAAATCTCCTTCAACCTTAGGAATAGATATAAAAAAATTTACTTCCAAATTTCACTGGCGAATCTAACTGTGACACTTGTCAAAGTGTCATTGGGAAAAAATTTGAGAATATTCCCTATATATACCTAGAATGCTGACTGGAATTCCATGTCATCAGTCTCTCATTGCTCTGCAAAACTTTTACCTATTTGGGAAAACAAAAAACAGGTCATAACTTCTTCATCCGGAGTCAGATTTTGAAAAAACAAATTGTGCTGGAATCCTGGCAACAAGCTCTGTGTGGTCGCTCTAGTTTGGATAATTTCTAAGCACTTTAATTTTTTAGCTAAATATTGAGCCTCTGATTATTCCTCCCCACTATAATCCTTTTGGACCCCAAAATATACTATCAATTGTTCAGCGGGTGAGGGTACAACTCCCTCACCCTTTCAATCTCCATCCATTTGGCCTTGAAGGTTTTTTTCCCTTTACTCCCACTCTAAGGTATTCGACATTCCCTCTCCTTGAAGTTCTGGTTTTTCTGTCAAGTATGAGATCTTGATGAATTTTATCAAGATATTCTGGTGAGAAATCATTTATTGATGACAGCTGAACATGCTCTTCTTGATCATCAATCAAAGGAGGCTCAAAAAATCTCAAATTCTCAACATTAATGACATAATATATTTGCATATAAGGAGGCAAGTCTAGCTTAAATGCATTGCTACCAAACTTTTCCATAATTTTAAAAGGACCATAACGGATTGGATTAATATTTTTACCTTCCCCTTGCAATCTCTATTTTCTGATATATAACCAAAATTAATCTCCAACCTATAATTTGTGATCAACATTGTGTTTATCATGCCTTTCCTTGTAGCTGCTTTGACTCTTTTCAAGTTGCTCTTGCATTATGTGATGTACCAACTGAATTTGCTCAATGAACTTCCTTGCCTTATCTATGTCACTATGACCATCTATAACGACATATTTCTTAAATATGAAGTCCAAATGCGATCTTTTCAAGTACCCAAGACATGCCTCAAATGGAAATGTGTTTGTGGAAGAATGATTTACCCTATTGTATGCACGTTGAATGTAATGCAACTATTCATCCCACAACTTGGGATGTTTGTTGCAATAACCTATAAGAATATGAATTACTATCCTATTAACCACCTCGTTTTGACCATTGTTTTGCGGATGAAAGGTTGTACTCTTCTTCAACTTGGTGTCCATCATGTCCCACAATTTTTACCAAAATTCCCAAAAAATTGGGAATCTCGATCACTTACAATAGACGTAGGAAGACCAAAATGAACCCATACATTTTGAAAGAAAAGATTAATTGTTTTTTTAGTTGTAATTAGTTTTTTACATGACATCAAAAGACAAATTTTTTTGAACCTATCTACCACAACTTACAAGTAATCATGACCTTTCCTTGACATTGGAAGACTTCCTACAAAATCCATTGAGATACTCTCCCAAGGATGTGAAGGAACCAGAAGTGGAGTGTACAATCCAAGGTTCATGTTACTAGCCTTACTTATTGCACAAAAATAACATCCTCTAATAAAACGAGATACAATATCAATCATGTGTGGCCAATAACAATACCTTTGGAGATTCGCTACCGTCTTGCCTACACCAAAATGCCCAAAAATCAATGAAGTGTATGCCTCCCTTATGATATTGTTTCTTTTTCCCTGTGGAATACTTACCGAAGTGATACAACAATTTTTTATGCTCATGATAATCTAACTGGTCAATTTGGTTTCCTTGACTCAAGCTTTCCTACACATCTTGAAAATCATTATCATATGCATATTGTTCAACGTAACTTTCATGCATAACTGAATTGTTCTTGAGTATAATAGATGAATTTACAATAGGCCTAGAGATCATATCAGCTACCTTATTGTATATTCCCTTTTTATACCTCATAACCAAATGACATTGTTGTAGAAATCCCATCCATCTAAAATGTCTTGATTGTTGCAACTTTGACTGTGATTGTAATTACTGCAATGGTTGATGGTCGATATGAATAATGGTCTCTTTACCCATCAAATAGTGCTTCCATTTCTTTACACTTTGTACCAATTCATATAACTCTTTTTCATAGGTGGAATAGTTAGTCACAGCTCCATTAAAAATTTCAGAATGAAATGAAATAGGCTTACCATGCTACATGAGAACTACTCCCATGGCGTAATCACTTGCATCTGTTTGGAGCTCAAATGGCTATCTAAGATTTGGAAGAGCCAATATCGGTGTTGAATTGATCTTTTATTTTAAAGCATCAAATTATTTTTTCTACATATCTCCCCAATGGAAGACTTTCTTGACACTTGTCAATGCATGTAATGGAGCTGCAATGGAAGAAAAATTAGCAATGAATTTCCTCTAATATTGTGCTGCCCCAAGAAAGCTTCTTACCTTTGTAACTGTATTGGGCTTGGGCCAATTCAGAATGGCCTCTACTTTGGAAGGGTCTATCTTCAACTCACCTTCTCTAAAAATGTGTCCCAAATACACTAAATAAGTCTTGCCAAACTCACACTTCGACATCTTTAAAAATAACTGTTATTTTTTTAAGCATCAAGTACCTTGTTCACATGCATGACATGTTCATTTCTTGATTTGCTAAATATCAAAATATCATCTAAGTAAACAACGACAAATTCATCTAGAAATGGTCTTAGAAAATTATTCATAACTCTCATGAAAGTAGTTGGAGCATTTGTTAGACCGGATGGCATAACTAGCCACTCAAACAATCCTTGTCTAGTTTTAAATGCAGTTTTCCAAATTCCTCCTCGACTATTCTAACTTGATGATAACCACTTTGTAAGTCTAGCTTAATGAAATACTTTGCATACCTTAAATTATCAAGCAAATCATCAATGCATGGGAGTGGATAGTGATTCTTTACCGTGATTTTATTTATTGCACAAAAATCTATGCACATGTGCCAAGTCCCGTCCTTCTTTGGTACCAAAACAATCGGTGAACCACATGAAAAAAATCAGATTTTAATTTGTCATCACATCCTTCAAAATATTCATAGTCAACATCATCCTTTTTCTTGATCACGAGAAGCACAAAATTTTTACTTGCATTAACTAGTCTCTTCATGTACCCTGCATTAACTAAAGAAATATTCATATTTTTTCGATGAGCTCTCACAATATACTCCACCCCATCCTTAAGAAAATGATATTTGTTCTCATGGAGATAAAATACTTCTTTCCTATCATACAAATATGGAATTTGCAAGATAATCTTTGAAATGGAAAGTGGAACCACATCTAACTTGACTTCATCAACAAAGTTTGTAGTAATGGAAAATCGAAAAATGCATTTCCTTGTAACCTGTAAATTGGCATTCTTAACTATCCAACCCAAAGGGTATGGTTTATGATGTGGTACGGTTTCAAGGTTAAGATTTTTGACCAAGTCTTCTGAAATCAAGCTTGCTTGTGATCCACTATCAAACAATGCATCAATCTTTGTATGATTTGAAATCACCCTTACATGGAACAATTATATCCTTGTGCCTTCATTTGGATTGTTGTTGTGACAATTTGAGGAACTAATACTTGCTACGGCTTCTTTTCCCTTCTTGACCATGGCTACGATCTTGGTCTCATCAAGGGAATAGGATCCAAGGTCATGTTGTGTGGTGGTAGTCATATTTTGTTTCCTCTTGTTGTTTGGTTTCTTAGGCATTAGTTTGGGATGTAGTTTCCAACAGTGGGCTTCATCATGCCATTCTTTGGAACAATGTTTGCATGTAGTATTCTACCCTTCTTTCTTAACACTTTCATTCTTCTTTCCCTTCCATTTTCCTCCCTTCTCTTTTCCCTTACCCTTGGATGGCTTCTTCTTACTACCCTCTTCCTGAATTTTCTTTCCCCTTGTTTCAAGATGTGTGGCTTGCACACATACTTCATCTAAATTTCTTGGGTTAAACATAAGGATAGTATGTTTCAAATAGGAATGTAAACCCCCAATTTATTTCAAGACTGTGTCTTGGGAACTCAATTTTACTCCTAACAGCAAAGCCCTCTTTCTAAACTCTTGGGTATACTCTTGAACTGTTTGGCCCTTGAGTTGCCTAAAATTTTTCCAACTCATAATTGATTTTTGCATATAGGTTAATGGATAAACTGTCTTTTAATTGAATAAATAAAATCAACCCAAGAAATGGATATCTTACCATGGATTCACATTTCCTCTTGAGTCTTTGCTTCCCACCAGACTAGTGTTGCTCCTTCTAGCCTCAATGAAGCCAAATGGATCTTTATGTCTTCCTCTTGTAGATTGTGAATTCTACAATATATCTCCAATTGAAGAATCTAGTTTTCCAACTTCTCTGCATTTACCTCACCATTGTACACGGGAAGTTCGGACTTAATGTCCAATTTGAGTAATGGATTTTTTCCTTTTGGGGTTTTTGAATGAATGTGGGTGGTTTTTGTGGTGGAAGTGGAAGATGATGTCGATGAAGATGCTGAGGATGAGGATGGTGGAGATGGAGGTGGCCTTCCTCCACTTCCCTTAGAACTCTTCTCTTCAACGTTCTTATCATCTGAAGTTCCTTCTCCATGTGGAGGCTTAGAAACTTCTCCCGCCCTTTCAACAGTGAATGCATCAAACATGATTTTAACCGTCCTCTTAATGTCATTGAAGTCTCTCTTAACATCTTCCTCTTTTGAATGTCCTTGAGTATCTCCAACACCTGGCATGATGGCTAAGGATTCAAGCTCAAATTCTGATGCTTGTACCTCTTCCATCAACTCAACTTCTTGTGCAATTTGTACATCTTCAATCTCAACTTCTGGAGATAGAACTTGAGGTGCTTCAAGTGTAGCTATGAGTGGAACTTTGGGTTAAGATGATGCTCTCTCATATCTTCTTCTTCTGGTCCTGACCTTAGGACTGGAAACCAATAGCTTCCCTTCTCCTCTCTGCAACTTCAACCTTGTAAGCATCACAAAATTGCAACTATTAAAACCCTTCTTGCACAATCTCAAGAAAAACAAGAAAATATCCTTTGCTCTGATACCATCTTGATCTGAATTTGATTGTTAGTTTTTTTTGTGCTAATATTAGTTTCATATTTATATTAAAAGTTCTTATGTTTTCTTCTTATACAAGGGTTTATGTAAGTGCTTATGATTGATAAACAAGTAAACATGTGGAGATTAAGTTGAATTCATGAACATAAAAGCATGGAAACTAAATGTTGAACATTAGCATATAAACACACAACAAACCCTAACAACTGAATCAATAACACAATGTTTTGATAAAGGATTTCACCCCTCCTGGGTTGCATCTCCTTGGTCCAGCTTCCATGGAATGGGCCTTTGTATTAGTTACAAATGTGAAAAAAATGTTGTTTACAGTCTCCTGTTGCCTTTGAAACTTGCTCCAATGGCTCCAAAACATCAAAATCTACCAATAATGACTCTTCCTGAGCCAAAATTGGTCAAAAATTGGTTGAGTTATGGAAAAAACAATTTTCCCTCCTATTTCTCCTCCAAATCTAGAAAGAATCTAGCTAATTCTGGATACATTTTCCTAAAAAGGCATTGCCGCCAATTCTACCGCCAGTTAAAGTGTGGATTAACTAGTATTTAATGACGACTTAATTAGGATAAGCGTGTCATTAACTGTGCATTTATCCGTTGGTTGGAGAGCGGATTAGCTTAGGTGCTAAATGAGGATTAAACATTAAATAAATGTGTTTAGTGTTAATATAATCCCCGCCTGTTTGTTTAGCCTCGCTCCGTGGTCAACTATTGAAGACGAATGGGAGGGGGTTGGCCCCCTCCAGACCCCCGATGTCTGCATTGATACAACATAAATATTGGTGGTGGCCTATATGAGTTAAGACCCATTGTGTGGAAGAGGCGGTAAGGCGGAGGATTAGCGCAGGGGAGGCCGTGGGTTCGACCCCGACCCCCACACCATACTTTTGTTCCACCATATATTTAACAAACCAATAGTTCAAAACTATGGTATATAATTAATATATCCGTCTGCCATTTCAAATATGTTTTGCCACCATAGATGTCCCGCCATAGATAGTTTGTATGTCCGCCATACCTCCACTATATAGTTTTTCCCTCCATAGATAGTCTATCCACAAATTTAGCATAGGTTATATAACAGTCTCCGCTAGGCATATAATAAATTTTAGATCTTAGTTCAATAAAAATATATGCAACCAAATATATATATCTGTTCGTTGTCCTATAAAGTTGAACCTTAGTTTATAGCTCGAATCCAGAACTATGGATATATAAATGAATTCGTAAATTATCCCAAGATTGGATGGATCCACTAGAGGGGGTACATGGTGGCCCCTGGCTACACCACGTGTCCAGCTCTAGTTGGACTATTCTAACCTAAAAAAATCTCCTTCAACCTTAGGAATAGATATAAAAATTTCACTTCCAAAGTTCGCTAGCGAATCTGACTGTGACACTTGTCATAGTGTCATTAGGCTAAAATTGGAGAATATTCCCTGGATATACCTGGAGTGCTGACTGGACTACCATGTCATCATTCTGTCAATATTCTGCAAATTTTTTACCTATTTGGGAAAACGGATAGAAGGTCATAACTTCTTCATCCAGAGTCGGATTTTGACGAAAAGAATTGCGTCGAAATCCTGGCGATGAGCTCTATGCGGTCGTTTTGGTTTGGAGAAGTTTGGAGCACTTTATTTTTTTAGCTAAATACTGAGCCTCTGATCATTTTTATTGGAGCTTACATACTTTAATAGGCAATTGTTAGGGAAATCAATTCTCACAAAATCTACGATTGCATATTAAGTTGACTTAGCTCATTGTGTTCCTTTTACAAACCCTAATAAATTTAAAGGAAAATTTTTTCTTCACCATAACCTCTCTTTCCCTCAAAATTACTTGTTTTATATGTACCATATCCATGGTGTTTAACCATTTCGTATCCAACACTCCTTACTCCAAGGATTAATGCAATAATGACTTTGATGTGGTCTCCACCATGAGTTATTTTCCTTCCATCAAAATTGATATTAAAAATAATAAAAAATGCCACAACGCCTACAAATTTTTATTTTTCATCCTTCAACATCGCTTCCTTTCGAAGATGCCAAGGCATGTGGTTGTTCTAGCTCATGAATTTAGGAAAGAAAACATGAATAATCTCCACTTAACAATTGGAAATAATAATTAATAGTGTGTAACTTTTTTATCATGATTAAATCATTAAATCATGATGTTCCTAACAGATCATAAGCCTCAAATCATGGATCAATGGCCTCTTCTTCACATAGTAATCTAAACCACCTCTCTTCATATGTCACTTCCAACTACCACATAAAATTATTTTATAGCAAGGAATGGGATTCATGCAATATTACTAGAGAGGTCCTTGCAAATTTGTAATGACCATCAGTGTCTCTCAATGTAATAAAATGCTCATCATTATACTACTCCAAAAGTTAGTTCTTTCCACATATAATTTTATCACAAGTCCCTCCTTGGTTGATTAATCTAGCTCCACCAATCTACTATATGTCTTCACAAACAAGCATCTTAATTATTTGGCTTCTCTCACGTTGCTATCCAACAACTCTAGCAACTCTTCTCAATTATCGCTAACTTGAACAACTTTCCATTTCACCCCCTATATTTTCTCTTTACCATTCTAATATTTTATTCTTAATCTTGTTTTCACATGTTTAGTCTCGGTTGATTTATCAACACCACTAGGTGACATATGTTAATCACTATGGCTATGAGTAGTGGTGAACCATGGTATTGCACCAAGAGTGCTGCAACTCCCAGGGGCTGCCCTACTTTACTTTATCAACCCAGGGTTCGCACAAACTTAAAGGTGACAATGTTATATACACAGCAAATGCATTCTACTCATGTCATCCTCTTCCACTCTACGAAAGGGTGATATTTCTATGGTTTCTCGGTGAATTTTGTCACACTTCAACGAAACTAAAATTAATTGTAGAAATGAAATGACAAATACGAAAATAAATTAAATTGTTGAAAAGAAATGACAGGAAAGGAAACTAGTTCTAACTTGCTGAAAAGAAATGGCAGAAAGGAAACTAATTTAAATTGCAGAAAGGAAATGATAGAAATGAAACTAATCTAAAGTGCTGAAAGGAAATGACAGAAAGGAAAATAATTATAATCACACTTAGCTGGCCAAATGGCTAAACACACTTCTACTTATCCAAAGCTCTATCTACCATGCTTTTATTCATGCAACTATGTATGACCTAACTAAACATTAAAAATTTTTGTATTGCAGCTTGGAGAAGAAAGGGTTAAGGGTGTGAATGAAAGGCTTAAACACATGAGGGCAAGGCTTGAAGGTGAATGAGTGGTCCTAATTTATTAAAACATTAATATATCGCAAATTTCCATTAGAGTGGGGAACTTCCAAATATGCGATGGCAAATTGTGATTGGGTTTTCGGATGCAAAATGCGATATCATAATCGCAATATCACAAAATTTTTGGAGTGGCAGATGTGTTAGGGTTCCGTGATTTGGCAGATTGGCGAACCAACTGACGGAGTAACATCAAACCAATCGCTTAGTTTGTTTAAATTTTAGGCTAGCTGTTAAGTGTGTTTGTTTGGTTTTCAGTTGTTTGGAGGTAAAACTGATCAAGTGGATCAAAATAGAACAAGAAAATGAGATCAATTGGCCTATGGGGTCAAAAGCAAGCCAAGGATGTTAAGACAATGGGTAGGGTGTACTGCAGGGCCGATTTAGTATAGTGAATGGATATCTTAGGTGGTTTATGAAGTGAAATGAACATCAAGTTGTGCAAGACAAATATATTTTATGCATAAATAGTTTAAAATCAAAGCATTCATGTGGTAGGGCTAACCATTAATCACTATGAATGAAACTCAAACTAATAAATGCAGAAAATAAACAATCAAGTGATGCATAGAAGTATAAGAATAGAAGTATAAGACCCTCTAACTTTTGGAAAATCACCTTCATTGGTTGAGAACACATGCAAGACAAATGAACAGCTCAAAATGTGGAAAGGAAACTCCTAAACAACACATTCAAATTGATGATAACTTTGAAATAAGTCTACAAGTGTAGGCAGAGGGCAAGATCAAAACAAGACCTCTCTGATTTAAACTAGACAGTCAATACTTCAAAGGAGATTTCATTAATGAGGTTTAAATAGCTATGAGTAAGTAGGGCATACCATGAATCAAACAAGATAGCATGTCATAGTAATCATTAAGGAAATAAACAACAAGTTCTTAGTGGACCAAAGGGCAGTTAAGAATCCTTTAACATAACCAAGAAACATGAAAACATAGAAGTTGCAATGAATCAAGAAATTTGATGTGCCTCCATGGGCATACCTCAAACTTATTCTTTACTGACCTACAACAAGCAAGAAACATGGATACATATGTGAAAAACTAATAAAACATAACCAAAAAGAAGCACAATACTAGTTACCAAGCCATGTAATCCTGCACATAGATCCTCTCCATCATCTAGGCAAGCAAGTCAAGCTATCCACTCTATAAAACAAGTCTGATCATCAAAACTCATAACATATATTCCTCTAAGCTCAGTCAAGTTCTTAAGCTCTTCAAAAATCCAACTTACTAATCAACTCTCCAAAAATATTTCAATGACTCTCCATGAGTTAAATAGGAGGAATAAGAGGATAAGCTTCACAAAACCAACTAGAAGCTCATAGGCATAGAACAAATATCTTATTTTGTCATTGAGGCTTTGCAAAGCCCAAGGCACAAAATATCTCTAAAAATTATCTTGAAATGCTAAAAATGACAAGTAAAAAGCCTTTTTACTATTGACAAGAGCTAAAAATAGATTAGCGAACATTTGGATAGCCACCTTCAGAAAACTGCATTTTTTAGCCAAAATGCTACATGAGCATAGCAGCAGAAGAAATATTGTTTTGCAGAGGAATTTTGAGGGACTTCCCGATGTCAAAATGAGGCCTGTATGGCTCGTTGGAAAGCCCTGGATGTCTACTTTCTGGAAATATTTGAGTTATTTCAAACTGATCCCTGGAAGTCTGTCAAAAAGTGGACTGAGTGAAAAAACCTAGGAGCATAGCACCTGTTGATATTTGAGGCAGAAAGGTAAAAATTGACTATTTTTTGCCTCTTTGGGGGATCAATACATCCAAAAATATAACTTTCATGAGCTGAGGATGCTCCAAGCAAAAATGGCAGTGCCTAGAAAAATGTGCAATTAGGCCTAAAAATCACAAAAAACAAGATCATGTCAAAAATTGCTCAATTTTGGTGAAACCCCTTAAGGGTATCTAGTAACACACAAGCAAGCCTGAGCCAAGATTCTGAGCAAAGATATGTTTTTTCCTCTTTTTTCCACCAGGCACCTCCTTTGGGCAGTTTTGAGCTTGGCTTGGGCAATTCCCCTCTACTCCTGAGCGCTCTAGTGACATTACTAGTCACAGCTTGAATGGTTTTCTTCTTTGCAGATTTAGTGGTTTTCGGCTTTGCCACCTTTGAGGGAGGAGTCATGGTCCCTTGCCTAGGAGAGGTAGCTAGCACATGTCTTTGAGGACTCTTTTCATGCTCACTATTTTCACTATCTCCTTTAGGGCTGCTATCATCTTGATGATTGTTTTTGTCTTCTTCATTAGGGCTGCCTTGTTCACTGCCTCTGAATTTCTCATGACTGTCTTTTTCAACCTCTTTATTGTTTTGAGCTTGACTGTCTTCACTATGATTGCCTTCCTCTATTTTTTGCATGCTACCACCCTCACCTTCATTAATTTTCTACTTTTGTTCTAGGTTGCCCACCATTTCACTATTTTCATTGCCTTTAATGCTTATTAGTGGATTGTTTTCATCATTTTGCTAATTTCCACCTTCACTATTTTAAGTTGAGTGAGGGTTGTCTTCATTTGTCTCACTGTTTTGAACCTCTTTATGTATGTTTCCCTCACCATGCTCACTGCTTTTATGCCCTTCATGTGATTTTCTCTCACCATGACTGTCTTCTTGAGGGCTGCCTTGCTCATCTTGTGTGTTGCCCTATTGTTTCTTCTTACCCTCAGCAAACAGGTTTTTTCTCATAAATAGGTTTTCCTTTCTAAAACACTATTTTTCTTTCTTCTTTGATATCTGATTTAAAAATGTTCTTAAGACCAAATATTGAGATGAAAAAATGATTAATACCTTGAAACTACTTCTGCTGTGTTTGAAAAAAACTTTTCTTGTGCAAAAATCTAGTTTTTAGCAGCTTTTGGAGGTTTTGGCAAGGTGCTACGTTCCTGTGCACAGGCGTGTAGCACCTGCACGCTTCCTGTGCGCACCTAGGCGCCTTCTGCACGCTAGGCTAGGCAAGCCTTCATGCTGGCAGTGGGCCGTGCAGAAAAGGTAGATGGGCCTGGAAGAAAATGGTGAGTGCCAAGTGATTTTAGTGGAGAGGGTTATGCAAAGGTAGGGCGGAGGGTCGTGCAACTATGGTTAAGTGGTCGTGCTAGAGTTTTAAATGGATCGGACAAGCTGGAAAAGGCCTGTGGGTAGGATCTCGTACAGAATGGGTGGGCGACGGGGGCTTCACATAGGTGCGTCGTGTCCTTTTCCAGGCGCGTCGCGTCCTGTATAAATTTACAATGGGAGTGCCCACAGGCGCGTCGCGCTATTTGCAGCAAGATTTTAGAATCCTTCCCAGTGTCGAAATTGGGCCCGGGATGGCTTTTTAGGAAGCTATGGAAGTATAATTTCCAAATATTCTATATTTTTTTCATTCGGTGTTCATTTGGTTGTCCAAAAATTGATTTTCCCAACACTGGTCAAAAATGGTGAATGTTGGTGAAGAAATGCATAGTGTTGTTGCAGGCCACTTTTGGATGCTTTCCCTGTGTCAAAATTGGGCCCGAGATGTCTTTTTAGAAATATGTGGATGTCTAATTTCCAAATATACTTGATTTAGTTCATTTGGTGTCCATTTTGATGTCCAAAAACTGACTATCCTAACACTGGTCAAAAATGGTGAATGTTGGTTCCAGTCGTGCAGAAATTCTCCCGTGACACCTGTATTTTTTACATTTCTCCCAAAAAATGATACTTGTGTATAAATTGAAGGATTTTTTTCTTCTTTAACCTATGATGGAAAAAAACCTCTCTCACTTTTGTCAATTTCATCTCTGTTTTGTCAGAAACACATTTTGAAAAAAAACTGGCCCTGGGCGCGACTCATGGCTTGTATTGTCTTTTTGCTTATTTTTGAAGGAGGAATTTAAACAAAGTGTGTTATGCCCTCTGCTCATCTTTTGGAGGAGGAATTTTGGCTATGTTTTGACCCTCTGCTTATCATGAAGGAGGTCAAGCAAATGCAACCACTTAGGTCATTCAAATCCACTGTGTAGGCCCTTTACTTGTCCTGCAAACATTTTATCTTTTATCTCTGTCATATTATTTGAGTTATCACTAAATGCATTCCTTTAAACACTATCTCTCAATTATTTCTATCACTGAAATTTTTTATAAAAAATTGTGTTAACATCTGATGATTTTTTAACCCTCTCCTTATCATGAAGTAGGTCATGCAAATGTAATCACCTAGGTCACTCAAAGTCACTATTAGGCCCTCTTCTTGTTATGAAGGAGGCCTTCAAACTATGTTTTGACCCTCTGCTTGTTATGAAGGAGGTCATCCTAAAATATAAAAACTTATCTTCATCAGGTACTGTGTCTTTCTTTGTTCATTTGAAAAGGGCATAATAAGCAAACTGTGATCTTTTACTTATCACTTATGAAGTCCTTCAAATGAACTTTCCTCTTCCTTTATGAAACCTTGTCTGTAATATATGTCTCTTTTGCACCATATCACTGTGAAACCTAGGAGGAAACAAGGTGATTTGCAAATGGTAAGTGCTCACTGTGTGTATTTCTGAAATAACTCCTTTTTTCTTACTATGTTTTCATAAGGTGCAGTGAATTTATATTTGATTGTTTCTCAGAGTCTAGGCTCATGGTAAGATATAAGAAGTATTTGTTCCTCTTTATGCCTTCATTATGATGCCTAATTGCTTTAGACCTCTTTTTGTCAAAGATTGTTTTTCTTGCCTGAAAAGAGTGATGTGTAGGGCTTTGGTTAAATGTTTGAGAACTTATGCAGCAATACCTTCGGAGTTAGTATGGAGCGCCGAAGATAGACATCACCTAATCCTTTGTGTTCTTTCGTCTTGATGGAGGACCTTTTTCTTTTGGCTCTTTTTGAATTTGAAACATGTATGTTTTCTTTCCTTCACTTACTGCACTTCATCTACTTTATGATGGAAAACTGCCACAGCATGATAACCTTGTTGAGTTTGCTCTTTTGCTCCCATTTAGCATACTATAATTACTCAATACACCCCTGCAGAGATGCATTTGATAGATGATCTTTGATTTGTGGAGAGCTTTGTAGTGTGTCATAAAATTAAGCTTGAACTGACAATTTTCCTTCATTCATGAAACTTTTGGAATTCTGCTCTTTTCCTGGAATGAGTATTTCTGAGCTTTTCTGAAATGAAACCAAGTAATCATTTAGTGGTGTATGACCTAAGGATAAACCAGGGTGTTGTTTTTCAATATGAGAAACAAATGATGGCTAACTGGTGTTAGACACAGGGTTTTTGGCTTAAGACAGTTTTGTCAAGGAATTTTTCCCTAAACCCCACCACCTAGACCTACAGACTTTATCATAGATTCTGAATAGTTTCTTAGGCATGAATAGGCTATGATATGACAAAATTATCAGTGAGAAAGGGGTAGAAAATTTGTCTAATGTTGGACAGTGAGTTATATGAAAACAAGGGACTTTTATAACAGAGAAACAAAGTTTATGACAGCTATAGACAGGGAGGCTTGCTGCTTTTTAGAGCGGGACTAAAAATTGAAGACCACTTCTACCTTGGTAAGCAATAGAGGGGTAAGAAGACAAAAAATTTGTTTGAGGGGTTTTCTGGAGAATGAATTGACTTTTGAGATTGGTTTCTATAAAACCTAGACAAGGGATCTAGTCATCATAACAGGAAAAAATATTGATGACTAACAGTGGCTCCATTTGGGGAGGGCAGCTCCTTTTCAGGAGGTGTCCAGAACTATAGATCTCAGGCTTGTGAAGACCAGTGCCTATGCATTGGCACATATTTCTCTTTTTCTTGATGCTATTCCTGAAAATGATGCTTTTTGAAAAGTTTACATCATGATTAGCATCAGCCTCATCTCTACTTACCCATCTATCTTTCCTAACATTTTTTCTTCTTTAGGTGCACTTGGATCATCAACCTCTTGACATGATATTTTTGAAAGAGAAAAACTATCTAATTCTACACTTATATCTTCCAGGAGTTTAGATTAAACTGATGAACTCATTTGATTCTCTACCTATGTTAGCCACCTATAAAAATTTGTCATATCAAATGATGGCTAAATCTTTTTTAAGCCTTTAAGAAACAATTTCATCACCAAATTGTGAGTTCTTAAAGTCTTATCATGATATTTACCCTTTGAGTTAATCTTCACTACTGTTTCACTATTAATCCTAAAGTACCTGCTGTTAACTAAGAGAAAAATTGCTCATAAGGCTCCACTTTCCATCATTTCACTCCTCCTTTGACCCACAAACAATTCCATTTTCACCCATTTTTCCTTCATAAAAATCCTTCTAAAAACCCTCCATTTAACCTTCAAAATCCTCAAAACACCTATTTAAACCCTATATTTCCCTCTATTTGGTTTTAAAATCCCTCCTTTCACCTATTAGAACCCTCATTTTGGCTTAAAAAACACTATTTTTGGGCCTAAAAGCATTCTTCTAAAAAGTATAGGTCTTAAGCCCCTGAGGGCTTATTTCCTTTAGCACCTTTCCCCATGTGGCCAAAGATCCACAATAGGGTGCTAAAGGGCTTAAAAAATCTTCCAAAAACCTTATTTCCCTTCTATTTTCCATTTTCCCGATGTTTTAATTTAAATGAATATAGACTGTTGATCTGCACGGATCAACGACCATCGAGTCACTTTTCCTTCTCCTCATTTCATATGTCGTCCCTTTTCCCTTTCAAAACTCCACCCCTTTATCAAATCTAGACCGTTCATTATCAAGATCCTACGATCAGGATGTAACACGATGAACCAATAACCCATCCACCTCGCGACAAAAGTGCTGACGCGACTATTGGTCCCACCATACATCCTTTGCACATCTTCGGATCGATCGCATGCAACCCGCGTCGTTGGATTTGCTGCCCATCATCCAATGGCTCAAACTCAATCTCGCGTAATTTTTTGCCTCCCTTCCTAGTGCACTACTTCCGCGCGATATGGTCGGTTTTCAAAATCCACGTGTCAAACGTTGTATGGAATCGCATTCCAAAAGCGAAAATCGCCCACCCACCCCCCCAAACGCTGCACAGAAATCATTAATGGTTTTCCGAAACCACTTAACCTTAAATTCACGCCATAATTCAAAATTTTGCATGGCTAGCTGTTCTGCCAAGTTTCGACCCTTCTTCAGCTGCATTTCCTCATCCTCAAGCGCTCCATCACCTCCATTAAACCTCTGAACACAGTTTTACCACGATATCACAGGGTTTCTTAATGATTTTTTTTGTGTTTTGTAGGGTTTTAATGGTGTTTGCTCTGTGTATTTCCACAGTCATAGACATGTGACAAATAAGGCTCAGAGTGACGATTTTGTGCCTTAAGCCATGAAGAAAGGAACCAGTAGGGTTTTGGGTTCTCAATTACATCGATGGATCGTGATCCGTTATCATTAGATGAAACCCTCCAACTGCATAAAGCCACCTGTATGAAGACAGAACAACGAAGTGTATCAGAATAAAGAAATCAATGATAAAGGGTGATTAAAGCCTAAACCTGAAGATCAGGGTTTTTAATCCACAGGTTAAAAGGATAAAGACAATGTCAAAGAATAAAGACCTGAAGACGAAGATCAAGGCTAATTAATCCTAAACATAGCTCAAGTACAGATTAAAGTGCTTTAAGGTAAAAAAAAGAGAAAAATGTCAGTAAAGAGGCCTCCACTACCACATCAGAGGCCATTTATCATTTTCAGCTACCAAAGTGCCACCTACAACCTCAATAAATCAAATGAAGGCATAGTTATTGCCCAGTTAGAAGATATTTGCTTAAAGACAGCCAGAGTTATTGCCAGCCTATCTGAAAGAGTTTTAAAGTCAACAAAATCTACTAAGTAGCTTAAAATTGAACGAAAACCAATTAATACATGGAAATATCAGAAAACTTCTCTATTGAGCCCCTCAAAGGTAGAGAAGCATTAACTTGTATTAATTGAACCTAGAGACCCTTCCTTTGATTCCACCTCCTCATTTTCTTATAAAATCTCCTTGAGTAGCACATTGTTGGGGGTTGGACTTTGATGTAATACTTGCTGCTCAAAACTTTCTGCATGTAAATATTTCTCAGAGGTTGTTGAAGCTCTGTTTTTAATCAAAGAAGTTAGGCCGAGAAGATAAGTTGTTGTTTTACTGAAACATTGGACTTGAAGTATGTAACTGGATTGACATCAATACACAAGATGATTCATGGGATCTTGGTCTATACCATTGGTGATGTAACTCTCGTTGTACTTGTTTTCCTTCTTATTTTTTCCATAAAATTGTCCATTTTTCTCTGATAAAGAACAGAAAATATAGAGCAAGGATTTACTCTTCAAAGTACCCTACTCTCACTAATAAGCTTTATCTTTATGTTTTCCTCCTTTGTGTATTTAAGAATGATTTAATACAGTCCAAACAGTCAAGGAATGTTGGTGAGCCCCTGTCTTACTGTCTAAAATTTAAACATTGTTCTTGAATGATATTTTCATTACATGCTAAGTAGAGTCAAACTAGGAAAGTTTATGGTTTGTCCTATCTTCTAGTTCTTTCTCCAAAGGTTGTTTGAAAGTTTCCCTAAGAGTATGCTGAAATCAAGCCTAGATTTTAATGATATCTTACTTGATCTTAATCTGCACTTTGTTTTCTTATATGTTTTCATCCTTTCTGAAAGTAGTCATGTGGATTATTGGATTTTTTGTCTGATAAGTTGGCTTCAGTACAAGTTTGTCCAAAGAAGTCTATGGTTAGCCCTGTCCTTTGGTTTACTTCAAAACAGTGACTTTAAAAGGCTTTTTCTTGTTTGGAAAGTTGATAAATCCTTGTTGAAATTATTGGCTTTTTCCACTTTCACAACACTTTTAATGTTCCATTCCATCATTTAATCTAAAAGATCCTTTGTTATAGATGACTCGCCCCTTGGACCACTCTTGAAATTATTGCACAATTAAACCTTTTTTATGACTCCATAGCCCAATGGATTAAGTGTTGTTTCATACCTATCCTATCACTTGAACCTTGTTTTGATTATTCACATCTTTACCCCTCTAAAACCCTTTCATTTTTCAGGACTTTCCACTCAATTAAAGATCATACCCAACCAAACAAACAACAAACCTTGTTCTTAATAACTAGCCTAAAATCACATTAAAAAGCCTTAAAGATCATATCTTTACACACATATAGAGAGATCCCTCTCTGGATTCAGGAGGGTTAGATCCTAGAATCCCAAATTGGTTCATATGTAGGCTCTACAGCTTTTGTATTTTCCAATCTTGCAAACTACAGAGGCCTAACAACCTACACTAGATCGACTGTCAAGATTAAGTTGTTTGATAGGATTTCATTCACTAAACTAAAACATGAAATTGAAAAATGACCAAATCAGGATTAGATGGTATGAGTTGTCATGTGTTTGTGGCATAAAAGACAAGATGCACACAAATATTATTTTCGCACAAAATGAGATTTAGAAAAATTAGGGCCAGGATACATAGTTTGTTTTTCATCCCTGTTTTCCTCTTTGTTTCTGTTTTGAGCATGTGGAACCAGTATCTTTTCCTAATCTACTTTTATCGACAAGTAAAGCTTACACAATTTGACTATCACTTCTTCCACTAACTTATCAGCAATCAATTTAAAACATGTCCAGTTATGATTAGGCTAGATAACTGAACAAGATATCTTTTGAGCACTAGTAGTGGAATTTAGACTTGTGCACTTTCAGCATGACTATTTTTTGGGTATGGGGTTGTACCATTTCTTTAGAATATGCCCTCTTTTTCTACTTTTCTTGTTGTTTTTGTGTTTTCTGTTTTTTTCAAAACAATCTGAAAGAAAGATGCTCATGGGGCTGAGCTTATTTTGCATGCCTATCTACTCTAATCTAACCTATACATGATAGAAATTAAATTTGGTGAACTCCATTTTCCAATGTAACCAGTCAAGTAGATGATTATACGGGTGATCTTGGTTCAGTTCTTTCATGATGCTGAAGAAATGAAAAGGCCATTTCCACTTCACTTGTTTTCGAACAGTAGTGCTTAAAAATTTTCTCACACTTTGCAACAAACTGTTCATGGTAGAACACACTCCTCCCTCATACTTCTCAAGGAAAATAGCAAATGGATCTTGGAATAATACCTGATCTAGAGGATTTGAGACATAAGCTCCATTCAGGACTACTCCTTTTATTTGGCTATGCTTGGGATTCTCTTGGGAAAGAAACCTTTCCTCTTCCTCATGATCACTTGAACTGTTAGACTCATCATATATTGCAGTGTAGTCTTCTTGCCAAGCTAATGTGTTCTGATTAAGTGGATTGAAATCTGTGTGAAGGTCATCATGTTGATGAGTAGGGATACTCTTTGGCAAAAAATCTTCCTGAGAAATAAGAGCAGCAAATTTCTTGTGATCATCAATTTTCAAGCCTTCATTTGCTTCCAAATTTTCTGAGCTTTCCTCGTCACTGCCATATCTGTTATGTATTGTTTGGTTACCTTCCTCAAGTTGATGAAACTGAGCTTCCTCCCAAAAATCAAGTGTTGAGTACTCTGCAAAGTTAGATTCTGTTTGGAAATCATCATCATTATCAACATATTGATCAAACCTTGGAGAATAATAAATATAATTAATGTCACCAACCATACATATTGGACTATTAGATTGTTTCTCTTTGAATTGATCTATAAATCCATTTTCTGCTATGTGATAGTTAAGATTAGGAGAAAAATAAATAGAGGCTGACTGCATGTTTATGAGTTGATCTATCTCCTTTTCAATTAAAAGGGGAGGTATTTTTATATTTCTTTGGGTATAACTACAATCATCCTCTTTCTCTTGGGAAAGCTGATTTGGAGGATGAATCTCTTTTTGGGACTCACCTAAGAGAGATGATGAATCATCACTTGTGCCTTTAGATAAATCTGTAGAAATTTTAAATAACTGATATATTATTCACCGAGATTCTCCTGATCACACACTATTTTAGCTTCATGCACAATACAGAATATCTTCTATCATTGATCATTAATTGTGGAAATAAAATCAATTGCATGTGCACATTAAAACCATAAACATTCACACATATGAACACAGTATTTCATGGGAAAGCTTAAAGCTGAAAACCCCAACTATCTATATATTATATGTCATAGATATCATGTAACAATCATTGTACAAAGCTTCTCACAAGCTCTCAGCACAACCTCCAATTGCTACACACTAATCAAGCTAGATCTAGCAAAACAAATGCTCCAATCTCTGCCACCTGATAGCCAGCCTCTATTGCGTAATCAATGTTGTAGGATGGCTCATTAAATAACTTGAACCACTTGGCTTGTACTGCGCAATCCTAATGGGCTCCTCCAATCACTGGTTGTTGCAAATATGCAACAGTATAGTCACAACTGATAGTTAACCTGCTCTTTCACCTATCTCTGCACTGGTCTCCACTGAAACTGTCCATGCACTGAAGTTAACTGATGTATTCTTTAGTTGATTAATAAGTTTATAATTAGTGAATTAATTAATAATTAATTCACACCACTCTTCACTAGTGTATTAATCAGTTAGACTAAATACAACTAGTTCAACTATGTTTAAATTAGTTAAACTGAACACAACTCCATTAACTCCTCAATCAACTCCACCAAACTCTGTCACATGAGTTCTAACTGAAGTATCCATGCAATAGCTCCACTTAACCCCTAGGAATAGCGTAATTCCTTCTGTCAGCTCCTGTGCCACATCTATGCACTTAACTGAAGTGCTCCAAGATAATAAGATAATGTTTAGAGTCCAAATATTATTAAGAGCTAATAATATTCGACATATCTATTTTTAGACTGGCAATCTAAAAATAGATTCCGCCCAATATGTCTAAAAAATAGAAGTCCATCTATTTTTTCCGACTTGACCAACCATCCACAAATAGCATCCTGCAACTCATAGAACATGATCCATATGTCTAAAAATAGACATAGTCTAAAAATAGACTTTGCGCCAAAAATAGCCTGCGGGCCCACTTAGTGAAGGCGACTTCTTTCCACTAAGCTCATCATCTTGTTGCAATCTCAACACTTCCTCTCAACAAGATAAGGATTATCTGCCACCCCTATCCTGCCTCTGTGGTATTCGAATTTGCTCCTGGTGAGCGCCTTCGTCAAGATATCAGAATCCTGATCCTCCATGGGAATATATGAAAGTAACATGATCTTCCGCTGCACACAATCTCCGATATGATGATACCGATCCGTGAAGCCATGCCGCCTAAAATCATCCTCCTGTCTATACCATGATCCATATCCTGATGTGCCTCTGAGATATCTCAATACATGCTTCCCCGCCTTCCAAAAGAGCTTGGTAGGATTAACCATAGCTTGTGAAAGCTGGTTAACTTAATAGCACATGTCGGGTCGTGTATTGACTAGATACATAAGCAACCCCACCAACTATCGATAAACAGTGGCATCCACTACCTCCGCCGAAGTAGCATCCTCCTTCCTCCATCCACCAGGAAGAGGAGTATCAACAGGCTTGCATCCATGCATGTCAAACTTCTCCAGTATCTCTCGGGCATACTTACCCTGAAAAAAAAACAGTCCACCACTGCGCTGCCAAATTTCCAATCCCAGGAAATAATGAAGGAGACCCAAGTCCTTCATCTCAAACTCTTTTGCAAGATCAGCCTTGCATGAGAGTATCAACTGTTCATCACCGGTCAGTATCAAATCATCTAAATAAAGTATAATGATCAACAACTTACCCTCCACCACTATCTGGTATAGGTTCGGATCCACCTCACTCTTGGAGAATCCAAGTCCGGTAAAATAACTGTCGATCCGTGTGTACCAAGCACAAGGTGCTTGTTTCAACCCATACAACGCTCTTTTGAGCCTGCACACATGCGACTTGCTGCTGAAGATCTCAAAACCTTTGGGCTGCTCTATGTACACCTCCTCCTCAATCACTCCCTTGAGGAACACAGTCTGCACATCCAACTGATGAATGTGCCACCCCATCTGCGCTAAGAGAGCTAGGATGCTCCGTATGGAAGAATACCTTGCGACAGGTGCAAAGGTCTCCTCATAATCGATCCCCTCTATCTCTGAGAAGCCTCGGGCAACAAATATTTCCTTGTACTTCTCCACACTCCCATCATCTCCCTGCTTCACTTTGTAGATCCATCTCGAACCCACCACTGATTTCCCTTTCGGCCTTGGGACAATCTCCCATGCACTGTTTCTAACAATTGAATCATACTCTTCCACCATGGTATCTACCCATGTGGGATCCTCCACAGCTTCCTCGAAAGAGGATGGCTATGTCACGATACACTTGCTCATAAGATCCATGTATCCAGTATACCGATCAGGTGATTGTCTCTGTCTGCGTTGTGATGTAGGTGCTCCTACAATCCTCTCTGCATCTTGAGCCAGTCGCTCAGCTTCTGTAGTGCGCTTTCGCCCTCTGATGGTTGGCGCTACATGAGTGGTCTCTTCCACTCCATGAACCTCATCTTGTGGATGATCCACATCCTGAGACTCATCCTTAGGAACTAATATCTCCTCATCTACATGCAAGTGTGGCTCCCTCTCAAGCGAACACTTCATGGCTTTCTCCTCACGAAATTTGATATCCCGTCGCACAACAGTCTTGCGACTGTCTAGAAAATACACACAATAGTTGTGGGGTGTATCAGTGTACCCCACAAATATCCCAACCTCTGCAGTCGGCTCCAGCTTCTTCCTAGCATCCTTCGTCACATTAATGTAAACAGGTGAACCAAAAATCCTCAAATGGGAAATATCAGGCTTCTTACCATAAAATGCCTCCTCGGGTGTACTCATGCCAAGTATCCTATGAGGACAACGGTTTTGCACATATACTGCAGTATTGCATGCCTCAGCCCACAAGTGTATGGGAAGGCCCTGATCATGCAACATTGCCCATGCAACACCCATGATCGTTCTGTTCTTCCGCTCCGCAACCCCATTTTGATGTGGGTTATGAGGTGCTATGAGCTCTCTTTGAATTCCTTTTGCACTGCAAAATTCTTTGAATTCACCACCATTGTCGCTCCTAAGAGCCTTCAACTGCTTCCCCGATTCTTTCTCAACCAGTGCCTTGAACTCACAGAAATTTGAGTATGTCTCGCTCTTCTTCTGCATGAATAAGATCCAGCACTTACGAGAAAAATCATCAAAAAATATCACATAGTACCTATGCTTTGTTGTCGAAGCTACTGAGAAAGGTCCACACACGTCTGTGAGAGACGTCTTTGTGAATTCTCTCAAGGATCGTCATGGCACGACTATCCTTCTCATGAAAGGTGGCTTTCACAAATTTTCCTAAGGTACACCCCTTGCACTGATCTTGCTGCGCAAGAGTACCCTTAGGAAGCCCAGTAGAAATCTTCTACAGTATCTTCAAAGCTCCATGGTGAAGGTGGCCCAATCTCCGGTGCCACAACTCGCCATCATCGCGGCTCACCACTCATTTTGCCTTGCCTGCCATTGTTGCACAACCATCTACCTATAATTGATAAAGGTTCTTAACTCGAACCCCTATCCTTCAGGTCTCACCAATTGCCTTACTGCGCAGGAAAGCCTTTCCCTCGCTAAAGACAACATCATATCCCTTGTCTTCTAACATCGCCACAGAAATAAGATTCTTCTTCAATCCTGGAACATGCATCACTTCCTTCAATAAGAAGGGTTTACCAGACTCCCTCTCAAAGGAAATGGTACTGATACCGGTCGCACTGTATCTACCATCATCACCCATCTCGATGTGCACTCTAAGATCTTTCTCATCCAGATCAGTAAACAAATCTCGATCTCCTCTCATGTGAAAAGACACACCACTGTCAAGAAACCACACTGAACCCATCACACTTGAGACCAAGCATGCGATCAGTGAAAAATCCAGCTCAAAATGTGAGGCTAAGGCCTCTCCAGCTACAGATCCAGCAGCCTGCTTATTTTTCTTCTTCTGTGGACTACTAGTGGAGTAATGTCTGTGTTGGTGACAGCGAAAGCACTTCACCTTAGACATGTCCTACTTCTTGCCTTTCGCACCGGATTGAGAAGCTTTCTTGCTCTTCCCCCTCTTTTCTTTGGCAGCCAAAGTTCAATTCTCTTCATCAGAGTTCTTTGATGAAGATCTGTCCCTGGTACTTCGCCTTATCTCCTCTTGCACAAGATCCGACCAAAGTCGCTCCCATCCTGGCAACTTCTCCCGACCATTGACAAAGTCCTAATAGGAATGAAAACTCTTAGAAAGCCCAAGTAGAGCCAATCTCACCAAGTCCTCATCATCAATAGTAGCCCCCACACTTCCCAGCTCATCCCTGCATTGGATGAACTTCATGAGGTACTTGGGCATACTATCGCCTTTCTCCATTTTTATGTTTCTGAGTTTATCCTTTAGCACCAACTTCCTCTGGTCGCTCTTTCTTTGAAATAAATCTGTCAAAGCTTTCCACATCAAGAATGGAGAAGCCTTACCATGAAGGCTGGACTCTATGTGATCCTTCACACCTTCCAACAGAATCCTTCGACACTTTGCTATCTTCTTTTTGCATTCGTCAAGTACGGCAGCATCACTAGAAGTAGGTTTTGGAACTTCCGCATCTATGAACTCCTTCAACCCATTGTCATCCAGCACCGCCTCCATCTTGTCCTTCCATGCAATATAATTCGAGCTGCCCTCAAGGGCATACTCCAATCGCAATCCATTGAAAGACATCTCAACTTTGACACCAAGAAAACACTGCTGCAAATTTGAATTCCACCAGCACAAAACTCAACCACTTCAATGTTTTGCAATTGCTCCAATGATCAATATCCCTCTGATACCATGTAGAAATTTGAATAACTGATATATTATTCATCGAGATTCTCCTGATCACACACTATTTTAGCTTCATGCATAATACACAATCTCTTCTACCATTGATCATCACATGTAGAAATGAAATCAATTGCATGCATACATTAAAACCACAAACAATCACACATATGAACACATTATTTAATGGGAAAGCTTAAAACTGAAAACCCCAACTATCTGTATATTATTTCTATAGATCATTATGTAAAAATCATTGTACAAATCTCCTCACAAGCTCGCATAAACTCAATTGTTACACCATCAAGCTAGATTCATGTAAAATTATGCTCCAATCTCCGCCACCTGATAGCCAGCCTCTATTGCATAATCAATGATGTAGGATGGATCATTAAATAACTTGAACCACCTGGCTTGTACTGCGAAATCCTCATGGGCTTCTCCAATCACTGTTTGTTGCAAATATGCAACAATATAGTCAACAATTTTGCTTAACTGCTTCTTTCATTTGTCTTCCCAGATCCTGCCCCACCGAAATTGTCCATGACCAAGTTAATCACATTCTTTAGTTGATTTATGAGTTAATAATTAGTGAATAATTAATAATTAATTCACACCACTCTCACTAATTGTATCAATCAGTTAGACTAGATACAACTAGCTCAACTAAGTTAAACTCAACACAACTCCATTAACTGTCTCATCAACTCCACCAAACTCTGTCACATGAGTTCTAACTGAAGTCAACCATGAAATAGCTCCACTAAACCCTAGGAATAGCCAGAAAATTGACACACTCTCCTTGTACCTGTATCCGTGCACTTGTTCCAAGTGCCCAAGAGAACAAGATAAAGAAAAACATAGTCCAAATATTATTAAGAGCTAATAATATTCGACATATCTATTTTTAGACTGGCAATATAAAAATATATTCCGCCCAATATGTCTAAAAATAGAAGTCCATCTATTTTTTCCGACTTGACCAACCATCCACAAATAGCATCATGCAACTCATAGAACATGATCGACATGTCTAAAAATAGACTTTGCGCCAAAAATAGCCTGCGGGCCCACTTAGTGAAGGCGACTTCTTTCCACTAAGCTCATCATCTTGTTGCAATCTCAACAAAATCCTTTGGGTTTTCTTCTATTTCAGATTTTATTTCATTCTCAACCAACTCTTCATGATGTTCGAGATAGTTATCATGGAATTCATGAGTTGCCTCTGATAGATTTTCAGGAGGAAAATTTGCTTGTATAAACTGAAATGAATCAAAGCACAAAGATAGAGATCCTAAAGGTTTTGATTTTTCTTCCATTTCAGATTTGATTTCAAGATGGCTGATTGATTCTTTAGAGCACTCCTCTATGTTTTTATTTGCAACTTGCTCATTAGGCACATTTTGTTTGTTACTCTTGTCTTGTAATGGTTGAGTGTACTCTTCCCGGGGAAAAGGTGTAGGTTGGTTTGAATAAGCATCATTAAACATAACTTTGTGTCTTTCTCTTTTCCTATCAAGTAGATGCATCAGTTTTCTGAATTTATCTATCAATATTTCCAACTTTTCCTCTCTATTCACACTTGGTCCATCTTTGTTTACCTGAAAGAGTCACTGTGTCCTTTCAACCAGTTTAGATTTCTCTACCAATGGAGTCTTTTGGTCTATTGAGGGTTGTGGAGTCACCAGGTGGAAGATTTTAACTTTTCTGTCCACCATCAGCATGATTGGGATTGCTCAATGCATTCCTAGGAGATTTTATAAGGACTAGTGGAGTGATAGGCCTATTGGAGGCTAGTGGAGTCGCCATGTGGATGTTTTTAGTTGTTTTGAGGGTATATGTGTATGGTCCACCACCAATACTGAAAAAAAAACCAATCTAAGGATGTTTTGAGGTTTTCTGAGTTTCTTTATGTAGCCCTAAGGTTTTTAAGAGTGTCCTATAACTGAATCATCATTTTTCTAAGATGGTGAAAGAGCTAGTTTATACTCTTCGGACAACACTTAAGTTTTCTAAGTTTGACTGAGACTTTGAGAGTTCCTAAGGGATACCTAGGATGTTTTGACTCAAAGTCCCACCATGATCACCATTATGTTAGGGTTCCGTGATTTGGCAGATTGGCGGACCAAATGACGGAGTAACATCAAACCAATCTTTGGAGCCCTAGGACCTAGCCTTCCTAGACTCAGAGAGGGCTCTCTCTAATGAAGCAAAGGATGTGAGCTTGTTCGCTTAGTTTGTTTAGATTTTAGGCTAGTTGTTAAGTGTGTTTGTTTGGTTTTCATTTTTTTGGAGGTAAAATTGATCAAGTGGATCAAAATAGAATAAGAAAATGAGATCAACTGGGCTATGGGGTCAAATCAAGCCAAGGATGTCAAGACAATGGGTAGGGTGTACTGCAGGGCCGATTTAGTATAGTGAATAGATATCTTAGGTGGTTTATGAAGTGAAATGAACATCAATTTGTACAAGACAAAGAGATTTTAGGCATAAAAAGTTTAAAAGAAAAGCATTCATGTGGTAGGGCTAACCAATAATCACTATGAATGAAACTCAAACCAATAAATGCAGAAAATAAACAATCAGGTGATGCATAGAAGTATAAGACCCTCTAACTTTGGGAAAATCACCTTCAGTGGTTGAGAACACATGTAAGACAAACCAACAGCTCAAAATGTGGAAAGGAAACTCCTAAACAACACATTCAAACTTATGATAACTTTGAAATAAGTCTGCAAGTATAGGCAGAGGGCAAGATCAAAACAAGACCTCTCTGATTTAAACTAGACAGTCAATACTTCAAAGGAGATTTCATTAATCAGGTTTAAACAACTATGAGTAAGTAGGGCATACCATGAATCAAACAAGATAGCATGTCATAGTAATCATTAAGGAAATAAACAACAAGTTTTTAGTGGACCAAAGGGCAGTTAAGAATCCTTTAACATAACCAAGAAAGATGAAAACATAGAAGCTGCAATGAATCAGGAAATTTGATGTGCCTCCATGGGCATACCTCAAACTTATTCTTTACTGACCTAAAACAAGCAAGAAGCATGGATACATATGTGAAAAACTAAGAAAACATAACCAAAAAGAAGCACAATACCATTTACCAAGCCATGGAATCCTGCACATAGATCCTCTCCATCATCTAGGCAAGCAAGTCAAGCTATCCACTCCATAAAACAAATTTGATCATCAAAACTCATAACATATATTTCTTTAATCTTAGTCAAGTTCTTAAGCTCTTTAAAAATCCAACTTGCTAATAAAATCTCCAAAATAACTCTCCATGAGTTAAATAGGAGGAATAAGAGGATAAGTTTCACAAAACCAACTAGAAGCTCATAGGCTTAGAACAAATATCTTATTTTTTCCTTGAGGCTTTGCAAAGCCCAAGGCACAAAATATCTTTAAAAATTATCTTAAAATGCTAAAAATGACAAGTAAAAAGCCTTTTTACTACTTAAAAGAGCTAAAAATAGATTAGCGCACATTTGGATAGCCACCTTCAGAAAATTTCCTTTTTTAGCCAAAATGCTACAAGAGCGTAGCAGCAGAAGAAATCTTTTTTTTGCAGAGGACTTTTGAGGGACTTCCCGATGTCGAAATGAGGCCTGTGATGGCTCGTTGGAAAGCCTTGGATGTCTAATTTCTGGAACTACTTGATTTTTCTCAAACAGATCCCTAGAAGTCTGTCAAAAAGTGGACTGAGTGAAAAAACAGAGGAGCGTAGCACCTGCTGATATTTGAGACATAAAGGTAAAAATTGACTGTTTTTTGCCTCTTTGGGGAATCAAAACACCTTCTTTTGATCTGAAATTTTTTGAATAGATTCCCTCAAATTTAATACATCCAAAAATATAACTTTCATGAGCTGAGGATGCTCCAAGAAAAAATGGCAGCGCCTAGAAAAATGTGCAATTAGGCCTAAAAATCCCAAAAAACAAGATCATGTCAAAAATTGCTCAATTTTGGTGAGAAAACCCCTTAAGGGTTTCTAGAAACACGCAAGGAAGCTTGAGCCAAGATTCAGAACTGAGATATGTTTTTTCCTCTTTTTTCTACCGGGTGCCTCCTTTGGGCAGTTTTGAGCTTGGCTTGGGCAATTCGCCTCTACTCCTGAGCGCTCTAGTGACATTACTAGTCACATCTTGAATGGTTTTCTTCTTTGCAAATTTAGTGGTTTTTGGCTTTTCCACCTTTGATGGAGGAGTCATGCCCCCTTTCCTAGGAGAGGCAGCTAGCACATGTCTTTGAGGGCTCTTTTCATGCTCACTATTTTCACTATCTCCTTTAGGGCTGCTATCATCTTGATCACTGTTTTTGTCTTCTTCATTAGGGCCTTGTTCACTGCCTCTGAATTTGTCATGATTGTCTTTAGGACTGTATTTTTCAACCTTTTTATTCTTTTGAGCTTGACTGTCTTCACTATGAATTCCTTCCTCTGTTTGTTTCATGCTGCCACCCTCACCTTCATCAATGTTTTGCTTTTGTTCTAGGCTGCCCACCATTTCACTGTTTTCACTGCCTTTAATGCTTATTAGTGGATTCTTTTCATCATTTTTCTGATTTCCACCTTCACTGTTTTCAGTTGAGTGAGGGTTGTCTTCATTTGTCTTACTGTTTTGAACCTCTTTATGTATGCTTCCCTCACCATTCTCATTGCTTTTATGCACTTCATGTGAGCTACTCTCACCATGACTATCTTCTTGAGGGTTGCCTTGCTCATCTTGTGTGTTGCCCTATTGTTTCTTCTTACCCTCAACAAATAGGTTTTTTCTCAAAAATAGGTTTTCCTTTCTAAAACACTATTTTTCTTTCTTCTTTGAAATCTGATTTCAAAATGTGCTTAAGACCAAAGATTGAGATGAAAGAAATGATTAATACCTTGAAACTGCTTCTGTTGTGTTTGAAAAAAACTTTTCTTGTGCAAAAATCTAGTTTTTTAGCAGCTTTTGGAGGTTTTGGCAAGGTGCTACGTTCCTGTGCATAGGCGTGTAGCACTTGCACGCTGCCTGTGGGTGCCCGGGTGCCTTCTGCACGTCGGGCCGGGCAGGCCTGCACACCAACAGTGGGCCGTGCAGAAAAGGTAGATGGGCCTGGCAGAAAATGGTGAGTGCCAAGTGCTTTTAGTGGAGAGGGTTGTGCAAAGGTAGGGCGGAGGGTCGTGAAACTATGGTTAAGTGGCCATGCAGGAGTTGTAAATGGGTCGGGCAAGCTGGCAAGGGCCCGTGGGTAGGATATCATGTAGAATCGGTGGGAGACGAATGCTTCACACAGGTGCATTTCTTCCTTTTCCAGGCGCGTCGCGTCCTGTAGAAATTTACACTGGGAGTGCCCACAAGCGCGTCACGTCTTTTTCCAAGTGTGTCGCACTATTTGCAGCAAGATTTTAGAAGCCTTCCTGGTGTCAAAATTTGGCCCGGGATGGCTCGTTAGAAAGATATGGAAGTCTAATTTCCAAATATTTTTTATTTTTTTCATTTAGTATTCATTTGTTTTTCCAAAAATTGACTGTCCCAACACTGGTCAAAAATGGTGAATGCTGGTGCAGAAATGCATAGTGCTGTTGCAGGCCACTTTTGGATGCTTTCCCTGTGTCGAAATTGGGCCCGAGGTGGCTCTTTGGAAAGATGTGGATGTCTACTTTCCAAATATACTTTATTTGTTTCATTTGGTGTCCATTTGTATTTTAAAAAAATTACTTTCCCAACATTGGTCAAAAATGGTGAATGCTAGTTCCAGCCATGCAGAAATTCTCCCATGACACTTGTATTTTTTACATTTCTCCCAAACAATGATACCTGTGTAGAAACTGAAGGATATTTTTCTTCTTGAACCTATGATGGACAAAAACCTCTCTCACTTTTGTCAATTTCATCTCTTTTTTGTTAGAAACACATTTTGAAACAAAACTGGCCCTGGGCGTGACTTGTGGCTTGTATTGTCTTTTTGCTTATTTTTGAAGGAGGAATTTAAACAAAGTGTGTTATGCCCTCTGCTCATCTTTTGGAGGAGGAATTTTGGCTATGTTTTGACCCTCTTCTTATCATTAAGGAGGTCAAGAAAATGCAACCACTTAGGTCATTCAAATCCATTATGTAGGCCCTTTACTTGTCCTGCAAACATTTTATCTTTTATTTTTGTCATATTATTTGAGTTATCAGCAAATGCACTCCTTTAAACACTGTCTCTCACTTCTGTCTATCACTAAAAACTTTTATCAAACACTGTGTTAACATCTGATGATTTTTTAACCCTCTCCTTATCATGAAGTAGGTCATGCAAATGTAATCACCTAGGTCACTCAAAGTCACTATTAGGCCCTCTGCTTGTTATGAAGGAGACCTTGAAACTATGTTTTGACCCTCTGCTTGTTATGAAGGAGGTCATCCTAAAACATAAAAACTTATCTTCATCAGGTACTGTGTCTTTCTTTGTTCATTTGAAAAGGGCATAATAAGCAAACTATGATCTTTTACTTATCACTTATGAAGTCCTTCAAACGAACTGTCCTCTTCCTTTATGAAACCTTGTCTGTAATATATGTCTCTTTTGCACCATATCACTATGAAACCTAGGAGGAAACAAGGTGATTTGCAAATGGTAAGTGCTCACTGTGTGTATTTCTGAAATAACTCCTTTTTTTTTACTGTGTTTTCATAATGTGCAATGAATTTATCTTTGACTGTTTCTTAGAGTCTAGGCTCATGGTAAGATATAAGAAGCAATTGTTCCTCTTTATACCTTCATTATGATGCCTAATTGCTTTAGAACTCTTTCTGTCAAAGATTGTTTTTCTTGCCTGAAAAGAGTGATTTGCAGGGCTTTGGTTACCTTTTTGAGAACTTATGCAGCAATACCTTTGGAGTTAGCATGGAGCACCGAAGATAGACATCACCTAATCCTTTGTGTTCTTTCGTCTTGATGGAGGACCTTTGTCTTTTGGCTCTTTTTGAATTTGAAACCTGTATGTTTTCTTTCCTTCACTTACTACACTTCATCTGCTTCATGATGGCAAACTGTTGAGTTTGCTCTTTTTCTCCCATTTAGCATACTATCATTACTCAATACACCCCTGCAGAGATGCATTTGACAGATGATCTTTGATTTGTGGAGAGCTTTGTAGTGTGTCATAAAATTAAGCTTGAACTAACAACTTTCCTTCATTCATGAAACTTTTAGAATTCTGCTCTTTTCCTGGAATGAGTATTTTTGAGCTTTGCTGAAATGAAACCAAGTAATAATTTAGTGGTGTATGACCTAAGGATAAACCAGGGTGTTGTTTTGCAAGATGAGAAACAAATGATGGCTGACTGGTGTTAGACACAAGGTTTTTGGCTTAAGACAGTTTTGTCAAGGAATTTTTCCCTAAACACCACCACCTAAGCTTACAAACTTTATCATAGATTCTGAATAGTTTCTTAGGCATGAGTAGGCTATAATATTACAAAATGATCAGTGAGAAAGGGGTAGACACTTTTTCTAATGTTCGACAGTGAGTTATATGAAAACAGGGGACTTGGATAGTAGAGAAACAAAGCTTATGACAGTTATAGATAGGGAGGCTTGTTGCTTTTTAGAGCGGAACTAAAAACTGAAGACCACTTCTACCTTGGTAAGCAAGAGAGGGGTAAGAAGACAAAAAATTTGTTTGAGGGGTTTTCTGGAGAACAAATTGACTTTTGAGATTGGTTTCTAGAAAACCTAAACAAGGGATCTAGTCATCATAACAAGAAAAAATATTGATGACTAACAAGATGCACTATCAGGTGGCGGATGTGGAATGCGATATGCGATAATGTCATGTGATAATTCAGTGCGGTATCAAAATGCGATTGCAATATTTCGCAATCGGGGTTTAGGAGATGGTAGCGGTAAGTGAGGTGTAGGTGACTTTTATGATTTGCAACTACGATCAGATGACGTGGCGGCAAGGAGGGTGGCAGAGTATGATAGCGATCTCACAATCGTAGTTTCGGGAGCCATGTTTTATTTTATTTTATTTTTTCTTTTCTTTCTTTATCTTTTTTTTTTTTTTTAATTGCATGCATGATAAACTCACAGTTCTTTTTTTTGTGAACTAATTTCACCCTTGGTTACTCCTTTGGCACTCCTTTTCTTCCATTACATGAACTTCTTACTACCCCCTTTCTCAAGTCCTTTTTACTTTTGTCTTGTTCCTTTTTACATGAAGTGGGGCTAGTTGCTAGATAAGGCTGAGGTTGCACTGCTACTGATTTTGGTTTTAAAGAAACTTTTCTTCTCACACTTTCTAATGTTTTCTTAAGCTAAAATAGATTCAAAGAAAGGGTTAGATGATTGCATACTTGAGCCTTACCATTGATTTGTTCTTGCAGGTGATATTGAAGCTGTTGATATGGATATTGAAGCTGTCTTCAGTGGTTCTGAAGCTTCTCTGAAGTTGCATGTGATAATATTCTTGAGGTCCTTTTGGAGCTTCTGAGCATAAGAGGAGGAATTCCAAGTTTGACTACCTTTGACCAGGGTGTTGACCAAATTTTCTTTTTGTGCCAACTTGTTGTTTTTATGCTTGCAAAGGTTGGAGAGCGCCTGCATTCATTAGAGAGAAATACATGGAGAAATGCATTTTTTTTAAGGCCTACTAGCTGCCTCAATGAGGTTTTCCACTAGTAGATTTGCCTAGGCGCCTCAAAGGAGGTTTTCACCTAGGATATTTTATTTTTCTCTTTTTGTTCCATGAGTGTGAATGTAAGGTGTGGACTTGTTTTCCACCCTCATTTTAGAAATGATTCCCCATGGATAATAGGACCATGTAAAGTTGTGGGTGAATTTCATCTCTTTCAATCATTTATCAGCATATGAATGGTCCAATTTCATACTTGATCTTGAACTGTGACTTCTTCTTTTCTGAAACAAAATGAACCTCATCAACATTTAGTATCTTTCTGATATACTCCAAGGAAAAAATCCTCATTGGGAGTAATTTTGGAAATTGGTATGGAGGTAATTCACACCCACAAATCGTCAGCTCTGTGTAATTCTGGTATGAGTACCAGTCTCTGATTTTAGCTTGATCTAAAAGTTGCATAATCCTTTTGATGTCGTAGAATATTCATGGTTGTATGTACAAATAATTCAATGAACTGCCTGTAGTTGAACTCTTCTTGTTCTTTCATCAATAGAGTGGTCCAGAAGATGACAGACTGTGGGTGTCCATCATCATCCATCTTCTTCATGGAAAATTGAAATCTTTCTGCTATGATTTGCATATATTTGATGTCTTTCTCGACTTTTATTGGACCTATAACAATTCAAAATGAAAACCTGTTGTAGAAATAGTATTAGGAGAGCACAGTAACATTATGAAACAGGTGGGAGGAGGTATTTTATACTTTCTTTGGGTTTTAGTTTCCCATGGAGCGGGTCTGTTGGGTTATCAGTTAAGTAAATTAATTACTTAATGGGTTGATTTGTAAGAGAGAGAAGGTGATTAGCGGGAGCAACGAATGGATGAGGTGGCACAACGAGATAGGCGGAGATATAACGATCACGAGGATGATTTTGGTTGTCGAAGAAGACCACTTTCGGAGGGGGTAGATGTTAGGTCCCTATATTACTAGTCTAGTGTCTTATTATGTTAGTGTATCCCCCCTTATTGTTATTGTTGTACCTCTGTAACCCCCGTACTTTTATTATTGTGCCCTTACATTATTATTAATAGGTCGACTAGGATTATATTATGACCCCATGGACTCCTATATATATATAAAGGAGGTTTTTTCATTTGTATCATCCAAGAATTGTTCATTTATGTAATGTATTGGAGGTTCCCCCATTGACGTGGCTTATTTCTAAGCCGTTGATCTCTCTTTTATTCTATTTTATGAGTTGGTTTCATAACATTTGGTATCAGATCTTTGGATTCTAGGGTTTTGCTTCTCCAAACAGGTCATCGTGGAATTTTCTCTATAATGGTTTTTCTACAAAGGTTCCAAAGCAGAAATTTTTACAGAGAGAAGATGAAATCCTGAGGAACGTCTTATACAAATTTCAGATCTTGGTTCGCAATATTTGCGGAAATATGATCTATAGAAGTTAGGTTATTTTTCAGGCTCCCGAATTTCACCTAAACAGGTCATTGTGGAATTTTAGCTATAACTTCTTTTATACAAAGTGTCAGAAGCTAAAAATTTTACAGACCGAAGCAGAAATCTGGAGGAAATTCCTGTAAAAATTTCAGATCTTGGTTCACAATATTTTCAGAGATATAATCTATGGAAGTTAAGGTTTGTTCAAGCTCCTGAATTTCATCTCAAAGAGGTGACCTTAGGAAAATCGTCATAACTCTCTCTCTGAGCATCGGATTGGAATTCTGTAAAAAGTGGCCACAAGTAAATGGACTTCATTTTTCTATGTATCAATGTCTGAGCCAAAGGAGGAAACGGTGACACATGTAACACCGTACAAGTTTTCTCTACTGAACTATTCCATAATTAGGTCATTTTGGGATATTCAACATAACTTTTCCATGAAGAATCAAAATCAGGTCAGACCTGTGGCATTCAAAAAAGATTCAGAGGGCTACTATAGGACCGAATTTCAAATATTAAGGATTCAAAATCACAGATATAATTCATTTTTAATATAGAGCTCCTCAAAATCAAGAAAAAGGTGTGTATTTGTTTTTTAAAAATTGCATAACGTTTGTTTGAAAAAGAAGTTTCAAGTGATTTCGAGGGCATATTGAAGAATTTTTATCAGTATTGGGTTCTATAATGCCTCCAAAAAACAATTCCAAACTCATTAATCCTTCAGAAAGCTATACTATGACGCATGAAGAGGAATAATTGCAGTATGCAATATCAAAATTATGGTACCAAGTGCAACAAATTTCGATCTTACATAGAGAAATCAAAGATGACATGGATGGTTTAAAAGAAAAAATGAAGGCTAAGTTGAACGGTTTGAAGGATAAAATGAAAGACAATATGGATAATGAAGTAGTGGAATATCACATCGAGCATCAACAACAAGTTCTCCAACTCTCAAAGGATAACCTAAATTTGGTGCTGAATCGAATGAAACAACAGGAACATCAACATCACAATGAAAGAAGTCTTGAAGCAGTCACAAAAACAAGAACTCAACATGTAAGAAATAAATCAATTTCAGAGTATCTCAGCAAGTGGAAGAACTTTCTCGTTGAAGATTCCACATGGGAGGATGAGAATTTTATATAGAAGCATCAATAAATAATCAAGTGTTGAGGAAAACACTTGTTTGAAGGAGAGGGGTATGTTAGGTCCCTATATTACTGGTCTAGTCCCTTATTATGTTAGTGTAGCCCCACTTATTTTTATTATTGTACTCCTGTAACCCCTATATTGTTATTATTGTGCCCTTACATTATTATTTTTAGGTAGGCTAGGATTATATTGTGACCCCATGGAGTCCTATATATAGAAAGGAGGTTTTTTCATTTGTATCATCCAAGAATTGTTCATTTATGTAATGTATTGGAGGTTTCCCCCTCAAATTGGCTTACTTCTAAGGTGTCGATCTCTCTTTTATTCTATTTTTGGAGTTGGTTTCATAATAGTAGAGCACGGTAAGAAGTTTCAGTAGGGGGGTGTGAACTCGCCAGCACTGGACACGTCGTGGTGGGTCTGTGTTCTAATACCTCCCATTTTGGACCACCCCCCCTCCCCCCCCCCCCCCAGACGATAAAGTCTGGATGGTGTGGGGGGGCTGAAAAGTGATATTGGTCATCCGATTAAAAGGTATGGTTTAAGATGACTGGAAAAGGTGGCGGGGTTTTAATATGACGTGACGGGTTAAATGATGAGGTTGGGGATTTAATGAAATATGAACGGGGTATTATGAAAGGGTGAAAACTTAGGGAAATGGGAAATAATGCACAAAAACCATTTTGATGAATCGAATCCCTAAACTTAGGATAAAAATCTTATCCCTGTGTTGTCCTCTAGCATATGAAATGTCTTTGCAATGCATCTTAGGACAAAATTTCATGCCTTTTTCCAAAGTCACATTTCTCTTTCTACCTACCCTTTCTTAAGCTAACATTTTTTATCTTTTCTTTTGCAGGGTGCATTTGTGCTTGCAAACCCAGATCACATTTTTTATGAAAATCTATTCTACTCTATCCCTTATTTCACCTATTGATTCATATTACACTATTGAATCAATTTTATTTCTACCTAGCTACTGATTTACCAAGATTAAATTGTTTGGTAGATCTTAATTCACTATCTTATTCAATAGAAATTCAAACGTGTTCAATAATGATTAGACTGCATGAATTGAATAAACTAACTTTAAAGTAGTGGCATTTTGACTTGCAGCACTTTCAGTATTATTATTTTGTGTGGTTTTCTTTTCAACCCAACGGCCTCCTCATGGAAGTTTTCAATCAGTGAGCCAATCTCAGATGCCTAAAAAGAGGTCTTCACTTGAGATTTTATTCTTTTTCCCTTTTTTCCTTTTTTTCACTTTCCTACTCTACTTGAAAAATCAAAACCTTTTTCAAGTATAGGAATACTTCCAATGGAGCCATGTACACATCAAGTTGATAGATAAAATCAGGTGCACACTTGGAATACATGCTTTGACATGGACTTGAATATAAGAGATGAATTTCTTTGACTAGGATTGTATCAATTACTATTGGAGAAGAGTATGTTGCTACAAATTAATGACTATTTGGAACCATGTGTCAATATAGTTGTGATGCCCCTGGTCCACTTGCTGAGTTGGATCACCTTAGATGTCCTCTTCTATTATGAAATTCAAATATTCCTCTTTTTGCTGATTATTCTCTTGAACACATGGAGGAAATGATGGCAAACATAAGGGAACTTTCCCAATAGTTGATTCTGATGTCTACTCTTCATCAAGTGCAACCCTTGATATTTTGATCTCCTCATTTGGATCTTGTTCTTCTTGATGTTGTCCTTCAATGACATTAAGAAAATCTCTTCTTTGTAATACCTTTCTTGAACTAAGATGAATACCATCTAGATCAAGAGGATATGTTTGGAAGTGTTGTACCTCAACATTGTAAGTGGGCTGAGATAGTTCATGGTGTGGGTTTGGAAATGGTGGTACAGGTAGTTGAGTGGGGGTGGATATATGAGATGGATGTGGTTGAGGTTGTGATTGTGGTGGAGGTGGATGGTAGGGATAGCATGGAGTTGGGTATGGAGGATATGGAGGGAAATATTGAGGATATTGTGGATTTTACCAATAAGGTCTTTTCCAACCATGTTGCTAAGATTAGGTTTGAGGTTGAGGTGGCCAAGGTTGCCAAGGAGGGAGTGTGTCCCAATTATTTTGAGATGGATGTGAATAAGCTTGACATTGTGAAGTAGGTCCTGTTAGTGTCAGTCTTGTCATACTGCCATCAGTGATCAAATTTGCTCTTTTGCATTTGCATAGTAGGAGTCCCATACTATAAACTTTTTATCACTCCATTAGGTCATGGATTCACTGATGGTTTGGGTCACTTCATCAGTTTTCCCTCATGAAAATAATTGTTGATTCCCCTCTCTATGGTCTTCAGTCATGATTCATGTTCACTCTGTAGTTCATTTTATTAGGTAATAGGGTTGGTTTCATTAGGTTTTAGGATTCCACCATGGTCAAATTAATGATGAAAGTGTCAATAAATATCAGCAAGGATATGAGGATGCCCAATAAACTCAAAGCACAGTATCTGGAAAAATTAAAGAAGTTGTTCTTTCAGTTGAATGTAATTTTCACCTCAAAACATGTTTTGAGGTGTAAACAAAATACTTTGTTTTGATTATCATCTTTTATGTAATTTTATGTCTCCATTTGTAATAAGTTGAACTTCAGAAGCTGTTATCTCCAAAAATCCAAAGGGGCTTTTTTCTCTGCCTGGTTTTCAAAGGTGTTCTTCACATGATCTTTACTGCAAAACATGTTGTAAATATTTCCATCAGGAGCAGCTCAAAAAAAGTTTTCCAATGGTATATCATACTCCCAAAACTGACTTTTGGATTGGAAGATATGCTTAGATGACTAAAGGGCCCCAAAAGCACGATTCTCCTTTTTCTTTCATTATTCCGCTGGCCTTTTAAAACTTTACAATTTATGCCTTCTTATATGTTTTTTACTCTTTATCGCAAAATTCCCTTTTCTTTTTGAAATTTCTGCATCCTATAAACCGCTGATGCGATGCTATCGCACCATTGCATCGCAAACTTCGTAGTTCCCTGGCACTTAACCCCGCGCATTCGTTTTTTCCGATGCGATAAGTGACTTCATCGCATCGCATTATCGCAGCATCCCCGCCTGCGCTTAAATCCCAACTCTTCCTTCCGCCGATGAGATATTTCTCCAACAGTCTAACCCTACTCACCCCATTTCCCTGATGCGACCATTCCTCCATCGCCATCACATATCGTGATTTCCCCTCGCCATATGTTATGACTGCTCCTCCACCGATTTTCGATTGCGATATTCCCAGTCCCACCAAATTCCTTCCACCCTTTCCAAAGAAAAAGGGCTTTTCCTTGTGTTAAAGCATTATTTTCATTTTATTTGTTTTAAAAGGATTTTTCCTCCATCACCCTCGCTCATCCCTCATCGCTTCGGCAACCCCCTATCCTCCTTTCCCATCGCATCGGCCTACTTCCATCGCTCCCTTATTACCTCGGCCTACTTCCATCGCTTATTTCTCCATCTACATTTTTCCCATCGCATCGCTTCAAATCACATCATTTCCCCTGCTCATCGCTCATCGCTCCACTGCACCATCGCTACATCGCATATCGTGTTTTCTCCCGACAAGTCTCCCCGCTCCTTCCGCTTCCGATGTGCGATTGTGATTTTTGGGCCCACCACTTCCCTTTTGCTCTTTTTAATGAAAAAGGGGTTTTTCTCTATTAAAAGAGGCAAATGTGATTTATTTGTTTTTTAAAGGGTTTTCTTCGGAAAAGGGTTAAAAGGGACACATATTATGTTAAAGGTCGTGAGCTAATTGTGAAAACAGGGATCATTATAGCATTGACCAGGGAACGGCAGCAACGATAAATGAGGGGGTCGGTTCCATATTTGTCTTTCTTCCCATATGTTGGAGTAAATGTAACAGAAAATCTTCCAAATGGTCAAATTATATTGTTTCCTCTCTTTCAAAGGCATACTGTTGGTTTCTTTTCTATCTTCAGATTTTGGTTTCGGGGCAGGTGAAACAAGCTCCTCTTTCTAAGGATTTTCCCCCTGAAAGCTTGTCTATTTAATGTATTTTTTTGAGTCATTTGTAAGGTGGAAAAGGTTGGAAATCACTAGGATGCTTTGAGCTTGATTGTACATCTTTGTAACCAGTTTGGTAGGGAATTAATAAATATTTGCAGCAATTTTTTATGGCATCCCTCTGGTATGGAATTTTAGCACAGTCTCTTCTTTTGTAATCATTTTTTAAATGTTATGTATGCCATTCATTCATTCCATTATTTCTGTTGAATGTTTTCAAGTTAGATAGGTAGAATCCATTGTTACAGTGCTGTGCCTTGGGAAAATCATTCAATATTTTATGTTTTCTACTGTTTGAGAAGGATCCATCTCATATGCCCTCCTCAACTCCTCACCAGTCTTAAGCACTTCACCATCATTAAAACAAAGTTTTTGAATTCCATGCCTACCTTTCCCCATATAATACCCTGTATCTCTGATTTAATTCACTAGATTTAAACTGCCTAGCTCCATCTGATCCAACAAAACCCAGAAAATTTATAAAAAATATTTCGAGCTACTATACCTAGCCTAAAATCATTTTTGCAAACATATTTCATTGAGATTATTTATAGAGAGAGCCCTCTCCCTACCTTGTAGGGTTGGCTACAATGTTAAGCGTGGTTTGTAGTTACCCTGGTTTTCCTTCCTTCAGCCTGAGGTTAAATTAGGCGATAACATAGTGGCAACCATACTGGGGACAAATCTAAAATGAAAGACTGATCACCCCGGCAATATCTTCCATATAAATTCTTTAACTCTGGATGATGATTTCCAGAATTTTCTAGGCTGAATTAAAACATTGCAAAGTACAAATTCGACCACACTGGCTTCAAGGTACACAAGGGCCAATCCTGATCCAAATCCTCCCCCTGTATTTGAAAATCCTAACCTTATTCCCCGAATAATCAAAAGACAAGAAGGTTCGGTAAGACCTAGACCTATTTTCAGATCCCATTCCTGGCCCAGTGAGTGGTTTCTCATTGAATACCTCCCTTTTGATGAGTGTTTTGAGCTTTCTCTGTTCAGAACTTGTTAGCCACCTATAAAAATTTGTTATATCAAATGGTGGCTAAATATTTTTTAGCCTTCAAGAAACAATTCATTTCCAAATTGTGAGTTCTTGAAGTCTTATGATGTCCTTTATCCCTGGTATTAATCTTCACTATTGTTTCACTATTAGCCCTCAAGGACCTTGCTATTTACCAAAGGAAAAACTGCTCATGAGGCTCCATTTCATCATTACACTTCTCCATTTTTGCCCACATTTCCTTCACAAAATCCCTCCATAAACCATCATTCTAACCTCTAAATCATCCTAACCCTCTTTAAACCTTATATTTTCCCTTTATCTGGTTTTAAAACTCTTTCTTCCCTCTACCCAAACCCCTATTTCGGCCTTAAAAATCCTTCTTTTGGCCTAAAAACAGTCTTCTACACACTATAGGTATTAAGCCCCAAGGGCTTATATCCTTAGCCCCTTTACTCAAATGACCTCATCCCGCAACCAGGAGTTAACCCCCATCGTGCAATCGCAATCGGGGTTTCCTGTTTCTTTGTTACCTTTTACTTCAAAACTCTGATGTGATGAGCTTTCTGCTAAACTCCCCGATGCGATAAGCCCTTTTTTTTTTTAAAACCATCGGTCTCCTTACCTTTTTCATGGGACCACACCCCTTTGTCACATTGTAAAAAACATAAGTCCTCTTTCCAAAGCGTTGGTCCTCCAATGGCCCGACCCGCCGATTTGATCTCAGCCGTTGAATCCATAAGAACCAACAACCGAGATTGTGTCGCACTCCGCCCATAACCCTTTGCCTTCGCCCCTGCAATTAAGTCCCAACCGTTAATTCTCTCAAAATCCAACGATCGAGACTTATCCCGATAAACCCATCCACCTCGCAACAAAAGTGCTGATGCAACTATTGGTCCCACCATCCATGCCCCATGCATCTTTGGACTTGTCACATGTCAACCGCACCGTCCGATCTATCACTGATCATCCAATGGACTAGAATCCATATCGCGTAATTTTTGGCCCCTTTCCATAGTGCGCTACTTCCACGCGATAAAATTGGTTTTCATTTGCCACACATCGATCGCTTAGTCGTATCGCGTTCCTCTGGCTAAATACCGCCTACCCCCCCAATGCTACGCGAAAACCGCTGCCGGTTTTCCAAAAACCACCCTTCTTCATATTCACGCCATAATTCAAATATGAGCCTGGTTAGATGTTCTGCCCGGTTTTATTTCCTCCGCCGCTGCATTTCACCCATCCTCAAGCATTCCTACCGCCTCCGCCAAACCTCTGAATGCAGTTAAATCATCTCCGCAGGGTTTTTATAGTTAGTTTTTGTGTTTTGCAGGGTTCTAATGGTGGTTAATCTGTGTATTTCCACAGTCACAGACAGGTGACCAGCTCAGTCCAGAATGACGATTCTGTGAATTATATCAACTAGTAAAAGGAACTAGCAGGGTTTCCAAATTCATGTTATCAGTGAATCGCGATCCTTGATCTTAGATAAAACCCTCCAACTGATGGAAAACCACCTGTGCCAGTGAAACAAAGCAGTAAAGTGTATCAGTATACAGAAATTAATAATAAAGGGATTAATTCCTAAAACTAAAGATCAGGGTTTTTAATCCACGGGTTAAGGAGATTAAGACAAGGTCAAAGAATGAAGACTCGAAGATGAAGATCAAGAATTAATTAAGCCTAAACACAGATCAAAGGATAAATCACTGTGTTTATAAAAACAAAGAGATATATCAGTCAAAAGAAGCCTCCACTGCCATGTCAGAGGCTAAAATATCCTTTTAGTTACCAAAAGTGCCACCTACAGCTTTCATAAATTAAAAGACAGCATAGTTATTGCATAGTCAGTGATATTTTGTTTAAAATATAGCCAGAGTTATTGCCAGCCTGCTTAAAGAGTTTTAAGGTCAACAAAATCTACCAAGTTGCTAAACAACTTAATGAAAACCAATTAATACAGAGAAAATATCAGAAATCTTCTCTATTGAACCCCTCGAAGATAGAGAAGCATTAAAATTTGTATTAATTGACAAATTATTCCTCCTTTCATTCCACCTCCTCTTTATTCTATAAATACTTCCTTAGAAGATGAGAGATTTTTGGTTGGTTATTGGACCTTTGATGTAATATTTTTTGTATCGAAATAATTATTGAATGTAAGTAAGTTTTGAAGCTCTGAAGCTCTGTTAAGTTATTGAAGAAGATATGCTAAGAAGAGAAGTGTGAAGCTGTGATGAAACATTGGACATTGCAGTTTGTAACGAGATTGACAATCAATATACAAGCTGATTTTTGGGATACTGGTCTATATCATTGGTGAAGTACATATTACTATTATTTTTTTCCTTTCATGTATGCCATTTTGTTCACTTTTCTCTGATAAAGAGCAGCAAGCATAGAGCTAGGATTTACTGTTAAAAGTACCCTACTCTCACTGATAAGCTTTATCGATATTTTTTCTGCTAATTGTGATATTTGGGAATGACTTAAATTAAGTGTAAACATTATCAAGGAATGTTGGTTAGTCCATGTCTTGATGTGTAAAACTTGAAAGGAATTTCATGAATGATATTTTCATTACATGCTGAGTAGAGTTAAACTAGAAAATTTTATGTTTGCCCTGTCTTCTGGTTCTTTCTCCAAAAGTAGTTTGAAAGTTTCCCTAAGAGTATGCTAAAAGCAGGCCATGATTTTAAATACATCTTACCCGATCTTAAGTTGCACTTTGTTTTCTTATATGTTTTCATCCCTTCTGAAAGTAGTCTAGTGAGATTACTAGATTTTTGTCTGATAAGTTAGCTTTAATACAAGCTTGTCCAAATAAGTCTATGGTTAGCCCTGTTTTTTGGCTGGTTTCAAACAGTTTCTTAAAAGGTTTTTCTTGTAGGGTAGGTTGATAAATCCTTGTTGAAATTATTAGCTTTTACCCCTTCTCAACACTTTTAATCTTCCATTCCATCATTTAATCTAAAGGATATTTTGATATAGATGACTTGCCCCTTGGACCACTCTTGAAATTGTTGCACAATTAAACCCTTTTGTGACTCCATTGCGCAATGGTTTAAAGTTGCTTCTTACTAATCCTATCTGCTGAACACTTCTCAATAAACTTGCATCTTCATCCTTCGAAACTCTTTCATTTTGTGATATTCCATCCAAATAAATATCACAACCAACCAAACAAACAAATAAAAAAACCTTGTACTTAATAACTAGCCTAAAATCATACCAAAACCTTAAGAGATAAATCAATCTTTGCACTTATAGAGAGACCCCCCTCTGGATTTAGGAGGGCTAGATCCTAGAATCCCAAAGTGATTCTAATGTAGGCTCTGCAGCATTTATTCTTTCCACTCTACTAAATTACAGAGACGCTAACATTTCTGGCGACCATACTGGGGACTTTCTGAAGTAATAAATAACTTCACAACTCAAATAATCCCATTTTTAACAAATAAACCAAATGTCTGTCTAGAGTGGTTTTTGATTGTTGATGGTGAACAACATTCAAGCCCTGAAATCAAGTAAAAACGCTTCACCTAGTGACTCCACTGAAGATCAGTAGGCATGCTGATTTTCCTTGGTTTTCCAAAGACTCCAGTGGGAAACCCTTTATCATTACATCATTTAAAACTCAGTAAATAAGACTTTGAGGATAAATTTTTCTTGCTAAAGATCAGTTAGCCTACTAAATATTTTCATATTTGGTTAAACTTTTCTGGTTATTAGGTCTGAAAATATAGCATAGTTGCTTCTAGAAGAGTTCATACTAGAGCCTATCCTGACCCAAACCCTCTTGAGATAGTTGATAATCTTGAAAGTATATATAGGAAGTCTCCTAAAGCCAAAACTTCAATTGTTTTCAAGCCAGTCCATAGAGCTAATTCTGTTCCTGAAAACCTTACAGCTCTACAAGATTCACAAGCTAACTTAAGAAACCCATTCAAAACTAGGTCACTTGATGATATAGATCAGATATATTTTGAGTCTCCACCTTCATCCCAAGATAAAGGTGAACATTCTGGTAACAGAGAAACTACCCCACCTGATTTACATTTCCTGCATAGTTTTGGTTTCTCTCACCCTAGATATGCTCAACACCCTCTTGCTGGTCCATCCACTTCTGTTATCCATACACTCACTGTTCAAACCACCCCATTCTGTCCACCCCCTCCACCTGTAAACCCCCCGTTTTTCCCACAACCTCCTATCATGGCAACATGGTATGCCCCTCTAGTCCTTCCTTTACCTTTAGTCAATCTGCCACAGGACTATCAGTCCAAGATACCATTATATGATGCGAGTGGTGCTACTAATGCTTCACAACGTGTGGACAAGATGAATGACTATTTTGATAGAAATGAGATTGATGATGAAACTGTCAAACTCAGATTTTTTGCTCAAATTATAGGGGGAGAAACAAGAAAATGGTTCAAAGGCTTAACCCCTAATAGTATTAATGACCTCCAAGCCCTCCATCAGTCATTCTTAAACAAGTGGGAAGTTATAAAAAACCCTCTCCAAATACTTTCAGATTACAACAACCTCAAAAGAAACACTGGGGAAAGTGTTCAAAATTATTTCACTAGGTTCAATAGTGTTTATAATGCCCTGCCCCCGGACTTGAAACCTCCACAAGGTTCAGCCTTGGCCAAATTTCCTGAAGGATTTGATCCTGAAATGGCATATCAACTAAGAGAAAGAGATCCCTTAACCCTGGAAGACATGAAAAAGGGAGCTCTTGCTGTGGAAGTAAATTTGATTAAGAAAAGAGCTAGGATGAGAAATGAAAAGAAAGTATCATTTAGGGAGGAATCTGTACCCTCCACATCTAGCTCAAAGATGGAAAGGATGATGGAAGAAATGATGAATAAGATGAGCATACTTGAGAGAGAAAAATATAGAGAAAACCAATCAGCTCCCCAAAACAGAAATCAATCTCAAAATCAAAATTATAACTTCAGAAGAAATCAACCTCAAAACAGACAAAGAGAGGATGATCAATAGATCAGACCTCCTTTCCAAGAAAACTATGTAAGTGAGGTTGAAGAAACAATTGAACAAACAGAGGAAGATGACATAAATATGCTGGGAGTAGGTAGTGACCACTTTGATTTTCCTATTAATAGAAAAAAAGGTATATACACACCCTATGATGATGAAAGAACAGAGAATGAACATTATTACCTAGAGTTGGAAAACGTCATCATAGAGACCCCAAAAGAATATGACCTTAGGAGTAAAAGGAATCAAGAAGCTCCCAAGAACAAAACCTCTGACAATTCTACAAAAAACATCCCTGTGAGCAAACCCAAAAACGTTAAACAAAAGGACAAAACAGTGGCTGTAAATTTTGATCAAACCAAAGAGAAAGGCACTCAAATTAATGAAAAATAGAGTGCAAACCTTAGCAGTGTTAGTACTTCAGCTAATGCTCCTATTAAAACAATTTGACCAATGTAAATAGAGGAAATCAGAAAACTGATTTTGCTAATAAAGTGGTGATTAACAAGGCTGAAACAAACATTGTAAAAAATCAGTTGCCTTTTAGTTTGAACAGGAAATTGCCAAGACTAAAATCTATGTTCCCCTCACTGAATTAGTCACCCAAGATGTCTATAGATCACAAATTTTGAAAGCCTTCAACATAGGATATAATAATGACACTTTCAACCTCAATGATGACCAACCAGAGCTCTTATTTGGTCCTAAGATTGAAGGAAGATACCAAGAAGGGTCAGTTCCTCCATTTTATGTTAGTTTGAAAATTCATGACAAAATTTTACACAATGCTATGCATGACTCAGGGGCCTCTCACAACTTAATGCCCAAAGCAGTAATGGAAATTCTAGGCCTTGAAATCACCAGACCATACAAAATCTATATTCCTTTGACTCCAGTAGAGTGAAATGTTTAGGTTTGATCAAAGACCTTTCTGTAAACTTAGCTCAAATACCAGCCAAGTGTTTAGTGATGGATATTGTAGTGGCTAATGTACCCCCCAAATATGGTATGTTGTTATCAAGATCATGGGGAGCTAAGTTACAAGGAACAATGCAAATGTATATGACATATGCTACCATCCCTGTTTTTAATCAAACTAGAAGACTTTATAGGGAATCTCACATGCAATACATGGTCAGTAGCCAAGAGAGACCAGAAAATTCTCCTCTTTATTCTGTGCATACAGGCCTTGACTCATTTATTCTCTTCAATCATGAAACATTTAATTGGAAATAAACCTTAACTGACATAATTTCCACCCCTTTCTATAACATAGTGACAAACACAGAAAAGGAGAAAGACAAGACAACAATATCAAAATAGTTTTCCAAATCAAAAAATCACAGCAAACTAATCACAGGTCTAGGGCTACAAAATAGTCATCCATTGGTTGTCAACCTTGAAAATCAAGAGAAGAGTCCTCAACATAATGAAGAACATGAAGAACTAAACCAAATTCAACATAGAACTGGCTCACAAGAACAATCTAAAAGCACACAAGATAAAGAGGAGGGTAGTTAAAATAGTAAATCTGAAACTAGTCCTCTTTGGAGTATGAGTTTTGATGGTTCTCACAACAAGAATAGTGCAAGTGCAGGAGTGTGGCTTCACAACACAAAGAACAATCATGCTAAAGGACACTCATACAAATTTAATTTTCCATGCACAAATAACATAGCTGAATATGAGGCACTCCTTCTAGGCTTGCATTTATTGAAAAAATTAGGAGCCAGAAGGATAATTGTTCACGGAGATTCTGAACTAATAATTAGGAAAATTAATGGGGAATACACTGCAAAAAATCCCAGCTTGAGAGCCTATAGGAATGATACCCTGGATTTACACAAAACTTTTGATGGGTATGAACTTAGATTTGTCCCCAGAAACCAAAATATGCTTGCCAATGCACTGGCCATTTCTGCTAGTACTTGCAAAAAACCTTGTGAAAGCAAACAACACACAATCCAAGAGAAATACAGGCCAGCCATCCCAGACAATGAAAAATACTGGCAAGTGTTTGAGGGAGATAAACAAATAGAAGACTTCCTATAGTTCATAAATGGATTTGAGCTGCCAAGTTCAGATTCAAAGTATGACCAAGACTGTCTTATTGAAGAAAACCCACTTGATGAAGAAGTAAAGTCTCCAGAGATTGCTGATATAAATATGTTATATAATAAACTTGAAAATACAACAGAAATTGGTGCAGATCTAGAAAAAGAAGACTTATAAATACTGCAATCTAACACTCAAAACTTAAGAAAAGGACTGGTCCCATTAGAATAACTTTTTGATTTCAACGATGTTGCCAAAAAACCAAAACTAGAATCTGTTGAAACTGAAGTAGAAGAATGTAACATAGGCGGTGAACAAAAGCCAAAAATGATTAAACTGTCTAAAACATTGCCAGCTCACATCAAACTAAAATATATTGAGCTCTTTCAAGAGTTTTCTGATGTATTTGCATGGATTTATAAAGATCTAAAATCATATGACACAGAGATAATTCAGCATAAGATACCCCTCAAATAAAACCAGAAGCCCTATAGAAAAAAATTGCGTAGAATAAACCCTGTTCAATTACCCCTGGTTGAGAAATAAATTAAGAAAAAGTATGATGCTAGAATTATAGTCCCTGTTAGATATTCAGATTGGGTATCTAATCTTGTGTCAGTTAGGAATAAAACAGAAGAAATATGGCTTTGTATTGATTTTAGGAACTTAAACAGAGCCTCATTAAAGGAAAACTACCCTTTACTCAAGATGGATCACATTTTACAGAAGGTAGTTGGTTCTAGAAGAATTTCTTTGCTAGATGGCTTCTCAGGTTACAATCAAATTCTAGTACATCCTGATGCTCAACTCAAAATAGCCTTTACTACACCTTGGGGTACTTTCATATATGTGAAAATGCCCTTTGGTTTAATGAATGCTGGTGATACATTTCAGAGAGCCATGGATATTGTATTCTCAGAAGAATTAAGCTTCTTCATCATTATTTACCTTGATGACATCACTGTTTTTTCCAAAACAGACAAAGAACACCTAGAACACTTGAGAAAAGTCTTTGAGAAATGCAGAAAATATGGGTTATCTTTAAATCCAAAGAAAACAATGTTTGGTCTCCAAGAAGGAAAATTAGTTGGACACATCATATCAGAAGAAGGGATAAAGATAGATCCAAAGAGGATTTATGGCATATTGCAAATCAACCATCCTAGAAACATCAAGGAACTTCAATCTTTCATTGGGAAGATTAATTTCTTGAGAAGTTTTATACCCAATCTAGTTGAACTCCTTAGAAACATGACCAATATGCTTAAAAGAGGAGAAGGAGTTAAATGGACCTTAGAAGCAAAGAAATCATTTGAACTGGTAAAACAAGCATTAACCAAAACACCAGTTCTCATTAGTCCAAATTTTACAAAGGATTTCTTCATTTTCTCTTTTGCATCAGAACACAAGGTGGCTGCTGTCCTATTACAGAAAAACTTGAAGGGACAAGAGCAGCCAATTGCATTCTTTATTAAGGCATTAAGAGATGCACCTCTGAAGTACAATATCATGGAAAAACAAGCCTTTGCCTTAGTCAAAGCCTTAAAAGACTTCAGAGTTTACATTTTACATTCCCACATAATTGCATTTGTGCCAAATTCAGTTGTTAAGGACATTTTAACACAAGATCTAGATGGCAAAAGAGGAAAGTGTATTGTTGTGATACTTGAATATGATTTAGAAATCAAGCCCACTAAGCTTATAAAAGTCCAAGGACTAGCAAGATTAATGGCTTAGTCTAATTTTGATACTCTTGATATAAACATGTTAGATGCATTAGATGAACGAGAGGAGTTGTCAACTCCCATTGTTGAAGATAATTTTCTATTTTCATCTTGGTATGCTGATATTTTGTATGTTTTGCTCAATTTAAATACATCTCCTGGTTTGTCTAAAACGAAGGCAAGATTTTTAAAGTTGAAAGCTGTTAATTACTGCATTTTGGATAAATGTCTATATTGGAAAAATGCTAGTGGATTATTTCTTAAATGTTTTCCTGAGAATGATGCAGATAAGATCAAGCATGAATTACATGAAGGAGAATGTGGAGGCCACCTCTATTGGAAGACAAATGCCAATAAAATCCTTAGAGCTAGTTACTATTGGCCCACCCTCTTTCAAGATGTCCACAAAATTATTATTGCCTGTCACAAATGCCAACTTTTTTAAGGCAAAAGAAAATTGCTTCCCTTACCCTTGTATCCAATCACTGTTGAAGCTCCTTTTCAGCAGTGGGGTCTAGACTTCATTAGGGAAATCCATCCAGCCTCATCTGCCCAACATAGATGGATCCTTACTGCAACAGACTATTTTACCAAATGGATAGAAGCCATCCCTTCTAGGCAAGCCACTGACTCTGTCATCATAAAATTCCTTGAAAATAATATCCTATCTAGATTTGGTTGTCCTAGGAAGATTATCACTGACAATGTTGCTGCATTTGGATCCAAAAATATGGTTGAATTCTGTCATAAGTATCAGATTTCATTGGGCCATTCTACTTCTTATTACCCACAAGGAAATGGGTTAGCAGAATCCTCAAATAAGAGTTTGGTGAATATAATCAAAAAAAATTTGGAAGATAATAAGAAATCATGGCACACAAAGCTAGTACATGCATTATGGGCTGACATATTAACACTTAAGAAATTAATTGGAATGTGTCCCTACCAGCTAGTTTATGGAGCAGATGCAATTTTTCCAACCAGTCTAGGAGTGCCAGTCATGAAGCTGATCCAAGAAGTACATTCTGAAGAAAATGATATGACAAAGAGAATACATCCGAATATACATCTTCAACAAACCAGGGAGGAATTATACAACAGAGCACTACACAAGCAAGACAACATCAAGAAGTTGTTTGATAAAAGGACAAAGGCCAGTGATTTCAGCATTGGTGACAAAATTTTGAAGTGGGATTCTAGGAGAGAAGATAAGGGCACACATGGAAAATTTGATAACTTATGGCTAGGCCCTTATCTCATTCATTCTACTACTGGTAACAATGTTTATTTCTTATAGGAAATGAATGGAACTGAACTTTTTGGGGGTCCTGTCAATGGTAGGATGCTCAAACATTACTTTTCCTAACTATACCAGTTTGAAGCTTTTTCATTTTTCCCTCATTGTAAATATCATATCTATCATTGCTTTCAAAAGTTAGAAAAAGAAAAATACAAAAACAATAAAAATAGAAAAGAGGGAAAAATGAAAACAAGAAAGGTACAGCCCCATACCAAAAAAATAAAAAATAAAAATAAAATCTGAAAGTGTGCAAGCTTACATGCCACTATCACAAGAAACACTTTCTATTCAATCATGCAGTCAAATCATGATTGGATAAGTTTAAATTTACTGTTGTTAGGTTAGTGAATCATATTTTCCAAACAACTAAATCTTGGCTTATCAGTAAGGTAGATTAGGATAGAAAAATAAAGGTTCAAACAAGCTCAAATTTTGAACCTATAAGATTGTTGAACAACTGGTTCTAAAAGCTCAAAACTTGAACCAGAAAAGAAAGAGGGAGCAGCTCAAACAAGACTAAAACCAGAGCTGAAGAAATAATGAAGGATGTTTTTAAAATTTTTAGATCTTAATCCTTCATTGTTTTGTTTTAAATTTTCTGAAAATTTTAGTCTATGTGCAACTTGTTTATATGCCATAAGCCACCAGCAAGTCAGACTGCTTAATCCTAGCTTGGCTACTTTTAAATTTCTGTTTTAGAAAATAGAGAATGAAGTCTGTCGTACAGTCTAATCTTGACAGATAGTAGTTAGGTAGAGAAACTTATGAGTTCAACTGCTTAATCTGAACTCATGGAGAAATAAGAGTAGACTTAGACTAGTTTTATGTTTTCAATGAAAGAATAAAAAGATTGATGAAAAATTTTGCAAGTCCAAATGCACCTTCTGAAGAAAAAATGTTAGGAAGTAGGTTGTGTAGGTAGATGTTTGGGAAATACTTTTCTGCTAATATAACAAGTTCTAAGTCATTTTTGTTAGCAGTTGATAAAAAAATCATCAAAGTGCAAGGCATTGATCAGCTTCCAGAGAAAATTTTCTGAAGTTCTTAACACCTTCAAAAAGATGCCATCCCCATGTGGAGCCATTGTTAGCCACCTATAAAAAAAAATTATATCAAATGGTGGCTAAATCTTTTTTAGCCTTCAAGAAACAATTAATTTCCAAATTGTGAGTTCTTGAAGTCTTATGATGTCCTTCATCCTTGGTATTAATCTTCACTGTTGTTTCACTATTAGCCCTCAAGGACCTTGATGTTTACCAAAGGAAAAACTGCTCCTGAGGCTCCATTTCATCATTACACTTCTCCATTTTCACCCACATTTCCTTCACAAAATCCCTCCATAAACCCTCATTCTAACCTCTAAATCATCCTAACCCTCTTTAAACCTTATATTTTCCCTTTATCTAGTTTAAAACCCTTTCTTCCCTCTACCGAAACCCCTATTTCGGCCTTAAAAATCCCTATTTTGGCCTAAAAACAGTCTTCTACACTCTATAGGTCTTAAGCCCCAAGGGCTTATATCCTTAGCCCCTTTCCTCACATGACCTCATCCCACGACCAGGATTTAACCCCCATCGCGCAATCGCAATCGGGGTTTCTTGTTTCTTTGTTACCTTTTACTTCAAAACTCCGATGCGATGAGCTTTCTGCTAAACTCCTCGATGCGATAAGCCCTTTCTTTTTTTTAAAACCCTCGGTCTCCTTACCTTTTTCATGGGACCACACCACTTCGTCGCATCGCAAAAAACATAAGTCCTCTTTCCAAAGTGTTGGTCCCCCAATGGCCCGACCCGCTGATTTGATCTCAGCCATTGAATCCACAAGAACCAACGGCCGAGATTGCGTCGCGCTCTGCCCATAACCCTTCGCCATCGCCCCTCCAATTAAGTCCCAACCGTTCATTCTCTCAAAATCCAACGATCGGGACTTAACCCGATAAAACTGTCCACCTCGCGATAAAAGTTCTGACACAACTGTTGGTCCCACCATCCATGCCCCGCGGATCTTTGGACTTGTCATGTGTCACCCGCGCCGTCCGATCTATTGTCGATCATCCAACGGACCAGAATCCATATCGCGTAATTTTTGGCCCATTTCCACAGTGTGCTACTTCCGCACGATAAAAGTGGTTTTCATTTGCCACGCGTCGATTGCTTAGTCGTATCGTGTTCCTCCGGCTAAATACCGCCTACCCCCCAAATGCTACGCAAAAACCGCTGTCGGATTTCCCAAAACCACCCTTCTTCATATTCGCGCCATAATTCAAATACGAGCCTGGTTAGCTGTTCTACCCGGTTTTATTTCCTTCCCTGCTGCATTTCACCCATCCTCAAGCATTCCTACTGCCTCTGCCGAACCTCTAAACGCAGTTAAATCATCTCCGCAGGGTTTTTATAATTAGTTTTTGTGTTTTGCAGGGTTCTAATGGTGGTTAATCCATGTATTTCCACAGTCACAGACAGGTGACCAGTTCAGTCCAGAATGACGATTCTGTGACTTATATCAATGAGTAAAAGGAACCAGCAGGGTTTCCAAATTCATGTTATCAGTGGATCGTGATCCTTGATCTTAGATAAAACCCTCCAACTGATGGAAAACCACCTGTGCCAGTGAAACAAAGCAGTAAAGTGTATCAGTATACAGAAATTAATGATAAAGGGATTAATTCCTAAACCTGAAGATCAGGGTTTTTGATCCACAGGTTAAGGAGATTAAGACAGGGTCAAAGAATGAAGACTCGAAGATGAAGATCAATGCTTAATTAAGCCTAAACACAGATCAAAGGATAAATCACTGTGTTTATAAAAATAGAGAGATATATCAGTCGAAATAAGCCTCCACTACCACATCAGAGGCTAAAATATCCTTTAAGCTACCAAAAGTTCCACCTACAGCTTTCATAAATTAAAAGAAGGCATAGTTATTGCATAGTCAGTGATATTTTGTTTAAAATACAGCCAGAGTTATTACCAGCCTACTTAAAGAGTTTTAAGGTCAAAAAAATCTGCCAAGTAGCTAAACAACTTAATGAAAACCAATTAATACAGAGAAAATATTAGAAATATTCTCTATTGAACCCCTCGAAGACAGAGAAGCATTAAAATTTGTATTAATTGACAAATTATTCCTCCTTTCATTCCACCTCCTCTTTCTTCTATAAATACTTCCTTAGAAGATGAGATATTTTTGGTTGGTTATTGGACCTTTGATGTAATAGTTGTTGTATCGTAATAATTATTGAATGTAAATAAGTTCTGAAGCTTTGAAGCTCTGTTAAGTTATTGAAGAAGATAGGCTAAGAAGAGAAGTGTGAAGCTATGATGAAACATTGGACATTGTAGTTTGTAACTGGATTGACAATCAATATACAAGCTGATTTTTGGAATCCTGGTCTATATCATTGGTGAAGTACCTCTTATTGTTATTTTTTTCCTTTCATGTATTCCATTTTGTCACTTTTCTCTGATAAAGAGCAGCAAGCATAGAGCTAGGATTTACTATTAAAAGTACCCTACTCTCACTGATAAGCTTTATCTATATGTTTTCTGCTAATTGTGATATTTGGGAATGACTTAAATTAAGTGTAAACATTATCAAGGAATGTTGGTTATTCCATGTCTTGATGTGTAAAACTTGAAAGGAAGTTCTTGAATGATATTTTCATTACATTCTTAGTAGATTTAAACTAGAAAAGTTTATGGTTTGCCCTATCTTTTGGTTCTTTCTCCAAAAGTAGTTTGAAAGTTTCCCTAAGAGTATGCTAAAAGAAGGCCATGATTTTAAATACATCTGACCCGATCTTAAGATGCACTTTGTTTTCTTATCTGTTTTCATCCCTTCTGAAATTATTCTAGTTATATTACTGGATTTTTGTCTGATAAGTTAGCTTTAATACAAGCTTTTCCAAAGAAGTCTATGGTTAGCCCTGTCCTTTGGCTGGTTTCAAACAGTTGCTTAAAAGGTTTTTCTTGTAGGGTAAGTTGATAAATCCTTGTTGAAATTATTAGCTTTTACCCCTTCTCAACACTTTTAAATGTTCCACTCCATCATTTAATCTAAAGGATATTTTGATATAGATGACTTGCCCCTTGGACCACTCTTGAAATTGTTGCACAATTAAACCCTTTTATGACTCCATTGCCCAATGGTTTAAAGCTGCTTCTTACTGATCCTATCTGCTGAACACTTCTCAATACACTTGCATCTTCATCCTTCGGAACTCTTTCATTTTGTGATATTCCATCCAATTAAAGATCACAACCAAACAAACAAACAAACAAAAAACCCTTGTACTTAATAACTAGCCTAAAATCATACCAAAACCTTAAGAGATAAATCAATCTTTGCACTTATAGAGAGATCCCTCTCTGGATTCAGGAGGGCTAGATCCTAGAATCCCAAAGTGGTTCTGATGTAGGCTCTGCAGTGTTTAGTCTTGCCACTCTACTAAATTATATAGACACTAACAGAACCAAATCTGAAACTGCACTTGATGACATAGTTTTAGATCCAGAGTTTCTTGTATATCTCGAAGTTCAAAGGGAAAATAGATCAATTGATGATTATATTTTAAGTTCTCCTTAAACATCTATCGCTACTAACAATATCCCTGAGTTTTCAGAATCATCATAAATAGCATCCGCTGCCCTCAATTCATCAGTATTCCCATCAATTTCGGAAATCAATTCTCAACTTCCGACTTCTCCATCAATTTCTCCCTTGAATTTCGGTAGTTCAAACGTTGTTGTAAATCCACCTCGAGTCATGGCTGCTCAGTATGAACCCCTGGTTTTACCTCAGAATTTGAACGATATTCCTGCTGATTACCAAATTAAAATACCTTTCTTTGATGCCACTCAAAGCATCACAGCCCAGCAACATGTTGATAAGATGAATGACTTCTTTGACCTTCATGAAGTAGAGGCCGAAAATATGACTTTGAGATTGTTTGTCCAAATTTGTAGAGGTGAATTTCGAGAGTGGTTCAGAGCCTTACTAGCAGCCTCTATCCACACTTTGCTGGAAGTACATAGACAATTCTTAGACCGATGGGAGGTAAAGAAAAATCCACTCCAAAAAATTTTTGAGTATGAAAATATTAAAAGGAATGTGGGTGAAAGTGTACAAGATTATTGTGTGAGATTTAATGCAATGTAGAATGCTATTCCGGCCAACCTAAAACCCCCCATGGGGTTAGCTTTTCTCAAATTTCCAGATGTTTTCGATGTTGATATGGCATATCAGTTACAAGAACGAGATCCTACCACACTTGAAGATCTGCAGAAAACCGCTGTAAGCGTTGAAGAAAATCTACTGGCCAAAAGAGCATCAATGAGAGCTGAAAAGAGAGTGACTGTAAAGGAGGAAGCATCTCCTTCAAACAATAAGATGGATACTTTGATTCGAACAGTAGAGAAGATGGTTGATCGGTTGAATATTTTAGATAGACCTGAAGCACAAATCAGAAATCCAAATTTCAGAGGATAGCAGCAGCCCCAATTCTGAATTAAGCAGAGGGAACATAAAACGCAAGACCAAACAGCACAACAGCAGCAGCTCAGAACTCCTTTGCAGAAAAATTATGTTCAGGGAATGGAAACAGATGATGATGATGATCCGGTAGTTGAAGCTAATCATTTTTTCACTGCCGATGGTACGCCCATTTTTCTGACAGAAGATGAAGAATATGCAGTGATTCCAGACACTTGGAGAGATGAAGATTTCATATAGGACAATGATGTAGCATTATAGGAAGAGTCCGATGATTATCAACGAGGATATATGAATGATTTGTCAGCACAGTAGAAGCAGTATTCTTTGAGGAGCAGAGATGTGCCAATCAATCCCATTCAGAAAAGGAAAGAGTTGCAATCGAAGAATGACTCTTCAAACACTTACAAGAAAGGGAAAGAACCTGCTGATCCATCTTCCAACAAATCATCCTCGACAAATAACATTGCAAATGACAAGAATAATCAGCCAAGTGTAATGAAGGAGAAAGTGGAGAAGAAGGATCCTCCCGTCAAAGAGGTAGAAAAAGTTCCATCCTTTAATTTAGAAAATGAAATTGCTAAGCTGAAGGTGTTCATTCCCTTAGCCGAGTTGGTGAAGAACATCACTTATAAACATCAGGTGTCTAGAATTTTGCAAATAGAATCTATGTCAGATATGGTAAATTTTGAATATGATTATCCTAAACTCATTTTTTGTCCTGCCATAGAAGATCAGTCTGAAGATAGTGAAGTCCCTCCCTTTTACCTGAGTCTTAGATTGCATGATTTCATTTTACACAATGCTATGTTGGATTCTGAAGCCTCTCACAATTTGATGCCCAAAGCCATTATGGAGAAGTTGGGTCTTGATATTACCCAAAAATACCATGATTTGTATTCCTTTGACTCTGGTAGGGTCCGTTGTATTGGTCTTATCAAAGACTTGGTAGTATCTTTAGATCAAATCCCGGCAAGAATGTTTTGATGGATGTGGTTGTTTCCGATGTTCCACCACAGTTTGGAATGCTTTTGTCTAGATTGTGGGGTGCAAAACTTAAGGGAACTATACAAATTTATTTCTCTTATGCTACCATTCCCGTGTTCGGTCAATTGAGAAAGTTATACAGGGAGAAGAAAATGAAATATATGATCACTAGCAAAGAGAAGCCAGTTGATCATCCAATTAATGTTGTCCATACAGATTTAGAATCATTTGTATTATATTCAGATAGTGGTTTGAATGATGAAGATGTTCAGTTGGTAGAAGTAGAAGAGGTACCTGAAATTTTAGAGAATTTAGGGAAGTCCTTAAATAGGAAAAAGAAAAAGTAGCAATCCTTTCTGAGATTTCCACCAGCAAGCAACAAAAGGACAGTGAGCAACAAAAAAATGAAGAAATCAGCCAAGTTATGGTAGAGAAAGAAACAAAATTTGAGCATCTATAAGAAGAGGAGGAAGGCCTTTGGAGCATGGATTTTGATGGAGCTGTTGGTAAGGATGGTGCTGGTATAGGAATATGGATTCGGAGCCCTGTTTTCCAGCCTAAAAAATTTCCTAGTAATGTTAGAGTATGTGCTTACAAGTTGGCTTTTGACTGCTCTAACAATGAAGTAGAGTATGAAGCTTTGATTGCAGGTCTGAAAATTTTGAAGAAGTTAAATGCAAAAAGGATTTTTGTCTATGGAGATTCAGAGTTGATAATCAAACAGGTAAAGGGAGAGTATCAAACCAAGCATCTGCGATTGAGAGCCTACAGAAATGCTATCTTAGACATCTTGAGAATTTTTTCTGAATACACTTTGACAACAATGCCCCGAATGCAGAATCTTATTGCAGATTCACTTGCCACTACTGCAAGAAATTTGAAGATCCCAATGAACTCCAACAACAAATTTGAAATTTATGTCAAACATCGGCATGTTGTTCCAGATAATTTAAGGTATTGGAAAGTGTTTTGGGATGACACTGAAATCAATGTTTTTTTGCAGAATGAAGGGAAATTCAAGGATACTTCCATAGATGGTGATTATGATACCGATGAACAAGAAATTGAAGCAAATCAGATAGATGTGTTGTAGCTGAAAGATAACGTTATTCCTAGAGGTCTCATACCTTTAGAGGAGCTTTTTGATCAAGATGATGTTGCAAGGAAGCCAAGCTTGGTGCCTGCTAATAAATGAGTTGAAGATGTCAATCTTGGAATAGCTGACAAGCCCAAGTTTGTGAAGTTATCAAAATCATTGTCTCCTGAGGTAAAGGCACAGTATGTTAAATTACTTTCTAAAATTTTTGATGTGTTTGTGTGGGATTATTCAGATTTTAAGGTATATGACAAAAATATAATTTAGCATACTATTCCCATCAAGCCAGATCAGAAACCATTTAGACAGAAGCTAAGAAGGATCAACCCAAAGCTGCTTCCATCCATTGAAAAAGAGGTAAACAAATTATATAAAGCTGGTATCAATGTTCCAATTAGATTTTTTGATTAGATTTCGAATCTAGTCCCAGTACGCAAAAAGACAGGAGAAATAAGGTTGTGCATAGATTTCCAGAATCTCAATAAAGTATCCTTAAAGGATAACTATCCACTTCCGAAGATGGATCATATTCTGCAAAGGGTAGTTGGAGCATCAAGGATGTCACTACTCGATGGTTACTCGGGCTATAATCAGATATTAGTACATGAAAAATACCAAGACAAAACTTCTTTCACAACACCTTGGGGAACTTTCCAGTATGCCAAAATTCCATTTGGATTGAAGAATGTTGGAGCCACTTTCCAGCGAGCAATGGACATCGCTTTTGCCAATGAAAAGGATTTTTTTTTTTGTTGTTTATTTAGATGATCTGACAATGTTTTATGGTTCTGATGATGAACACCTGCACCACTTGAGGGTTGTATTTCGGTGATGCAGAAAGTTTGGGATTTCTCTTAATCCGAAGAAAAATCTATTTTCTATGGATGAGGGAAAGCTGCTGGATCATATCATTTCTAAAGACGGCATCCACATTGATCCTTCAAGAGTGGAGGCAATTCAGCACATAGACTTCCCATGTAAGAAAAGGGAGATTCAGGCATTCAATGGTAAGATGAACTTCTTATGCATATTTATACCCAATTTGGCTGAACATTTAAGAGAAATGACTAATATGTTGAAAAAGGACAACACTGTCAAATGGAGCGAGGATGCTATAAAGTCATTTAATCTGGTAAAGTTTGCTTTGTCCAATGCCCCAGTCTTGATTAGTCTCGATTACACTCAAGATTTTATTATTTTTTCATTTGCATCAGAGCACACCATGGTTGTGGTATTGATGCAAAAGAGAGATCAAATTGAACATCCCATTGCCTTTTTCAGCAGGACCATTCGAGATGCTTCCTTGCAGTATAATATCGTTGAGAAATAAGCATTGGTTCTTATAAAATAATTGAAGGATTTTAGAGTGTACATTTTTCATTCACATACCATAGCATATGTTCCTAATGTAGCAGTAAAATATGTCCTAATGCAAACTGATACAGAGGGAAGAAGAGGTAAGTGGATAGCGGCAATGTTGGAATATGATTTGGAGATTAAACCCCAAAGCTAATCAAGGGACAAGGCTTGGAAAAACTAATCGCACAATCAAACCTGCGTGCTCTTGACATAAATCTCATAGCAGCAATGTCAGAGGATGAGGATGATGGTTTTCTTGTTCCAGTTTCAGAAATTTTTCTCCAATCACCATGGTATTCAAACATAGTTTATGTTCTTCAACATCTTTCACCACCTCCAGGGATGTCTAGAAGCAAAGGTAGATCACTAAAACTCAAGTCTGCTAAATTATGTATTTTAAATAGTGCTCTTTATTGGAAAGATCCGGGAGGCATTCTACTTAATTGTTTGGTTGAAGATGAGGCTCAGCTAGTGATGCATGATTTTCATAAAGGTGATTGTGGTGGTCATTTGTTTTGGAAAACAACAGCTAACAAAGTGTTGAGAGCATGATATTATTGGCCGACTTTATTTTTCAGATTTGTATAAAACAATGATGAGCTGCCATGAGTGTCAATTTTTCCAAGGAAAAATGAAACTGCTTCCTCTTCCTTTGAAACCAGTTCAAGTAAATGCTCCTTTCTAGAAGTGGGGACTTGATGTCATAGGGAAAATCCATCCCACATGATCAGCGCAGCATCGATGGATCTTGACAAGTACTGATTATTTCACCAAATGGATTGAGGCCATTCCAGCAAGGTAGGCCACGGATACGATAATCATTCAATTTTTAGAATCAAATATCTTGTCTCGTTTTGGTTGCCCTCACAAGATCATAACAGATAACGCAACAACATTCAAATCCAAAAATATGATTGAGTTCTGCAGTAAGTATAGTATTATACTGGGTCATTCGACAACGTACTACCCACAGGGTAACGGCTTAGCAAAATCATCAAACAAGACTCTGGTGAATATAATCAAGAAAATGTTGGAAGCGAATAAGAGGAATTGGCATCGAAAACTGGTCAACGCATTATGGGCCGACAGAGTTAGCAGCAAGAAATCCATAAGTATGTCACCATTTGAATTAGTTTATGGCATTGATTCTGTGTTTCCTACATCGCTTACATTTCCAGTCATGAGACTATTACAAGAGGCTGGCAGCGAAGAGGACGATAATCAGCAAAGGATCAATCAAATGATCCAACTTCAGCAAACAAGGGAGGAAGTTTCTCAAAACACTTTCTGATTGCAGGAAAAAATAAAGAAAATCTATGACCACAAAACCAAATCAGAGAAATTTCAGTTATAAGATGTGGTGTTGAGATGGGATGCGCGAAATGAGGACAAAGGGAAGCACAGTAAGTTTGATAACCTATGGAAAGGACCGTATAAGATTTCAGCGTACAGGGGACAGAACACCTTTCTGCTCACAGAGATGGATGGCCAAGATTGCCCAGGAGGGCCGGTGAATGGTAGGCTTTTGAAGCACTACTACTTTTAAGATGATTCTCTGAAATTATGTTACAGTCATTGTACATAACATATTAATTGTTGGTGATATTTCAAGTGCACAGTAATTGAAGCTTGGGGCCCGAAGTGAAGGCTATAAAACTTGAATGATATGTGTAAGGTTTGTTGGTTTTGATTTAGTTTTCAGTCATGGTTTGAGTCAGAGTCAGTCTACATTGTGTCAGTTTTTAGTCTGTGAAGTATTTTGACCATATTGCCCAATGGATAAGGCTACTAGGTCTACGATGTTCTTGGCACCTCCAAGGAGCTACCATCCCCATTGGAGCCAACGTTAGTGTCAGTCTTGTCATAATTCCATCAATGATCAAATCTTCTCTTTTGCATTTGCATAGTAGGATTCCCATACTATAAACTTTTTATCACTCCATTAGGTCATGGATTCATTGATGGTTGGGGTCACTTCATCAATTTTCCCTCATGAAAATACTTGTTGATTTCCCTCTCTATGGTCTTCAGTCATGATTCATGTTCACTTTGCAGTTCATGTTATTAGGTCATAGGGTTGGTTTCATTAGGTTTTAGGATTCCACCATGGTCAAATTAATGATGAAAGTGTCAATAAATATCAGCAAGGATATGAGGATGCCTAATAAACTCAAAGCATAGTATCTGGAAAAATCAAAGAAGTTGTTCTTTCAGCTGAATGTAATTTTCACCTCAAACATGTTTTGAGGTGTAAACAAAATACTTTGTTTTGATTATCATCTTTTATGTAATTTTATGTCTCCATTTGTAATAAGTTGAACTTCAGAAGCTGCTATCTCCAAAAATCCAAAGGGGCTTTTTTCTCTGCTTGGTTTTCAAAGGTGTTCTTCACATGATCTTTACTACAAAACATGTTGTAAATATGTCCAACAGGAGCATCTCAGAAAAAAATTTCCAACGATATATCATACTCCCAAAACTGACTTCTGGATTGGAAGATATGCTCAAATGAATAAAGGGTCCCAAAAGCACGATTCTCCTTTTTCTTTCATTATTCCGTTGGCCTTTTAAAAATTTACAATTTATGCCTTCATATATGTTTTTTACTCTTTATCGCAAAAGTCCCTTTTCTATTTGAAATTGCTGCATCCTACAAACCGCTGATGTGATGGCATATCGCCGATGTGATGCCATCGCACCATCGCATCGCAAACTTCGCAGTTCCCCAGCACTTAACCCCGTGCATTCGTTTTCGCCAATGCGATAAGTGACTTCATCACATCACATTATCGCAGCATCCCCACCTACGCTTAACTCCCAAATCTTCCTTCCGCTAATGTGATATTTCTCCAGCAGTCTAACCCCGCTCGCCCCATTTCCTCAATATTACCATTCCTCCATTGCCATCGCATATCGCGATTTCCCCTCGCCATATGTTAGGACCACTCCTCCGCTGATTTTCGATTGCAATATTCCCGGTCCCACCAAATTCCTTCCACCCTTTCCAAAGAAAAAGGGCTTTTCCCTGTGTTAAAGCACTATTTTCATTTTATTTGTTTTAAAATTATTTTTCCTCCATCGCCCCTGCTCATCCCTCATCGCTTCAGCAACCCCCTATCCTCCTTTCCCATCACATCGGCCTACTTCCATCGCTCCCTTATTACTTCGGCCTACTTCCATTGCTTATTGCTCCATCGACCTTTTTCCCATCGCATTGCTTCAAATCACATCATTGCCCCTGCTCATCGCTCATCGCTCCACTGCACCATCGCTCCATCACATATCGTGTTTTCTCCCGACAAGTCTCCCCACTCCTTCCACTTCCAATGTGCGATTGCAATTTTTGGGCCCACCACTTCCCTTTCACTCTTTTCAATGAAAAAGGGGTTTTTCTCCCTTAAAAGAGGCAAATGTGATTTATTTGGTTTTTAAAGTGTTTTCTTCGGTAAAGGGTTAAAAGGGACACATATTCTATTAAAGGTCGTGAGCTAATTGTGAAAACAGGGATCATTACATCATTGACCACAGAACGGAAACAACGATAAATGGGGGGGTTGGTTAGAGATTTGTCTTTCTTCCCGTATGTTGGAGTAAATTTAACAGAAAAAATTCCAAATGGTCAAAATATATTGTTTCCTCTCTTTCAGAGGCATACTATTGGTTTCTTTTCTATCTTCAGATTTTGGTTTCGGGGCAGGTGAAATAGCTCCTTGTTGGGTGTGGAGCCTGATTATCTTGTTTACTTTGTATCACAACATTGGACCCCTGTACCTTAAAAGGGGCGGCAACGCCGCCTGTAATTAATCGCTGCCCCTGGCGGGGGTTTTCGGGGGTAGCACCCCCGAAGCTAAAAACAGATGTAAAATTGCCTTGTAAAAGTATAGTAATTTCTAGTCAATCTGGGCTGTTCATTAGGCAAATGATCTGACGGTAGAAGTTATGTTTAGATTAGGTTTTTTTTCCCTAGAAGGCAACCCCTCACTTTTATGAGTGCATTGTATTGCGGCTGTGCATTGTATGTGTATTCTCGGAGCGAGAAACAGAGAGGGAGACTGTGAGAGAGAACAAAGGATATTACAATGGATCTGCTGTAGGTTTTGTCTCTTCATTTTTGCTGGATAATAGAAAGGAAGGACTGGCTATTCGGGGTGGACGTAGCCCAAACTGGGTGAACCACGTATATCTGTGTCTCTCTAGTTTTATGTGTTTTGTGTGCTTTTATTTTCCGCATATTTTATGTGTTGCATTGCTCTGTAATATTTAATTTTCTAACAACTGGTATCAGAGCCGAAGGTATATTTGGCTGATAAACTCGCAGGAAATAAGGGTTCCTGGTTCGAGTGAGAGCAATGGATTTGAAGAATGTTGATTTGGATTTCTGTGAGAATTTCATTTATGGAAAACAAAAGAGAGTCATATTTCTCAGAGTTGGGAAAGAAAAGAAGAGTGAAAAATTGGAGCTTGTGCATACAGATGTATGGGGACCTTCTCAGGTGTCATCTCTCAGTGGCTCTCGTTATTATGTTACTTTTATTGATGATGCAACTAGAAAAACATGGATTTATTGTATTCAAAATAAATCTGATATATTTGATACTTTCAAGAAATGGAAAGCTTTGGTTGAGATTGAGACAGGAAAGAAGTTGAAGTGTCTCAAATCAGACAATGGAGGTGAGTATTGCAGCAAAGAGTTTGATAGGTACTGTTCAAAGCATGGAATTTGTAGAGAGAAGACAGTTCCAAGAACACCACAATAAAATGGTGTGTCAGAAAGGATGAGCAGAACAATCATGGAGCGTGCAAGGTGCATGAGATTGCATGCAGGATTGCCTTTACAATTTTGGGCAGATGCTGTAGATACTGTTGTTTATCTAATAAACAGAGAGCCTTCAAGTTCCTTGGATGGTGGTATTCCAGAGGAAGCATGGACAGGTAAAAAGGTAAACTACTCTTTTTTAAAGCCTTTTGGTTGTGAGGCCTTTGTCCATATTAATAAAGAAAACAAAACAAAGCTTGAGGAAAAATCAAATAAATGTACCTTTATTGGATATGGTGCTAATGATTTTGGTTATCGCTTATATGATTATGAAAATCACAAAATCATTAGGAGCAGAGATGTAATATTCAATGAAAAGGTCTTGTATAAGAATCTGTTGCAGGAAAAGAAACAGGAAAAAGAAAGCAAGGAATACATGGTTCTTGATGAGATAACTAAAAAAGTAAAGGTGCCTGAAAATAATAATAATCAACAGTCATAGCAGCAACAACCACCACAACAGCAACAGGCACCTCAAACACTTGAAAGTGGTGTTAGAAGATCTGCCAGGATAAGTAGACCCCCTGAACGATACTCTCCTTCATTATATTATTTATTGTTGATTGATTATGGTGAACCTGAATGTTATGAAGAAGCAATGCAGGTTGAAAGTAGGAAGAAGTGGGAGCTAGCATGGAAGAAGAGATGGACTCCTTAATGCATAACCAGACTTGGGACTTAGCCAAGTTGCCTGCAGGTAAAACTACATTGCAAAATAAATGGGTTTACAGGCTGAAGGAAGAAGATGGAGGAAAACAAAGGTACAAAGCTAGACTTGTGGTGAAGGGGTTTGCACAGAAGAAAGGTATTGATTTTGATGAAATATTTTCTCATGTTGTTAAGATGACTTCAATCAGAACTATCTTAAGTCTTGTAGTAGCGGAAGATTTACATCTTGAACAGTTAGATGTAAAGACAACATTTCTCCATGGAGATTTGGAGGAAGAGATATACATGCAGCAACCAAAAGGATATGAGGTAAAAGGGAAAGAAAAATTGGTGTGTAGGTTAAAGAAGAGCTTGTATGGCTTAAAACAGGCTCCAAGGCAGTGGTATCTAAAATTTGACAAGTTTATGTCTGAACAAGGTTATACTAGATGTCACTCTGATCATTGTGTTTATCTAAAAAGAAAAAATAATGGCAGCTATATTATATTGTTATTGTATGTAGATGACATGCGTGTTGCAGGCTAACATGCAGGAAATAAATGTGCTTACAAGAAAATTGGAAAATTCATTTGCAATGAAGGATTTGGGAGCTGCAAAACAAATCCTTGGTATGAGGATAACTAGAGACAGGAAAAATCGCAAATTAACACTGTCTCAGAATGAGTATATAGAGAAGGTGTTGAAAATATTTAATATGAAGAATGCAAAACCAATTAGTACACCTTTTGCTAGCCATTTCAAACTTAGTAAGGAGATGTGCCCAAAGACCCAAGAAGACATGGATTATATGTCTAAAGTTCCATATGCATCAACAGTTGGAAGCTTAATGTATGCAATGGTCTGCACAAGGCCTGATATTGCACATGCAGTGGGAGTTGTAAGCAGGTACATGAACAATCCAGGTAAAGAACATTGGATGGCAGTAAAATGGATTCTCAGGTATTTGAGAGGCACCACAAATCAAGCATTATGCTTTGGTGGTTCAAACATTGCTCTACAGGGATATGTTGATGCAGATATGGCAAGTGACAGAGATAAAAGGAGGAGCACTACAGGATATGTATTTACTGTAGGTGGAACAGCTGTCAGTTGGGTTTCAAAAATCCAAAGTGTTGTTGCACTTTCAACAACAGAAGCAGAGTATGTTGTTGCTATAGAGGCTAGTAAAGAAATGATTTGGTTGCAAAGGTTTATGGATGAATTGGGTAAGAAGCATGATATGGGCACGCTATACAGTGATAGCCAAAGTGCTATTCATCTTGAAAATAACTCATCATTTCATTCCAGGACTAAACACATACATCTCAAGTACCATTTCATACGGTCAGTATTGGAAGATGGAGAGTTGAAGCTGAAAAAGATACACACTAGCCAAAATCCTACAGATATGCTAACAAAAGTTGTAACCAGGGAGAAATTGAGAATGTGCTCAGTTTCAATTGGTCTTCAAGGATGACGATGAAGATGAGGAATAGCCAGGTCCAAAGAGGAGTCATTGTCTAGCAAATGAAGCAGCGGTGGAGTTGCTACAATCAGTCTCCAAGTGGGAGATTGTTGGGTGTGGAGCCTGATTATCTTGTTTACTTTGTATCACAGCATTGCACCCCTGTACCTTAAAAGGGGTGGAAACACCGCCCGTAATTAATCCCTGCCATGGGGGGTCCAGGGGGGGCGGCAGCGCTTTTCGGAGCCCCCCCCTGGCGGGGGTTTCGGGGGCAGCGCCCCCGAAGCTAAAAACAGATGTAAAATTGCCTTGTAAAAGTATAGTAATTTCTAGTCAATCTGGGCCGTTCATTAGGCAAATGATCTGACGGTAGAAGTTATGTTTAGATTAGGGTTTTTTGCCCTAGAAGGCAACCCCTCACTTTTATGAGTGCATTGTATTGCGGTTGTGCATTGTACGTGTATTCTCGGAGCGAGAAACAGAGAGGGAGACTGTGAGAGAGAACAAAGGATATTACAACGGATCTACTGTAGGTTTTGTCTCTTTATTTTTGCTGGATAATAGAAAGGAAGGACTAGCTGTTCAGGGTGGACGTAGCCCAAACTGGGTGAACCACGTATATCTGTGTCTCTCTAGTTTTGTGTGTTTTGTGTGCTTTTATTTTCCACATATTTTATGTGTTGCATTGCTCTGTAATATTTAATTTTCTAACACTCCTCTTTCTAAGGATTTTCCCCCTGAAATCTTGTCTATTTAATGTATTTTTTGAGTCATTTGTAAGGTGGAAAAGGTTGGAAATCACTGGGACGCTCTAAGCTTGATTGTGTTGGGGTTCCCATGTTTTGGCAGATTTGGCAATACCAAAAGATGAGACAACATCAGAACCACTTTGGGGCCCTAGGATCTAGCCCTCCTGGACCCGGAGAGGGATCTCTCCAAATAGAGAAAATAATGATATATCTTTGAAGCTCAAATTGAGATATTAGGCTAGGTATGAAGCACAAAGGAGGTTTTAAATGATTTGGTTGGTGGGTTGTTGGGTTGGTTATGGGATCATAAACTGAGAAGGTAATAGGAGAAGAGGAACGAAGCACCAGGAAGTTTCAGCAAAGGGGATAGGTCAAGACAGTGCCATCCATTGGGCTATGGAGTCATGAAAGGAAAATTACTTGCAACAACTAGCCAAGGCTTTCAGAGGGCAAGTCATCTATACTAAAGGATCTTTTAGATAGACGATGGAATGGAACATTAAGGAGAGAAGGTGAAAAGGGAAAGTAGCCCAATTTTTGTCTGTAGATCAGGTCAGAGGTCATTTAACTCTAGACCTGCTTGGACATACTCAAAGGTAGCTCTCAAAGAGGGACAAAGGGGCTGCTTATAGATTGGACCAGAGGTCATTTAACTCCAGGTATGCTTTAGCAACTCCAAAGGAAAACAGAGATATGATTAACAAAGGGATATTATGAAGGTCAGCTGGTTGCACAAGGATCCTAGTGGACAGGGCTAACTCTAATCCCCAGTGGTCCCAAATCTTCCAGCTTAAACCCAACAAGAACATCTGAAAACTGATTCATTTAATTCATACATCAGAGAGTAGGCAATATCATCCACTACACTGGTTAAATCAATTGAAGACAATTCTCAGATAGCACATAAAGCAGAAAACATTAAAGGTAGGGAGAGCGGGAAACATAGGGCACCTAACAAGGGTGAATCCTATGTTATACTTCTGTTGCCTACCAGAAGAACATGAAACAATATGAAAATGAAATAAACAGAGTTAGGAAAAACATCACCAATAGTAATAGACTAGGATCCCGTGAAATATGCTTTGATTAATTGAAGCAAAACCAGTCATGTACAATAAGCCCAATGGCTAATACAATCTAGACTTTCTCCTCCCAGCCTATTACATACAAACTACTCTGTAAATCCCTCCCAAGACTGTTCTAACAGTCAAACTGAATCCCTCTAACGACAACCGTCGAACAACTGAACAACAACCTTTTACAATATGTTCTTCTGGATTCTTATAGGAGAAAACAGAGCAGAAGATGGTAGGTGAAGAATTAAATGAAGAATTAACGCTCAGAAGAGGAGGAAGGCTACAATCCATTCTGCTTTAAATCTGTGCATTTACCTCTGGCACTTTGGCTGCAACACTACTGCCCTTTCTGTTGACCAGACAAAATGGTGAAATAATGATGCTAGGGTCTCCGTACCGTGTAAAAAATGCTCCTTATAATGTAGGACTGCTTATAGGGCAGATAATCTTCTCAGGGGCACGGTGTATAAATAAAACTGCATGGGCGCTTCATCCTCTGATGAAGAAAAATATTTATGATGGTGTGAAAACCCTGATGTTACCTTATACCGTGCACAGGATCTCCTATTCGATCCTCGGGGTCTTCAAACTTGTACCTTTGCCTTCTATAAATACCTGCAGAAGCTCATAAGTCTTCCACTTCTTACCTCGAGCTCTCTGCTGTGCGTCCGAGCTTTAAAGGTACCGGAGAGGGTTTGCAGAGTTTAAGCTCTATCCTTGGATGAATTTATGACGCAAACACCCCTCCAGACACTTCCTGTAACATCAACTTTTGAATGTAGCCTCTGCGCATGATCTTCTTTGATTCCTCCGTCGCTGTGACAGAGATCGCACATCATGGCGGTCATTCCCTGTTGGAAACCCTGCAAAATAGGTAAACTGGTTGAGAAAACATACATGGGGGTGGCGGACACGATGGAGACGATGGGAACAGCCATTTAGAACGAACAAACGGCAGAATTATGCAGGAACACGGTGGAAACATTCATGGCGTGGAGAAAGGTGGCAGAATGCAGTCACAGGTGGAGAAAATGAAATTTCAACGAAAAACATTGAAAATGGCCCTTTTGGAAGAATAAATATGAATGAACAGGAAGATTGTACGGAGGGTGCACGTGGAGATGATGTGGCGGAACTGGGCGATGGTGAAAAAGTCAACAGCGGGCAGACAAATCTGGACCGTCGATCGTGGCGGAGATCAATGGTGGAGGACGACGGACGACAGGCCATAACGTGGATTATCGCACGTGCAACTACGTTAAACATCGTGCACCTTCGTCGAGCGATAATTGTCGGATGGCCCACTCCAGATCGGACGGTCTACGGCAATTTCGTTGGGCATCCGTGTCCAAACAATAACGTGCGATGGATGGAGTTAATGGGCTGGGACGGCAGTTTGGAAATCGTACACATGGACACGCATCGGACGGTGAATGGAATCGCTGGGCGTTGGAGAGAAACCGCCTATTGTGCATAAGCGGTGCGAAAGAAATCAGCAGGTTTGGGATAGTCGTATGGGGACCACCGGCATCGGGCGCACTTTAGACCGTCAGATCATCGTGGAAATGGACGGCGATGGCGCGATGAGGAACATGAGCGGATAGGCCAGGAGGGGTATCGGGTTTAACGTTCACCGTCCGATCAACCACGATCAACGGCTGACATCGCGCCCGATAGGAAATGGGGAAATAAGCGCCTTTCAGACTGGCAGATGGTTATGACGCAGGGTTTTGTGGAAGGTAAAGGGGCGCGGGGCTATCAGGAGAGGGGCTAGGCCTGACATAAGGTTCAAAGTGGGTTTTTAAGCCTTTTCAATGTATTTTGAAGCCTTATAAGGGTAACGGTAGGAAGATAAATAGCGAATCAGGCCAAACCAGGGACATGGGTAGAATCTGAAGGGGATTTTTGGGGATTTCAGGGGATTAGAGGGGAATTCGACAAGGGGAACACATAGGTTAAAATGGGATAATTTTCAGGGGTACAAGGGGGGGGGGGGAGGCCTTTTGAGAAGGAACCAGCAGAGAGAGACTATTAGGCAAAGCACTAAGAGACTTCAAGGATGACGAGTTTTCAAGGGAAAGGAGTTCCTTGAAGGCTCCAAAACAATTCTAGCCCCCAGCTTGCTTGTCAAGAATTTCACTGGGGGCTAACAGATTGTACATCTTTGTAACCAGTTTGGTAGGGAATTAATAAAGATTTGCAGCAATTGTTTATGGGATCCATGTGGTATGGAATTTTAGCACAATCTCTTCTTTTGTAATAATTTGTTAAATGTTATGTATGCCATTCATTAATTCCATTATTTTTGTTGAATGTTTTCAAGTTAGATAGGTAGAATCCATTGTTGCAGTGCTCTGCCTTGGGAAAAGCATTCAATATTTTATGTTTTCTACTGTTTGAGAAGGATCCATCTCATATGCTCTCCTCAGCTCCTCACCAGCCTTAAACACTTCACCATCATTAAAACAAAGTTGTTAAAGTCCATGCCTACCTTGCCCCATAGAATACCCTGTATCTCTGATTTAATTCCCTAGATTTAAACTGCCCAGCTCCATCTGATCCAACAAAACCCAGAAAATTTATAAAAAATATTTCGAGCTACTATACCTAGCCTAAAATCATTTTTGCAAACGTATTTCAATGAGATTCTTTACGGAGAGAGCCCTCTCCCTTCCTTGTAGGGCTAGCTACAAGGTTAAGTGTGGTTTGTAGTTACCCTGGTTTTCCTTCCTTCAGTCTGAGGTCAAATTAGGCGATAACAGGTCCTTGCATCATATCAAGTTGACTAAGTTGCCAGGGTCTCCTTAGAGCTACATAACATAACTTCTTTGGTGATTTCCTTGCTCCATTGTCTTCTTGGTAAACTTCTTTAAACCTGGGGAATGATGAACAACATTTAGTAGCATATGATTCTGCATGGATAACAAAAATATCAGCATCTTCTTTTTGCTGATTTTTCATTCTTAACATTTCTACGTGTTCACTTAGATTGCTAATAATTTCTGTTTTAAAGTTACCAAGCAAGTTTCCAAGTTCCTCTTGCCTTACCAATGTTGATGTTGATTTACTTACTCTTTCCCTTCCTCTTGATATGCGCTTGCATGTTTCACAAATTTCTTCAAATGACAATTGGCATACATCTCCTCTACTCATGATATTAAGGAGATCAATCCACTCATCCTTAATTATTCTAAGTAAGATGGTTTGTAGTGTGTCAAATCCTAGATGATGCAATTTTTCCCTCTTAAAATTATTCATGAACATCTCTATTAGATCCTTAAGGCTCTCATCTTCTTCTTGGTTCATTCTAAAAATTTCTTCTCTAAGATCATGATCTTCAAATTTTTCTAGAAATATCTTTTTCTTATCATTCCATGATCTTATTGAATTAGTACCTAGACTCATGAAACATTTAAGAGCTCTATCCTTCAATGTTGCAGGAAACAATCTTAGTTTTTGAGTGTGTGACAAGTAGCCATAAGATCTAGAAAGTATCTCAAATTCAAAGAGAAATGTTTCCAGATCCTCTGTCCTCATACCATGGAAGTTGCGAAGGAAAGATGGAGGGATGTTCTTCATATGTACACTGATGTCCATATCTTGAATGGGAAACCCAATAAGATCTTATTCATTGTCATCATATCCATCCATCTCTTCTACCTTCAAAAGTGTATGTTGATGTGGTTCTTACTGCATCACGTGGTCAAGTGGGGGGGTTGGTATTGGAGAAGTATTTTTATTTTTATTTTTGAGTATCCCTACTCCTATGAGGCATGAAAATCAATTTTTTTTTTGTATTTTCTCAATATTTTGGAAACAAACTAAAAAAGGAAAGCATAAAAGAATGCTAAAACATAATCAAAGCATCTACCAGACACCTCCCCAGCAATGATGCCAAAAATTGGTGAGCCTTGGAATTTCACCAAGAGTGCTACAACTCCCAGGGGCTACCCTACTTTACTTTATCAACCTGGGGTTCATACAAACTTGGAGGTGAGAGTGATATATACACTGCAAATGCATTCTACTCATGCCATCCTCTTCTGCTCTATGAAAGGGTGCTACTTCTAAGGTTTCTTGGTGAAGTTTGTCACACTTCAACGAAACTAAAATAAATTGCAGAAATGAAATGACAGAAAGGAAACTAAATTAAATTGCTAAAAATAAATGATAAGAAAGGAAATTAATTCTAACTTGATGAAAAGAAATGGAAAAAAGAGAACTAATTAGAATTGCAGAAAGGAAACTAACCTAAAGTGTTGAAAGGAAATGACAAAAAGGAAACTAATTCTAATCACACTTAGCTGGCCAAATGGCTAAACACACTTCTACTTATCCAATGCTCTATCTACCATCCTTTTATTCATGCAACTATGTATACCTAACTAAACTTGAAAATGTGTTGTTTTGCAGCTTGGAGAAGAAAGGGTTAAGGTTGCTAATGGAAGGCTTAAACACATGAGGGCAAGGCTTGAAGGTGAATGAGTGGTCCTAATTTATTAAAACCTTATTATATCACAAATTTCATTTAGAGTGGGGAACTTCCAAATATGCTATGGCGGAATTGCGCTTGGGATGTCAGATGCGAAATGCGATATCGCAATCACAATATCGCAAAACTGTTGGAGTGGCATATGCACTGTTGGGTGGTGGATGTGGAATGTGGTATGCGATAATTCAGTGCGGTACCGAAATGCGATTGCGATATTTCACAATCGGGGCTTTGGAGCCGCTAGCGGTAAGTGAGGTGCAAGTGACTTTTGTGATTTGTGATTGCGATCAGATGACGTGGCAGCAAAGCGGGTGGCGGAGTATGATAGCGATCTCACAATCGGAGTTTCGGGAGCAGATAACATTAATGGGGTTCATAAGGATTTGTGATTTTTGATTTTCGCAAAGGGGTTTGCGGTAACGATAGCCTTGGTAAGTGAAACGAACAAAGAAGGGTCAGAATTTAACGTTTTTAGAGTTTTTTTGTTAATAAGCAGTAGTGGTAAGGTTATCGCAATCGCAATGAGGAGCGAAAAAAGAAAGGAGAGAGGGAGGATCTGCGGTATGCGATATGCGATAAGCGATAAATTCTAAAATAAAAAAGCGGAGGTCAACCTTTGAAGTGTTTGAAGGGTTTTCAAGTTAAAATGGTTGTGATAGTTGTGCAAAGTGAAAAGAAGGGATAGAAGTTGAAATTTAAGTTTTTGGGGGAGTTTTCGAGAATAAAAGGGTGTGGTAGCTGCGATAAGAGAAAAGGGAGGAATAGAAGGCATAACCACTATGCACAGGGGTGTAACACAGTGTACCATAGCGTAACAATAGAGATGGAAGGGAGATGGAAGATGAAGAGGGAGGTGTTGGAGAACTTCTCCTGGGCTATACTACCCGTACCTGCAATCAACTTGCCTATTTATGCAAGAAATACAGACAATATGTTCATAAAAATACCAGCACTGATCTAATCTATTTCCAAGAAATCATAAGTGAGAAATCATTTTTGTTATGTGGGGAAAGGTCTACCCTCCTCGAGCTCTATTGATAGAGTTGAGAGGGGAAGGCTGGCCTCACAGCTCTATGGAGTTTATCAACTATTCTACCACTCTGTAAGCAGATTAAATCTACAACAAAATACAACTGAAAGCAAACTAAAACATCAGTGAAAATACTAGAAAACTAGCAAACTATTCAGAAGCAAAACTAGCTAAATGACATGAAAGAAAATAATGAAAACATCAGAGAAGCTAAGGCACATGGGTTGGGCCCTAACCCACGAGCTCAGCTCTCTGGAACCATATCAATAAAAATTCATCTGAATACTCATTTCATTACAAAAATACATTCTTATTACATCCCGAAGGTCTTAAACAACAAAAGCCTAATAGAATGGAAAATAATGGCATGGGATGGAATGGAATGAAAATGGAATCGACCAGACCGGAATCAGCCCTAATTAGCTCTTGATCAGCTTTATTTATCCTCAAGGGAAGCTACCAACAACTCCCTAAAAAATAGTGATTGAGTCCACTTTGACTCCAAGTAAACCATAGGTTGAGTGCACTTTCGTCTTTAGTTTGCTTGGTTACCTTTAATAGTTAAGGAGGGCTTGGTTACCTTTAATAGTTAAGGAGGGTGGAAAACCCCCTTGAATCTCTCGAATATTTCTCTTTCCTGATATTGTGCTCATTTATTCTTCAATATTGATCTTCCAGTGGCAGGGAGCAAGTCCCTAAATTATCTCATTTTCTAAATCTGCACAATCTGCCCAATATTCTCACAATATCCTACAAAAATAACCAATATTAGGCACAAATATACAATCACCTTTAAACCTTCCTAAGAACATATTAAAGCATAAGAAAATGTTATTAAGTGTAGAAGGAGAGATTTAATATATATTTTCATGTGCATAAGGAAGGTAGATAGGCCTAATAAAGGCTAGATGGGCCTTAATTTATGTCTAATTTAGAGGCCCGTCAAGTAGATCATTTTTAATCACGATATAGTCAAGGCAATGATCCACACTTATAGTCATAATTAATTAAGCATTTTAAAAATATATAAGGGTTTGTAGAATATTTTAGAATAATTTATTAAGAGTTTTTACATGCTTTATAATTAAGTGTTTTTAGAATATTTTTATAATGGCTCAATGAGGTGATTTTTTGTGGGTTTTTTAGTAAATTTTATGGTGGATTTTATCCAAAATGCCATCAAAATTTGAGAAAATCATAGTTTTTAAATGTTTAGCGTACAAAATTTAAATGTTGTAAGGGTTTATGTAGATGCAGGTTTTTATAGTTATTCATGTTGGAATTGCTTTTGAATCTACACTATGTGTAAGAGAAAACTCTTTCCAAACTTTAGAGTCGACACTCCACCCATCATTAAGGACAATTAGAGGAAGATGATAAGAGAGTATTGGGAATAAAAATAAAAAGATTAAGATAGAGAACACATTAGGGACCAACAAAAAAGAAATGAAAGATTTAGAAGAAAAATAGATAATTAATTAATTAATTAAAGATACAAAAAATTAGTTGAATGAAAACAAGAAAATTTCAAAATAGATCAAAATAATGTCTAAGGAAAAATAACATGAAGAATAATTAAAAATAATAAAGACTTATAATTAAAAAATAAAAAAATATGGAAAAGAAAATAGAGAAAACCTAAAAGAGCTAATGTATAAGATATGAGAAAGTAAGGGAGAGAAATTTACTAGAAAAGGGAAAAGAATAAGAACTAAGAAAATAGGTGAAAGGAATGGATCTAAAAATGATATGGTGAAGGAGACTGATTGAAAAGGAGGAAAGGAGGGTGGTGAACTAACGTAGATTAGAGGAAGGAAGTGAATATGGAGAGAAAGTGAATATGGAGAGAGTAAAAAGTGCAAGAGAGAAAACAAAAGAATGAGAATTTGTGAGAAATAATAATAAGTTTCTAAAAATAGTTAAATTTTTAACCATCTTTATTCTTATTCCGAAATAACTCTTATTATCTTTCTCAATCTTCTTTCTTATCATTTTTCTCTCACTTTTTTGTCCATGATAATACCACCCAAACAAACATCACCATTTCCATACACACAATTTACAGGAAAAAGCAGTGCCCCAAAAACTTTCCAAAGCATTGTGCATTAAAATATAATTTAAACAACTAAACATCACTATTTCATGGAGCATAGTGTTGTTAAATTCCAATAAAAGAAAAAAATCGCCTCGTTAAAGTCGCTCCTCTCCTTTGTCCGAATCATAAATGGTATGAAGGTTTTGTCAATAGTACGCGTGGTGCCACGCGGAAGTTGAACTTAATTATTAGAAGACCATCGGACAGTCGATGAGAAGGGATGACGTGGAAAGTTTACGTCACGAATTCATCAATCCCTGCGAGACAGCTTATCCTTCCCGCCCATTCCTTATCCGGCAGCGTCCATTTTTTTTTTTCATAAAGAAAAAAACATTGAATTATATTAAGAATATAACCAGTACATTGACCAAATATGTCTCAGTTGTGAAATCCGTCAGCGAGAAATCTGCATTAAATGCCACATCAATGATGCTTATACAGATAGTCTGAGCAGAGAAAATTAATTGGCTTCCACATAACCGGGAGCGATCCTTCCCATACAAATATCTTCCCTTGCATATTAAACATCAATATTAGCATAAAAGTAGAGACAGAGATGAAAGGATTCATCTCGACTCATACCCGGATCTTTGAAGCTGAAAAGAAAGAGAGATACGAAAACAGTGGACTGTAGATAGAAGAGTATTAGATACAGGAAGTATAAGAGGATATGAACCATGATATGATGATTAGAGATGATGTCGATGAATTACTGAAAGAGGAGTAACCCGATTATAATTGTAGTCTCTCTTGAGAGTAAATCATGGAACAAACAAAATTGGCGTACTGCAAAAAAGATTTGGATACCCGCACAGCATAATAATGAGCCCGCTCGCTTGATAAGAAAGTAACTGGCTCGCTTGTTAGAATATGTTTGGGAGTTCTGAGCCCGCTCGCTTGATAAAGTATCACGCTCGCTTGATAAGAATGTAACTGGCTCGCTTGATAGTATATGTCCCGCTCGCTTGATATAATGTTGTCGCTTGCTTACTGAAGTGAACAGGCTCGCTTGTTGAAAATAAACCAGATTGGATGGCATGATGATTGATTAACATGAAGGAATATTACCAAGTATGAAATTTTAGCCTTCCAAAAACCGCGGATGATCCTATTGTACTGAAGTGGATATGACAAAAAGGAGTCCTAGAACTGAAGGGATTATATCATGAAAAGGGAATGGAATATTCGGCAGTCTGTCTACCATCAGCATAATGAGAGATATACATAGATCCAAAATCGGACGAGAGTCCCCTTTTAGAGAGTTGATCAGCCCGGGTATTGTTTTCACGGAAAATATGAAACATTGGGGAGAAGTCCATTCTACTCCATAGATTCTGAGCCCTATCAATCCAACCTTGCAGTAGTTGGTTATACATATGAAATCTGTTGGACATCCAGCCAATAACCAACTGAGAGTCCCCATATATGTAGGCCACCTGAATTTGATAATCAATAGCAATTAGGAGGCCTCCCCATAGTGCCATAATCCCTTCTTTGTTGTTTGTACCTGGACCACCATTCCAATAGATGTGAATACGCTCCCGATCTGAGATTTTGATCCATGTGCCACAACCAATGATACCTTCTGCAGAAGCACCGTCAAAATATAAGGCAGGGAGGGATATTTCATGGGGTCTAGTTCGGTGAGAGGCATCGCAAACATCATTTAGCAAAGGAGGACTGTCAACCATCCAAGATTTGATTGACATATATGTCCGTTGGATCTGAAATGATTTCTGCTCAAAAATGATATTATTCCTTGTGAGCCAGACTTCCCATATAAAGTAAAATGGAAGGGATCTATATGCACTATTCAACTTATCCCAATCATATGCTGCAGTAATGAAATCCACCGGCCTCCAAGATGGATTCATAATGAAAGAACTGAATAGATTCCAAAGCCTGATAATAGTAGGGCAGGAGAAAAATAGATGAGCAATGGATTCCTCAGCCAAAAAACATAGAACACAACGGCTAGGGCCGTGGTAACCTCACTTTTTAAGATTATCCCATGTGAGTGCTTTCCCCCGCCAAACCAGCCAACCAAAAATTGTAACTTTCGTTGGGATTTTCCTTTTCCAAAAGGGAAAGAAAATTTTTGTTGCTTGTTGTGGGTGCTCAGATACAATACTTCGGTAAACTTCCTTCACAATAATCATGTTGCTTTTAAGGGCCGTTCCAAATAATTTGATCGCCACCCAGGGCATAACAAAGCCCAGCACGACGAAGAGTATCTCGGAGCTGAATCCACTCATCAGCGTCAGACCCATGTAGATCAAGTTGCTCGGCCGATTTGAAAATAGGGGTGCTATAAGACCAATAATGTATTACCTGGGAATAATACAAAATGCCTCGGAGAGCCAGAGCATGTATGAGACGCTGGGATGGGGCAGATTGTGGCGTCAACGACAGAAAGTTATGTGATCCAATTGGAATGTTACACCCATTCCGAAAATGCCAGCATAAACGAGGAGCGATGAGATTCAATATCATTTTAAAGTTGCGCCAAATGCATGAGATTAGGGGAGGGAATGAAAAGTCATTACAACTAATCAACATTAATGCATCACCATTGAAATATTTGGCCATGTTGATGTTGTTCCATATGCTTGTACAATTAACAGCCAGCCAAAAGGATTTAATTAGTAAAGTGCAATTGAAATCACGAGTGCAGAGAATACCCCATCCATCCATATCCTTTGGTTTAGATATTGCAGATAAGCTGCAAAGGGGAAATTTTCTGCATAAATTAGCTCCTCCCCAGAGAAATTGTGTGATAATACTATTGATCTTGGAGATGACACCAGCTGGGAGATAGAGAAGGTGTGCCCAAAATACAATCATTTGCGATAATACCGATTGAATCAGTATGAGACGACCTCCCATGGACAGCCAGCGATGAGTCCACCGCTGAATCCTATCTCGGAATTTGTCAATAATCCAGTCCCAATCTCTGTTCTTGTATCTGCAGGGTTTGATGAAATAGCCCAAATATTTAAAACCCTTAGACATGTGACGTGTGCCAATGCCCATGAATTCTGCAATAAAGTTGACTTCATGAATGTCACCAAATTCAAATAAAAGAAAGGATTTTCATCCATTAATGCCCAGCCCTGTAGCAGATTTAAAACGCAAAAACATGATATGTATATAGAACCAGTGGTTTCTAATCAAGTAGCCAAATAGTAAGAGATCATCCACAAAAAGAGAATGCGAAGTGGAAACCGTGTCTGAAAATGCAAAACCTTTGATGTAACCCTTCTGCTCAGCCGAATGCATTAACCTACTAAAACCTTCCATGACTAAAATGAAAATGAGGGGTGAGAGAGCACAACCCTGACGTAGACCACGACCAGCCTTGAAGAAACGGGATGGGAATCCATTGACAATCACCGCATATCTGACGTTTGAAACATAGGACATTATCCATCGAATGATTCGAATGGGCAAACCGACTTTGAGCAAGATAACCCAGATAAAAGACCAGTCAAGTGAATCGTATGCCTTGTGCAAATCCACCTTCATGACCAACGCTTCTTGCTTTTCCGTGTGCATTGAGTGAACAACCTCCTGAGCGATAGCAATCACATCATGAATAGACCTGCCATTAAGAAAACCAAATTGCTCCACAGAGATGTTAGCGGATAAAACAACTTTAACTCGATTGGCAATAATCTTGGAGGTAACTTTGTAAATTAAATTACAAAGAGCAATGGGTCTAAAATCAGAAAAGAGCTGTGGATCCGAGACTTTAGGGATGAGAGCAATAAACGAGGAGTTCAGATTTGCAGGCATTATGCCCCTCTTGCGGAATAGCTCCATCATATCAGTAAGTTCGACCCCCAAAAGATCAAAGAAAAATATAAAAAATTCCACCGGCCACCCATCAGGCCCGAGGCATTTGTCATGTGGAAAAGACTTCAGGACCGACAAGACCTCATTCCCAGTGATACACTGATCAATAGCAGCCACTGCTACATCATCAAAGAACCTGGGGACATGTTCTAGAACCCAGGATTGGTTCTCAGCATTAATAGAGTGATCAATCATATAAAACTTAGAAAAATATGCCACCGCTTCATCTTGAATCTCAGAAGTGGAATATGCAAAGCTGTCATCATCTTTTTTAATGCGCCAAATGGCGTTTCTATTCCGACGGCCATTAGCTGTTTTATGAAAAAAGTGAGTGTTGAGATCACCCGCCTTGAGCCATGAAATTCTGCTCTTCAAACGCCATGTGACTTCCTCAATCCTCGGAATTTCCCTTTTCCTGGTAGCTAGAACATTCATCCGACTTAAATCCGATGCGTCGGGGCATTTAGAAGAGATAGAAGCAAATAGGTCCGCCATCTTGGATGAAATCTCATGATACTCTTTTTTGAGCGCAACCTTTTTCCTCATCTCCCATTCCTTAGAAGCCTTCTTGACCTGTTGAAGTTTATAATGAAAGCGCTCCCAATCTTTTAGATTGACATCCTCAATCTCTTGATGCCATATGCCAATAATCATATTAGTATAATCCACATCCTCCAGCCATATACTATTAAACTTGAAAGGCCGCCCCTTTGTGTTAACATCAGCTTTCCACGAAAGCCAGATAGGCATATGATCTGAAATGTCGGAGACAATAATATCAGAATGCAGCAAACACCATTTGTCAACTAATTTAGCATGAACCATAGCCCGATCCAGCCTTTTAGCAATGTGGTGAGTATCGGCGCGCTTGTTCGTCTAGGTAGGCAGAAGGGGAAGCGGTCGAATATCAACCAATTGATAGTCATAAAACATATCACATAAAAAGGAAGAAAGAGGATCAATTCTGGAAGAAATGCCCCACACTTCATCAGGGTGCAATGTGGAATTAAAATCTCCCATCAGGATTAAATTGTGCAGAGAAAGAATGCCCGAATCCTTCATTCTTTGCCAGAAAGACTGTCTATTGCAGTAGGGGGCATAAATGTTGATAATATTAACCGATTCATTCATACCTCTGAGTAGGCCTAACAGCAATATCCCTCCGAAGAACTTAAAGGCCTTAAAAGATGCAAAATCCGGATTCCAAATAGCAATCAAGCCTCCAGAATGCCCCATAGCATCAACTGCAACAGCATTCCACCCTGTTTTAATACTCAGAAATAAATTGATAGCCCGCTCCCGAGCACACATGGTTTCTTGTCCTAAAAAGATGAATGGATTTGCAGAAAACAAAATGTCCCTAAGGCAATGTTCTTTGGAGGCATCGCCCAACCCCCTTATATTCATAGATATGATATGATTCATGTTGAGTCTGGCTCCGGGTGGCTTGCTCTAAGCGCCCAAGGATCAGTCCTTGTGCTTTGACTGATTGAAATCGGAATATCAGTAAGATTATCATCATTCTCTATAAACAGGGCAATGGCTTTGAATTTCCCCTTAGAGTATTTATTAGTCGTTTTTAAATTACGTCTGCTAGCCTGTTGTGCTGAAGGAAGGGGTGATGGTCTAGAAACTGACGATGTAGGTGGTCTATCAAAAACAGTGAGGGTAGCGAAATCATTATTGGGATTAGCCAAAATAGACTCCAGGTCACTGCCAACAGAATTCCTAGGGGAGTCCGGAAGATAGACAGGATCATCGGGCTCGTAAGATATATCAACAGCCGTGTGGGGACCAGAAGATAAGTTAGGCTGAGGCACAGACGATTCACCGAAGTAAAAATTAGTAGTAGGATGGAGAGGGGGGTCAACTCTAGATGGTACATGACAAGCGACAGAGTTTGACAAAGCCTGGTGGGAATCTTGTAGAATGGATAAAGAATGTGTAGTGGTCGTTTCAACGTCATAGATATCCAATGAATTCACATGACTAGAATTGGGGGGGGTATTATTCTCAGGGACCAAAGGACCAGACGACCGAAGAGATGCAAGATCATCATTTGTATCAACATTGAAGACTGGATCCAACACACGATAATTATGTAGTATCCCGTCTGAATGATCTTGAGCAGTCACATAAGCTTCTTCATCGGAATTATGGGAACTTGGATTACCTGAATTAAATCCGCCAGAGGTACCCGAGGCAGCATTTGTCCGGCGACCTTCAGCAAGAGAAACAGCAGCAGCACCTGAGCGAATCATACGCATACGAAATGGACAATGTTCTCTAAGATGTCCAGTACGATGACAGATAAGGCATCAAAAAGGGATGCCCCAAAAATCTATGCGTTTCCTATGTCGTCTGTTGCCCCATAGGAGATCAATGTCACCAGGCAAACCACCAGAGTACTCAAGTTCGACTAGAATCCACGCAACCCTCTTATCACTGGAACCTACTATACTTGGGTCAATATACTTAGTAGAACCAATGGAATTACCAATTGCACAAAGCGCCTTGAGGGTCCAATATTCCAGCGGAAGACCCGGAAGCTTCACCCAAATAATACGATTATGAGGAGCCTCCATAACTGGATTGAAGCCAAGGTACCAGGGAATTAACTGCATGAAACTTCTACCACGCACCCAAGTTCTGCTGATGATCTTGTAAACATCGTTATCGTCCATAAAATGAACGTTGAACCAGCCGTTGATGAGAGTGCTCACCTTTGGAGTATAGCCAATAATCGGGTTCCAGTGTTTGCAGATCCAATTGGCTGTGTCGAAATCACTGTTGTCCGGGAACAACCATCTGCCGATAACCTCCCGCTTCTGCAAGCTCGCAACTCTCCCACAAAGGTCATCATAGTCTAAAGACACTTCCTTAATTTCCATTTTATGCTTGAAACAAGTAAACTTCTTCCTGCGATGACCACCACGCTTCTGATGTTTGTAGCAACCAGGCAAGCGAATCGCTTCAGAAGATGGAATTTGAAGCTGTAGCTGCTTTCGTCTGGAAAATTATGGAAATTTCAGTAAGATTTTCAGAAAATCTGGTAGGGATTTTTGTAAATCCACGTTATAACTATCCAACTTTAATATTTTGGGTGCTTTAGAGGTTTTTGATGGTGCTGAATTTATTTCAACCATCAAAATCATGATTCAAACAATGTAAGATTTTTCAAATTTTTTTGACCTGAATTCTGGCCAATTTTAACGGTCCAGACAATTCCTCCATCTCGTTAAACAACTCCTCCCACATCACAATCATGATGACATGTTGGACCGCCATTTATCACGGGCACACTGGTAGTTATGTGGGAATTATTCTGCAATGGTGTAGGCGGTTAATGGAAGATAGGTGGCATTCACTTTAATTCCAAGTCCCCACCAATGTGCCTTTTCGTCAAACTCATTTTACGCCACGGAAAGTCCTTCTCCGCTATCGCGAATGTGCCTTGTGACTTTTTTGAAAAAAAAATTAAGTTTATTTTCTGATTTAATTTGTTTGAAATTTTAGTAAAAATTTATTGAAATCACAAATTTAATTAGCGAAATTTATAACACGTATATAGATTTTCACATTCTAATTGCTTTAGAATCTAATAGTTTATATATCACACATAGCAATGTGATATGGATATTATTTATCACAAAATAATTACCAAAGAATAAAATTTTATTCATATGTGATTTAAACATTAAATGTATTAGTTTATATTGATTTAAATTAATATAAAAAATATTTTGTATAATTTGATTTTGTGATTAAAAAAATTAAAATTATTTATATAAACAGAAAATGTATTATCTGTTATAATTTCAAAAATATTTTAAATTTTTATTATTTATATTTAAGTATGAGAATGTTCATAAAACATTAAATAATAATAATTAATCTTCACAAAAGTTTTTGTAGTTTTCAAATTCTTATTTCTATAATGAAATATTAAAATATTAGGAATTTTGCTTCTGTGATCCATAAAATGTGTAAGAAATTCTTTCGGTGAAAATCACATGTAGGGAATTTTTGCAGCATTTCGAACCAGCCAGTGTGGCTCATCATCAGGACAAGATGAAAAATCTGAACCAAAAACTAGATTAAATAGACAGGAAAGCTCCAACTAGCCGTTAATGACATAACAGCTAGTTTGACTAAATCAATAAATTAAATTAAAATTTATCAAATCAAACTATATTTCATTATGTTTGATTTCAATAAGATTTTATTATTAAGGTTTTAATTCGATATTAATGATTACTAATAGAAATAATATTAAAATAATTTTATTTTTTATGTTAAAACTTTGAAAAAAAAATTATATATATATATATATATATAAAATAAAAAGTAAAATTAAAAATATAAAAATATTTAAATAAAAATAAAAATAAAATAAAATAAAAACAAAAAGAAAAATAAATTTTAATAAAATAAAATAAACCAAATTAAATAGAATAAATAATATTAAAATGTTAAACATTTCAAAACAAATATATAACTTTAAATTTCTAACACTTATTTTATTCAAAATTTCCATATCCAACCATAAAACTTAATTTTTGAAATAAAAAAACAATATATTTTATAAGCTATTTTTAACCTCGTAAACATTAAAAATAATTTCTTTCTTTCTTTGCACGACACAGTAGTTGGGAATCAACTGGCAGCAGGTAAGTTTCTACATGCGTCCTTCTTCGTGGTCGGCGGCCGAGGCAGTGTGACACACGGAGGTACCGCCATCTGCCGGTGACAACCTGCAAGATCGCGGAACTGGGCAACAGCCGAATTTTTCGCCTCCGAAATTCAATATACCTTGTACGGTAACCACCGGTGAGAGTCCTCCGTTCGATGCGGACGCGAGTTTTTCTTGAGAAGAGTGAAGTAATATGTAATATATATATATATAATGTGCACATTTATCACAATTTAATAATGTGAATGATTTATAATAATAATAATTTTTCGCCTCCGAAATTCAATATACGTTGCACGGTAACCACCGATGAGATCGTTCGTTCGATGCGGACGCGAGCTTGGGTTGTGAAGCGTGAGTAATACTTTATATATATATATCAAATTATTGAGCACATTTATCACAATTTAATAATGTGAATGATCTAGGTTGAAAAAAAGTGAAAAAGGTGAGTGATATGTTGAAAATTGTGATTTATATGGTGTATTTTGTTATTTGATAATAGAGTATTTATTTTTTTAGAGTTTTTGGTAGATTTTTAGTTGGAATTAGGTTAAAAAATTGGTGTCAAATTTTGATTTGTGTTGTTTAAATTGATTTTTTGAGTACATATATATGAATTCAACACCCTCAAAACCCTTGCAACACTTTAATTGTGAAGTGTTCACTTATCAAACTTGAGATTTCAATGAATTTGTGTCAGATTCTAAACAAACTAAATCGGAGAACTTTCCAAAAAGTAGCACTTAAAGACTACTCGTTTGATAAGTAGTTTAACGAGGCAACACTTTCACACTAAAAATATTTGAAATTTCATCATGTTTTTTACAAAATCTTGTAGAATTTTTCGGAAATCTAGGTCACAATTGTCAAACTTTAGATGTTGGGTGCCACATGGGTTCTTGATGTTGTTGAATCCATTTCCACCATCAAAAAACGATTCAAGGATAACATAAGGCTCAATGCTTACAAGCAAATACTAAGAAAGAAAAAGGTTGATTTCATGGTTTTGAGGATAGAAGAACTAATCTTCATCGGAAAATAACCCCAAATTATTTTGGAAGGAGCTCCAACCGCGAAAGATGCAAACTGAAAATAATATTACAACTTCTAAATGGTTTGACTATGCAAGACAACTTTATGAGTAGGATTCCAAGGTTGACCATCCTCCCATGGGCAACACTTATACAAAACTCTTCACGGTGCAAGAAGTAGAGATGGGTATCAAGAAGTTCGGTGTTGGAAAAGAAAAATATTTAGCTGAACTCCAAGCAGAGTATCTAAAGTGGGGCTTAAAAATTCTTGCACCTCACATTACAAAAAAATTCAGCAACATCATACAGCACGGGTTCCCCGCAGATTGGACAACTAGTATGGCAATACCTCTTTTCAAGAGTCATGACGTCAATAACCCCTCCAATTATAGGACCATAATGATAAACCCTTTGTTTGCAAAGTTATTCAGAAGTGTGTTAGAAAATAAAATTAGCAAGTGGGAAGAAGAAAGAGATAAACATGCTAAAGGGAAAGCAGGTTTTAGACCTAAACATTCCACAGTTGATCATGGTATAACTTTTAGGCACATCATTGAAAACTTTCAGAGAAAAAGGAAGAATATTTTTGTTGCTTTTTCGATTTCGGAAAAGTCTTTGACACAGTTCCTAGGGATAAGCTTTGGCACAAAATGGAGGAACTTGGGGTTCCCCAAAATTTGAAAGCAGTTGTACATAGGCTATATGAAGAGGCATTAGAACTTCAACATGCATTTCTAAAAGTTTAAGAAGTGATCCTAGGGTCAAACAAGGTTTCCCATTGTCTCTTACCCTCTTTGGTTTATATATCGACAAGCTTGAAGAGTGGCTAAATTCGCAAGGGGGGTGATAGTATCAATTTGGGCTAGTTTATTATAAGGCTTCTTTTGTACGAAGATGACCTTACTTTGATTACTAAATATGCTCCTAGTTTGCAAGAGCACTTAATTTCCCTTGAGAATTTTTGTAGAAGAGTGGGGATGCAAGTCAATATTAGCAAAACTAAAGTAGTGGTTTTCTCTAACAAAAGAAAACATAATCAACATAAGTTTTACTTTGAAGGCAACATTCTAGAAGAAGTTGCAGATTACAAATATCTCAGAATTGACTTCAACATAAATCTAAGTTGGGATGGATGTAGAAAGAAAATAAGTTTGGGGGGTTGGAAAGCATTTTATGCGTTTCAAAATAGGTGTAGAGAGGCAGAGCTATGGGACTGGAAAACCACTCTAACTCTTTTTGGCCTTTTAGTGATTCTGGTGATTCTCTATGGTTATGAACTGTGGGCTAGTAGTACATATGACATGCAATGGAAACAAATTGAGAAAATTCAGAAGCGTTTGGTTACAAACAAATTCAAAATTAAAAGTGTAGTTCCTTATGCTATCTTGTTAAGTGAAATAGGGATTTCTCCTATTGAAGCAATTGCTATGGTGTGGGTCATAAGGTATTTAAAAAAAAATGAGCAAATGGAAGAGGCCAAATGGCCTAAAGTTGCGCTTAATGACATATTATGCAAAATAAAGAAGACTTGGATGCGGAAAAATAAAAAACGGTTTAGTAAATGGGGTATTTTCTTGAGTATGTGTCCCACAAACAATAAAGAGAAAATATTTTGTTATGGATAAGTTCCACAAACGTACTTGGGAGAAGGATCTAGGGAGAAAGAAAAAGTATTATATTGAAGAATTTAATCCCACTCATAATCATCATCAAAAAATGTACATAGGGGCCAATATTTCTTGGAGAGCCAAAATTCTTATTGCTCAATTAAGGACTAATTCTCATCATCTCCATTGTGAAACTGGGAGCTGGAAAAGGCGAAAAGAAGTGTGGGAGGAAAGAGTATGTATTTTTTGCTCTTCCAGAAAAGTGGAAACAGAAAAGCATTTCATTTTAGAATGTGAGGCCTTCAAAGACAACAGAGAAATCTATGTAGATATTTTGGCAGCTAGCTCTTGGGATAATCTATTCAGGGAGGGGTTTGTCGAGAAGTTGGGAGCATTTATTGTGAAACTCCACAGGAAAAGGGTCGAATACAAGAGCCAGATAGAAAATAAATTTTTCTCATAGGCTATATTTAGCCTCATGGACATTAAAATAACTTCTTCTTCTTCTTCTTCTTCCAGTAGTCTATTTTTTTGAAAACTTTCTTGTTGGATTCCTGCAAAAAAATTGTTGTCTAGGAAAAATTGTGTCATCGATAGACAACGCCATTTGCATTGTAATTTCACAATTCTATTAATTAAATGTGAAAAAGGTAAGTGTGCATTTATATGATGTTATTTCTTGTTTCACAATTGTATTAGGTAAGTAAATATGAGAAAGTAAACAAAGATCTAGAGATACAAGTTAGTTAATATTTAAAATACCATCCCCTTATGTAGAGGAATTTTTTTAAACTTACAATATATACTCAATTAAAAGTGCCACATAAATTACTTTATTCCATGAATTAAACATGTCAACTTATAAGACTATAACTTGGGTGGAGAGGATCAGAAAAATTACACCAAACCATTTAAAGCACAAATATATTATATATAAAAGCACAAACCATTCAAAATGTATTACACCAATTTTACTGGGTTTTTCATTACTACGTTATTGCATAGGTCAGGGGAAACCCACATGTTTTATGGAAGTACGATTTTCCTAACAATCAATGATGTTATCAAGAATATTGTGTGAGACTCGATCAAGCCTAGATTCCCCCTCAGACATAGGATGCTATCAGCAAGATTGTATGAGACTGAGTCAAACCTAGATGCCCCTTGAGATAATGTAACCCCTACAATTAGCTCCCACCCTCAACCCCTCATGAGATTTGAACTTAAGACTCGATGGGGACTAGACCCCACATAAACCAACTGCTCTACACCTCATGGGAGATCATTTTTATTTCTACCCACATTCCAAATCAAAAAGTGTAATTATGTATGTCTTTTCTAATATTCGTCCCTTTTACTTTATGTGCCTTCTCATAACAACCTATCACAACTAGTTTTTCAATTTTATAACAAGAAAAAGAAGGTAATAACAATTGATCCTTGCCTTTGTTTAAGTGAACATGTTTAGGTTAAATAACAAAATTTGGTTGTTTAACTTTGATCCTTGCCTTTGTTTATCCTATAGAACTAAAGTTTGTTTTTCCATTCCTTAGCTAATTAAAATATCTCACGAGTCAATGTTGATAGGCCAAGGTACAAGTAGAGAGTGGCCAAAATAATCAACAACAAAATATTATTCAAAATTATCAAAGTAGTCCTATGGATAAGGAAAAAAAGATATGGATAAGCTCACATAGGCTAAAATACGAGACAAAAACATGGAAAGAGCCCAAGGAGGGATGGGGAAACAAGGTCTATCACATATGCATTGCATAGGAATTGGAAAAGGAACAATACTTTCTACTTCATTGTAAAACATATGGCCACATCATGATGGGCTAGTGCTCGAGAGAATCACTAGAAATTGGACCAAGGCATATGAGGATAGCTAGCTAGAGCACATTACAAGAAGGTTTAAGCATAGGAGAAAACCAAGGGAGGTTGTAGTAATAGTAGTAGAAATAAAACCAATCGAAATGGGTGAGACTGAGGAAGCTTAGAAAAAGGACCAAGATACCGGGGAAACATGAGATGACTTTCTTACTCTAGTTGAAATGAATTTTAACTCTAAATTCTAACTCCATCTCTTATTATCTATTATGCATATACTCTCTTTTTATCTGAAAATTGTTATGCTTACAATAGTTGTAAGCTCTGTTGTATGATTTAGTAGTAAAATTCACCAATTTGAATACGATTATAAATATGCTAAATAGGTTCATAACTAAGGAAATAACCATCATAAATAAGTATAGTCAAAACTCATAAGATCTAATGCATCAAATATTTCAGTAATTTGTTATATCAAGAAAAAAAAAACAAAGAGTAGCAACATTTTTATAGAACATACCAAATGAAGAGGATGGAACAAAGGAAGTCATTGTTAAAACTCAACGAGTTGAAAAACACACTACTAATCTTTTGGTAAATCCATAATTATGAATATAAAATAAATGATAATATGAGCATTGAATTTTGGAATTTTTTTAAGTATAACATTGAAAAAAAATATTTGATTTATTGATGGGATACATTAATCATCTATGTTATTGAAAATGTAAGTTGAAGGACATAGTTTGGCACAAAACAATGTTTCACTTTTCCTCTAATGTCAAAGCTTTCTTTCTCTACTAAGTTCTATATATGAATTAGTGTGAAAGTATCTCTACTCTAATTTTCTGTTTTGTAAGCCTAATATTTAGATTTAGTTCCAACACAATTTTTTTTATGTGCAATCCATGTTATATGAACATATATAACCACCTTGTTTGAAATCTTAGACATATGATTATGTAGAAAACATAACTATGATTCATTCTATTCATTAAGTACCAAACATTTAGTAGTGTCTCAGTAACTCTATGTTGCTTTATATTTAAGCAACATAGAAGAGATTGAATATCTCCCTTTTAAAATTAAAACTTTTTAATGCTATTTCTACCCTAGTTAATAGGAAAAAGTGTGAAGTAAAATGGTTCTTGATTTTGATAAGTGGAATATAAGTTCTCAACAACATTTGGTATTATATATACCTCATCATTGCATATATTTCTACTAAGATATTCGAAATAAACATAAATTGATTTCTCCTTGTAGTTGTAGATAAAATCTAAAGGTTATTCATGCATATAAATGTAAGTTGGAAACAACTAATAGAAAAACCAAATCACTGAAAAGGGATTGAAGTCTTAGGGAATTTGTTTCCAAATAGTTAGAGACACATCAAATTACTGAAATGATCCTTTTAGTTAACTACATAAAAACACAAACAGAGTGAACCAAGTTTCACAACATATTAATAGCCACTTAACATGATCTTGGATACTAGGTGTAACTAAGTCAATTGCACTAAACCTATAAGGGACATGGCATGCAAGTTAAATAGATAATCTAGGTCAATGTTCTTTCAAAAGAAATGACATGGGATTCATGAAATATGGCACTACTGAAATAGTAATGTTAAGGAAGAAATGAGAAAAATCCAATAAAAACAATTCATGTATAGATAGAGCCTTGAGGGGAGAATTATGGGATTTTAACATTGACCTACTTCAAGTGGATTTTTTGGATCCATTTGGTGGGGTTTGATTTGGATGGTGCCTCATGTCACTGAGAACCCTTATGGGAAAAATCAGAACTACATAGATTGCGAATGTAGAAATATGTAGCCTGATAGTTGAGACCTTCTAAACCACTTTCCAAGCCATGATTTGTACAAAAAATGAAAATTTTGTCTAGCTATGTGACATTGAATTAATTCTTATCTACGATATGTTTTGTGGTCAATAAAGTAAAAACACGCATGTTATGTCAATTCAATAGACCATAACCAAGCCAAGCTACATGAGGAGGGAGGGAAATTATTGTGCATACTATACATGCGTGCATGGTGACATGTTGTTGATTTCTTTGTCTGGAAAATAAGCCAAATGCATCATGTTAAAACCTATCCCTTTAGAGCAACCTAAAAAGGGACTAGGCTATGTGCCCAAGATTTTATCATGTAACTAAGTGGAAGTATCAGGGCTTGAGAAAAGGTGGCTATCCTAAGGTAAGGTTGGTGATAGGTTCTTTTCATGTGAGGCATATTTATGCACATAAAAATTCCATTATTTAAGTTCCAACAACTTCTTTCTACATCCCCAATTGAGCGATTCTCGATTGGCTAAAAATATTCCTTTGCACCTAACAAATCCATGTATGGATCTATACCTTAATTTGAATAAAGTGGAAACTCTCTAATAGGATTTGAGTGAGCTCTATAATTTCCATTTTTTCCTCTAGAGCTAGGAAAACCCGTGCTCTACCCACCTTTACCTTTAATATAGATATTTATTTTTGGCTCATCGACTTTTCATGTCAATACATTTAATTTCCGTGATAATGGTTGGGGCTATTACATTTGAATTTTGTGGAAATGGGAAAACCATTACACCTACCTGATCTGAAATTGTGTGAACAAAGTATTTCTTATACAAAGATTGACAGTAGGGGCTTTTACTAGTTATTTCACCTTTACTAGAAAGGATGAAACCAGAAGCTTCTGGCCCTCTTACTGGCTCTGCCTAAAGAAATATAATGTAAACACTAAATAGATCTGATCAATGAAAGTATTTGTTTATGTGCAAAGTATTCATTAATCAAAATTTTATGTGTGAATAAGCAAGTTCAAGTATTTTGCAATGGAAGTAATGTGGTTTGAAGTGAAACTAATAAGTTTTGATCACTGTATAAGTCTCATTGGGAAAAGTGGACTTATGAAATGTTACTGTTTAATGCAGTAAAATCTGAAATAAAATAGCAAAAATGCACAGCATAACAGTAAGCATTTGTTTAAGCAGTTCACCCCTCTCTTGGGCTACCTCTGCTGGGTCCAAAAGCCTCTAAATAGGTTTTTCCCTCCTTCATTAATGCTCAAATTAAAAATTACACTGTATAGAAAGCCTCAAAAGGAAAATTAGCTGCAAATTCAGAAATAGAGGACTGAAATCAGTATAAATCGACTATTCATTCACCTCCAATGGATGAGTATAGTCCAACACAGCTGATCTTTCACCAAGCCCTGGTGGCTCCACAACCAAAATCGCTGATAAAATCACTGATAGAGCACCCTGATAGCTCTGCAACCTGTCCCAACAGCTCCAGAATGCTTCAATACCCAAAAATAAAAATAAAAATTTCGTCCCAAATGGACTTCCCCCGCCAAAGTTATGGCTAACTGAAGTTTTGTCCAGTTACCCCTTGAAAAGCTCCACTAAATGTGGAGAACAGCCAGATAACTCCGACAAATTAGGGAACAACGCTAAAATTGGGGGGACCGCCATACTGACCGCTAGTTGGAAGGTGCTAACGTTAAGGGCCACGTGATCGCACCGAACGGAATGCATTGAATAACTTTGAGTTGAACGCGGCATGGACTAAGGTTTTAACCATATATGTTAATGTCTTCCGCACCTTTCACCGGTCCTATGTGACCATACCCCAAATGGTTAAACGCGCCAATCTTGAAGCCATGGTTCCGAGCGGGAGGATACATGCAGAGGGGGCAGGCCCTTAGGGGCTGGCCCCCTTTCGGGCCCTGCCCAAACCAATTTCAAAATTCAAATATAAATTTGTTGAGTTGTATAACAAGAACCACAATGGTGACCCAATGGTCGGGCCGCCCGGTTGCTACCGCCTTGACCCGGGGTCGAACACGTCCGCGACCATAATAAATTTTGAAATGCAACGAAATTTGGTTTGTTCTTGGGGCCACGTGGCGGCCTCCGGGTTGGCCACGTGGCGCTCTGTGATTGGCTGCCTACAGAATATTCTGTAGAATATTTTGTGGAATATTCCATGGAATATTCCTAGAATATTTTGTGGAATATTCTTTTTTTAATAATTTTTTTTTTATAAAGTCAAATTTTGGCCATTTTTAATTGAAATTGAGAAAATTCAAAGCTAAATAACTTTCTCATATGGCGTCGATTTTCAGTGTCGTTCACGTCTAAAGGATCATTTTTCCGAGCTCTTTCTAGCCGTTCTGGTTTGGAACAATTCTGAGCAACTTCATTTTTGAGCATTTTTCTACAAGAGACTTGATCTCCTGATCACACCTCCCAAATGGGAAGCTTTTGGACCCAAAAATATCTCGAATTACTGAAACTGATGATGTGGAGACTGATTCTCCACTCTTCCACCCTTGAATAACTGAAATCTACCTGATTTCATCAAATGAAGCTTTTGAGAAAATGATAATCTGTCTCTGGAATCAACTGATCGACCATTGCTAAGATTGACTAAGTCATGATGAAAATGATTGAAATTTGTAGAAAAACAATTGTAATCTACAGAAAACAAACTTTTTCTACACTGATCAAACTTCACAGAAGACTTAAAATAACCTTCACCTTGCAAACTGTTCCCATGGCGAATTCTACCATTCTGAAACCAACTTTTTCCCATGCTGAATTGTGTGTCCTTCTTGCTTGCACTGCTTTGCTTTGACACTTCATTCACTGCATTGGCTGACCCAAAAGGTAATTTGTGCAACATAACATCATCTTCTTTCAAAGAAAAATTGTTATCAAACTGAGACAAATCATTAGCAACATCATAAAATGGTGAATGCTCAAAATCTTGTCGTTTCAACATCAACAAAGTTAGACTTTGACTTGCATTAACCAGTCTTTTCAATTGACTTGCATGGAGTAAAGAAGATTCCAGCTTCTTCTTGCGAGCTCTCACAATGTACTCTTTACCATCTTTGAACAAGTGATACTTGTTTTCATGGCGATAAAAGATGGCCTTCCTGTCAAATAAGTAAGGACTTCCCAAAACAATTCCTGAGATATCAAGCGGCACCACATCAAGTTCAACTGTGTCAATAAAGTGTGCAGTTATTGCAAAGCACAATATGCACTTCCTTGAGACTTGCAAATTGGAATCCTTGCATATCCATCCAAGTGGATAAGGCTTGGGATGTGGAATGGTCTCAAGTTTAAGCTGCTTGACCAAGTCTTCAGATATAAGATTCGCTTGTGACCCACTGTCAAATAGTGTGTCGATTTTGGTATGTTTTGAAATTACCCTCACATGGAAAAGCTCTATCCTCCTCTTTTCTTCATGAGTATCTTTGTGAAAATTCAAAGAGCTAGAACTGAGAGTTGTGTCTTGCAGCACTTCTTTCCCCTTAATATTCTTTAAAACCATGGTTATGCTTTTTGTCTCATCTCCTGAGTCTGACCCTAAGTCTTGCTCAATCGTTGCTACAATTTTCTCCTTTTCTTTGGTCTTGTTTTTATTCTTGTATTTTTCTGGTTTCAGTTCAGGATGAAGCTTCCAACAATGATTTTCATCATGACTTGTCTTTGAACAGTTCTTGCAAAAGAAATTTCCTTTTTCTTTTCTTGAATTTGCAACTCTCTTCTTTCCTTTGTTTTTGAAATTACTATCCTCATCAAAAGTATTCTTTCCTCTAGCTTCTAAATGTGTAGCCTGCACACATACTTCATCTAAGCTGGTAGGATTGAACATTAGAATAGTATGTAGTAGGTAATTGTGCAAACCTCCTATCTATTTCAACAAGGTGTCTTGACTTTGTAAGTCTACTCTAAGTAGAAGTGCTCTCCTTCTAAACTCTTGGGTATAATCTTGCACATTTTGACCCTTAAGTTGCCTAAAATTTTTCCAATTCATGATGGCTTTCTGAATATGAGCAAGAGGATAAAATTGTTTCTTAATAGCTGTAATAAACTCATTCCAAGTTAGAGTTATCTTACCATGCTTTTTAATTTCCTCCTTGGTCTTGGCTTCCCACCAAACCAAAGTTGCTCCATCCATTCTCAAAGAGGCTAATTGGATTTTTGTTTCATCATCATGCAAATTCTGAATCCTTAGATAGACTTCCAGCTGTCTAATCCAGTTATCCAATTTTTCTGCATTCACATCACCATTAAACATCGACAACTCAAACTTCACATCAAGCTTTAACAAAGGATTTTTAAGAGATGTTTTTGTTTTGTGTGACTGATTAACAAAAGTTGAAGAGGATGATGATGGAGATGGTGGATCACCATTTCCTCCATACCCTTTTTTAGACTCATCCTTGTCTTTCTTCCCTCCTAAAGAATCTCCTTCTTCTTTTTGGTTTCTAGACCCTTCGCCAGCAATCCTATCATTTCTCTCCTGGTATAGGATCCTAACCATCTCAGTCATGTCCAAGAAAGCTTTTCTAAAGACTCTTTCTTCTTCCTTGGGATCCATTTCCTCATGTACTTCTCATTCTCTGGAAGACATGTTTATGGCTAATTCTAAGGCTAATGAGGATGAAATGGAAGGTGGATATAATGGCACTCTAGCCCTCCTTGGTTGAGGATTAAATTGTTCTCTAACCAATTGACCTTCCCCTCTTTTCAATTTCAGCCTAGTAAGCATCAAATTTTGCAGAATAACACAATCTTCTTGCACAAATTTCACAAAATTTTGAGCACAACCTAAAGCTCTGATACCAATCTGATCTGAAATTGTGTGAACAAAGTATTTCTTATACAGATATTGACAGTAGGGGCTTTTACTGGTTATTTCACCTTTACTAGAAAGGATGAAACCAACAGCTTTTGGCCCTCTTACTAGCTCTGCCTAAAGAAATATAATGTAACACTAAATAGATCTGATCAATGAAAGTATTTGTTTATGTTCAAAGTATTCATTAATCAAAATTTTATGTGTGAATAAGCAAGTTCAAGTATTCTGCAATGGAAGTAATGTGGTTTGAAGTGAAACTAATAAGTTTTGATCACTATATAAGTCTCATTGGGAAAAGTGGACTTATGAAAAGTTACTGTTTAATGTAGTAAAATCTGAAATATAACAGTAAGCATTTGTTTAAGCAGTTCACCCCTCTCTTGGGCTACCTCTATTGGGTCCAAAAGCCTATAAATAGGCTTTTCCCTCCTTCATTAATGCTCAAATTAAAAATTACACTGTATAGAAAGCCTCAAAAGGAAAAATTGGCTACAAATTCAGAAACAAAGGACTGAAATTAGTATAAATCGACTATTCATTCACCTCCAATGGATGAGTATAGTCCAACACAGCTGATCTTTCACCAAGCCCTAATGGCTCCACAACCAAAATCACTGATAAAATCACTAATAGAGGACCCTGATGGATCTGAAACCTATCCCAACAGCTCCAGAATGCTTCAATACCCCAAAATCAAAAAAAAATTCGTCCCAAATGGACTTCCCCCGCCAAAGTTATGGCTAACTGAAGTTTTGTCCAGTTACCCCTTGAAAAGCTCCACTAAATGTGGAGAACAGCCAGATAACTCCGACAAATTAGGGAACGGCGCTAAAATTGGGGGGACCGCCATACTGACCTCCAGTTGGAAGGTGCTAACGTTAAGGGCCACGTGACCGTACCGAACGGAATGCATTGAATAACTTTGAGTTGAACGCGGCATGGACTAAGTTTTTAACCATATATGTTAATGTCTTCCGCACCTTTCGCCGGTCCTATGTGACCATACCCCAAATGGTTAAATGCGCCAATCTTGAAGCCACGGTTCCGAGCGGGAGGATACATGCAGAGGGGGCTGGCCCTTAGGGGCTGGCCCCCTTTCGGGCCCCGCCCAAACCAATTTCAAAATTCAAATATAAATTTTTTGAGTTGTATAACAAGAACCACAGTGGTGACCCAACGTTCGGGCCGCCTGGTTGCTACCACCCCGACCCGAGGTCGAACTCGTCCGCGACCATAATAAATTTTGAAACGCAATGAAATTTTGTTTGTTCTTGGGGCCACGTGGTGGCCTTTGGGCTGGCCACGTGGCGCTTTGTGATTGGCCGCCTGCGAAATATTTCGTAGAATATTGTGGAATATTCCACAAAATATTCTCAGAATATTATGTGGAATATTATTTTTTTAATAATTTTTTTTTATAAAGTCAAATTTTGGCCATTTTAAACTGAAATTGAGAAAATTCAAAGCTAAATAACTTTCTCATACGGCGTCGGTTTTCAGTGTCGTTCACGTCTACAGGATCGTTTTTCTGCGCTCTTTCCAGTCGTTCTAGTTTGGAAAAATTCTGAGCAACTTCATTTTTGAGCATTTTTCTACAAGAGACTTGATCTCCTCATCACACCTCCCAAATGGGAAGCTTTTGGACCCCAAAAGCTCTCTGATTACTGAAACTAATGATGTGGAGACTGATTCTCCACTCTTCCACCCTTGAATAACTGAAATCTACCCGATTTCATCAAATGAAGCTTTTGAGAAAATGATAATCTACCTCTGGAATCAACTGATCGAACATTGCTAAGATTGACTAAGTCATGATGCAAATGATTGAAATTTGCAGAACAACAATTGTAATCTACAGAAAAAAAAAATTTCTACACTGATCAAACTTCCCAGAAGACTTAAAATAACTTTCACCTTGCAAACTGTTCCCATGGCGAATTCTACCATTCCGAAACCAACTTTTTCCGGTGCTGAATTGTGTGTCCTTCTTGCTTGCACTGCTTTGCTTTGACACTTCATTCACTGCATTGGCTGACCCAAAAGATAATTTGTGCAACATAACATCATCTTCTTTCAAAGACAAACTGTTATCAAACTGAGACAAATCATTAGCAACATCATAAAATGGTGAATGCTCAAAATCTGGTCGTTTCAACATCAACAAAGTTAGACTTTGACTTGCATTAACCAATCTTTTCAATTGACTTGCATGGAGTAAAGAAGATTCCAGCTTCTTCTTGTGAGCTCTCAAAATGTACTCTTTACCATTTTTGAACAAGTGATACTTGTTTTCATGGCGATAAAAGATGGCCTTCCTGTCAAATAAGTAATGACTTCCCAAAACAATTCCTGAGATATCAAGCGGCACCACATCAAGTTCAACTGTGTCAATAAAGTGTGAAGTTATTGCAAAGCGCAATATGCACTTCCTTGAGACTTGCAAATTGGAATCCTTGCATATCCATCCAAGTGGATAAGGCTTGGGATGTGGAATGGTCTCAAGTTTAAGCTGCTTGACCAAGTCTTCAGATATAAGATTCGCTTGTGACCCACTGTCAAATAGTGTGTCAATTTTGGTATGTTTTGAAATTACCCTCACATGGAAAAGCTCTATCCTCCTTTTTTCTTCATGAGTATCTTTGTGACAATTCAAAGAGCTAGAACTGGGAATTGTGTCTTGCGCCACTTCTTTCCCCTTAATGTTCTTTAAAACCATGGCTATGCTTTTTGTCTCATCTCCTGAGTCTGACCCTAAGTCTTGCTCAACTGTTGCTACAATTTTCTCCTTTTCTTTGGTCTTGTTTTTGTTCTTGAATTTTTCTGGTTTCAGTTCAGGATGAAGCTTCCAACAATGATCTTCATCATGACTTGTCTTTGAACAGTTCTTGCAAAATAACTTTCCTTTTTCTTTTCTTGAATTTGCAACTCTCTTCTTTCCTTTTTTTTTGAAATTACTATCCTCATCAAAAGTATTCTTTCCTCTAGCTTCTAAATGTGTAGCCTGCACACAGACTTCATCTAAGCTGGTAGGATTGAACATTAGAATAGTATGTTGTAGGTAATTGTGCAAACCTCCTATGTATTTCAACAAGGTGTCTTGACTTTGTAAGTCTACTCCAAGTAGAAGTGCTCTCCTTCTAAACTCTTGGGTATAATCTTGCACATTTTGACCCTTAAGTTGCCTAAAATTTTGTTAATTCATGATGGCTTTCTGAATTTGAGCAAGAGGATAAAAATGTTTCTTAATAGATGTAATAAACTCATTCCAAGTTAGAGTTATCTTACCATGATTTTTAATTTCCTCTTTGGTCTTGGCTTCCCACCAAACCAAAGCTGCTCCATCCATTCTCAAAGAGGCTAATTGGATTTTTGTGTCATCATCATGCAAATTCTGAATTCTTAGATAGATTTCCAACTATATAATCCAATTATCCAATTTTTCTACATTCACATCACCATTAAACATCGGAAACTCAAACTTCACATCAAGCCTTAACAAAGTATTTTTAAGAGATGTTTTTGTTTTGTGTGACTGATTAACAGAAGTTGAAGAGGATGATGTGGAGGAAGAGGATGACGATGGAGATGGTGGATCACCATTTCCTCCATTCCCTTTTTTAGACTCATCCTTGTCTTTCTTCCCACCTGAAGAATCTCCTTCTTTTTGGTTTCTAGACCCTTCTCCAGCAATCCTATCATTTCTCTCCTGGTATAGGATCCTAACCATCTCAGTCATGTCCAAGAAAGCTTTTCTAAAGACTCTTTCTTCTTCCTTGGGATCCATTTCCTCATGTACTTCTCCTTCTCTGGAAGACATGTTTGTGGTTGATTCTAAGGCTAATGAGGATGAAATGGAAGGTGGATATAATGGCACTCTAGCCCTCCTTGGTTGAGGATTAAATTGTTCTCTAACCAATTGACCTTCCCCTCTTTTCAATTTCAGCCTAGTAAGCATCAAATTTTGCAGAATAACACAATCTTCTTGCACAAATTTCACAAACTTTTGAGCACAACCTAAAGCGCCGATACCAATCTGATCTGAAATTGTGTGAACAAAGTATTTCTTATACAGAGATTGACAGTAGGGGCTTTTACTGGTTATTTCACCTTTACTAGAAAGGATGAAACCATAAGCTTCTGGCCCTCTTACTAGCTCTACCTAAAGAAATATAATGTAAACACTAAATAGATCTGATCAATGAAAGTATTTGTTTATGTGCAAAGTATTCATTAATCAAAATTTTATGTGTGAATAAGCAAGTTCAAGTATTCTACAATGAAAGTAATGTGGTTTGAAGTGAAACTAATAAGTTTTGATCACTGTATAAGTCTCATTGGGAAAAGTGGACCTATGAAAAGTTACTGTTTAATGTAGTAAAATCTGAAATATAACAACAAAAATGCACAGCATAACAGTAAGCATTTGTTTAAGCAGTTCACCCCTCTCTTGGGCTACCTTTGCTGGGTCCAAAAGCCTCTAAATAGGATTTTCCCTCCTTCATTAATGCTCAAATTAAAATTTACACTGTATAGAAAGCCTCAAAAGGAAAAATTAGCTTCAAATTCAGAAACAGAGGACTGAAATTAGTATAAATCGACTATTCATTCACCTCCAATGGATGAGTATAGTCCAACACAACTGATCTTTCACCAAGCCCTGGCGGCTCCACAACCAAAATCGCTGATAAAATCACTGATAGAGTGCCCTGATGGCTCTGAAACCTGTCCCAATAGCTCCAGAATGCTTCAATACCCCAAAATCAAAAAACAATTCGTCCCAAATGGACTTCCCCCGCCAAAGTTATGGCTAACTGAAGTTTTGTCTAGTTACCCCTTGAAAAGCTCCACTAAATGTGGAGAACAGCCAGATAACTCCGAAAAATTAGGGAACGACGCTAAAATTGGGGGGACTGCCATACTGACTGCCAGTTGGAAGGTGCTAACGTTAAGGGCCACGTGACCGCACCGAACGGAATGCATTGAATAACTTTGAGTTGAACGCGACATGGACTAAGGTTTTAACCATATATGTTAATGTCTTCCGCAGCTTTCGCCGGTCCTATGTGACCATACCCCAAACGGTTAAACGCACCAATCCTGAAGCCACGGTTCTGAGCGGGAGGATACATGTAGAGGGGGCTGGTCCCCTTCCCCTTTCGGGCCCCGCCCAAACCAATTTCAAAATTCAAATATAAATTTGTTGAGTTGTATAACAAGAACCACAATGGTGACCCAACGGTCGGGCCACCCGGTTGCTACCGCCCCGACCCGGGGTTGAACCCGTCCGCGACCATAATAAATTTTGAAACGCAATGAAATTTCATTTGTTCTTGGGGCCACGTGGCGGCCTTCAGGCTGGCCACATGGCGCTCTGTGATTGGCTGCCTGCAGAATATTCCATAGAATATTTTGTGGAATATTCCTAGAATATTCTGTGGAATATTCTTTTTTTAATAATTTTTTTTTATAAAGTCAAATTTTGGCCATTTTTCACTGAAATTGTGAAAATTCAAAGCTGAATAACTTTCTCATACGGCGTCGGTTTTCAGTGCCGTTCACGTCTACAGGATCTTTTTTCCGAGCTCTTTCCATTCGTTCTGGTTTGGAACAATTCTAAGCAACTTCATTTTTGAGCATTTTTCTACAAGAGACTTGATCTCCTGATCACTAACTTTTAATTGAACATAGGTAAACTTACTCAATATTAGAATCAATAGCTTAGGATTAATCTTTAGAATATAGTAACTTACCAAAAGGTGGTGGATAAGCTAGTAGTGATTGTGGTGATTAGCTCAGGGTAGTGACAAAATATTCATGACGGAAAACTCAACGTGAGTGTTAAAATTGGTTATCCTTAAAATCTAGCAAGGTTGTCTTCTTTCTCCACTCAATACTATCTCAGGACACACATTCTAGATTCATCAAATTAATTGGAATGAGATGGGGGCATGACATAAATCATATTTTTCAAAAGCATTGGCAACAATGTGAATGTTTATAGTATTCCTATTTGACTAGGTAGTTTAGAAGAGTTTAGGAAGATTGTATGGAAATAGAAATCACTATGTAGGAAATGCAATTAAATTTATTTCCATTATAAGTGTTGGGGTTCCTGTGATTTGGCAGATCTGGCAATACCAAATGACAAGACAACATCAAACCACTTTGGGATCTCAGAATTTAGCCCTCCTGGATCCAGAGAGGGATCTCTCTATAAGGTAAAGAAATAATGTATCTTTAAAGGTCAATTTAAGGTGTTAGGATAGTTATAGGACACATGGGTTGTTGTTTTGTTTTGTTTGTTTGTTTGGTTGAGAAACATGAGAAAAGGGTCCAATGTAAGATAAAGGAATGAGTGGAGAAGGACTTTGGCAATGGGGAGATAATTCAAAGAGAACACAAGTCCATTGGGAAATGGGTTCATAAAATGGTTTACTTGCAATTCAAATATACAAGGCTTTCAAAGGGCTAGTCATCTAAAATAGTGGATCTCTTAAGATGATAGTATGGGATGAAACAATAAGGAATGAATGAGAATGACAAGGAAACCTTCCAAGGTGACCACTTCGGATTAAATCTAGGGACATGACATGCCTTATACCTCTATGATCATAAATCCTAATGAGGTTAACTTCGAAGACAACAATCCAGCAGTCCTCCTGACTACTCTCAGACAATGGAAAACATTTAAGGTCAGACACAGAGTGAAGTCTAAGATCAGAGAAATACTTTTAACCTTCTATGCTTTTGGCATTCAACTCAAAGGGATCTTAGAAAGGCCAAATTTTGGATAGAAACTTAGGGGACAGGAATAATCACTTAATCTCCCTAATCTCCTATTCTTTCAGCAAAACCAAACAAGAAAATCTAAGAAACAAACTCTAAATTCATACATCAGTAAGCATGGACAGACCCACCTCTATACTGGTTAAATTATATCGAATTTTTTCAATATACACAATTAGCAAAAAACATATAAATAAGGAAAAGCAGTAAGCATTAGGGTACTTGCAGCAGTATATCCTAAGCTAAATTTACTATTTTCTTATCAGAGAAAATGAACATGATGTTAAATAGAGGGAAACAATAACAAAGTGAGAACACATCACCACTGATTTAGATCAGGATCCAATGAACATGCTTGTCATATTAGAAGAGAAAAACCAGTCACATACATTCTTGTCCAATAGCTTGATATCATCCAGAAATCATCTCCCAGCCTATTTACAACTACTACTCACAGAATTCTAACTCAGTGAAACAACTTACAATCAGTGATTTTCAATATCTAGTCAACTAATGTTTACAATGTATTTCTTGTTAGTTCTTATAGATGAAAGAGTGATAATAGTGGTAGATAGAACTTAAATGATTCATTAAAATAGAGGGAGGGGTGTCTATGAAGCCCATTCTGTCTTAATATATTTGCATTGACTTTTAGTACCCTTTAGATGAAATAGGGGACTTCGACAGATTGATATTAACTCCCTAAGTATGTTCCTTGAAGTAATTTCTGGCTGTTGGTACTCTGTTTGTACTCTGAGACAAGAAAGGATGAAGATTTTCCTTTCAGGTCTTCCATGCTTTGTAGCTAATGCATTGATAGTTCTAGGAGATTTCTGTCAGAATAATAATTGTTATGGGCTTGATGTGGAATAGGAAATGTCGCGGAAACTTGTCCTTTCTTAAGAAAAGAACCTTCAGCTAATATGAAAGCACTGATATAACTTTGATGTGTGCTTTAGGCTTCATTAAGTCTTCTTGATCATTATAATGGTCTTCATATGTGTCTTTGTCCTTTAAACACTGGGTTATGAGAATTAAATCTTCAATAATAGGCTTTAATCCCTTTAATCTCTCACTGATACACTTTTTCGCTTCTCTTCTGTCCTGTCTGTGAATATACAGGTTTTAGTGGCACTGGAGAGTTTAAATCAGAGTTTGTAAAGCTGATCTTCAATGAAAACACGTTTACGCCCTCTTAGGGATGTCTTCCTCTGCTATCCTTGGATTTGTTACAATATGCCTACGCTCTAAATCACCATGACAGTGACTGTAGAGACAAAATTAATTTACCACCTGTAACCCTGCAAACACAATAAACACGTTATGAAATTCGGACGGAGTGGGGAAGGATTTTTCTGGAGGGTCGAGGGAATGGTGGCGCAGCGATGAAAAACAATGGATGTAGCGAAGAAATGGGTGAAAATCATGGCGTAATGGAGAAAAAATGGCCTGATGAGAGCTCGGGGCGTCGTGGGTTTTGGACCGTCTGATTAGATCAGCCAATGGTGGTCTACGGTCGAGATTCATCGATGAAGTCGTTTAGACAGTTAGGCAGATGAATAATGAATGGAGGTGAGATTATATGAGGGTCGTTCAATTACAATGACGGACGACGGAGATTTCTTGATGGAGTCATTCGGGAATATAGGTGAATGGGAGAGGGACGGGTGTGCAAATAGATTAGGGCCATTAGATCAAATCGATCAACGACTACGATTAAAAGGGAAAATACGCTGCGGAGGGCGGTAAGCAGAAAACCGAAATGGTTTTCGTGCGGGCTCTGGGGTGGTATGTGGTTTTCGGAAAAAAAACATGATTCCACTCAGCGATCGCCACGTGGAAATCCAAAACCACCCATTTCGCATTTTTTCTCGGCGTTAAACCATGGGTGCAAAAATTTTGCGAAAAATAATGTCAGCCGTTGGATGGCAGGCGGAAAATCTGACGGTGTGGGTTTCGCGTGAGGGGAGGTAAGTTGCACGGGCGGATGTGGACCATCGGGCTCATCTCAGACCGTTGGATCTCCAGATTTGGATGGCTACTATCTATTGTCGAGGCGGAGGCATATTAGGCCATCGGGTTTTATCCCGGCCATAGGATTTCATGTATGGACGGTCAAGATGGAGTGGCAGTGTTTCAAAGGGGGAGAAAGGTTATATGGTTTGCAGAATAGATCCTAGCTGTTGAATCTATATAATGAATGGCTGAGATCTATAGAAGAGGCGGAGAGTATGGGAAATGAGAACGAGGGGGTATGAAATGAAAGGGCGCCTGATGACCGTGGATCCATGGAGATCGACGGTTCTCGTCAATTCTAACCACAACATTGGGGGATGATAAAACAAAGGGAAAGAAAGGGTTCAGGTAAGGTTTTATTGGGGTTTCTTGGCCTTCAAGCATCGGATCACAAACCTTTAGGTCACATGGAGGGGGGGCTAACAGAAATAATCCCTCGAGGGCTAGAACCCTTTATGGGGCGGAGAAACTGTTTTTACACGCTTTTGAAGGGTTTTTAAGGGTTTCTTTGGCCTTTTAGCGCCCAGTTGCGGGGCTAAGGCTATATGAGGAAAGGGGCTAATGGGTATAAGCCCTCGGGGGCTTGAGCCTGCTATAGTGCAAATAAGGTGTTTTAGGCCAAAAATCAATGTTTTTTAAGCCAAATGAGGGGTTCCGGTTAGCAAAAGAAGGGATTTTTAAACCAAACCAAGGGTAATATAAGGTTTAAAAGGGGTTTAGGATGAGATGGAAGTGAAAATAAGGGGTTTTGGGGGAATTTCGTGAAGGGAAAAAAGTGGTGAAAATGGAGACTTTGTGAGGATGAAATGGAGCAAATGGAGGTCTTCTTAAAGCAATCTTTTTCACAAAATAGAAGAGATTTTCAATGGAAACAACAGTGAGGATTTATTCAAAGGACAGAAGACACATGAAGGCTTCAAGAATGATATATTTTCAAGGAGAATGTTTCTCTTGAAGACTTAGAAACATATTTAGCCACCTGTTTGCTTGCCAAAATTTTATAGGTGGCTAACAGTGGCTCCACATGGGGATGGCATCTTCTTGAAGGTGTCAAGAATCTCAGAAAATAATCTTTGGAAGTAGGTCAGATGGCTAATTCTTGACCATCCTTTCTTCTTTGATCAATTGCCATAAACATGATGGATACTGTATCAGCAGAAAACACTTTCCCAAATAGCTACCTACCCATCGTATTGTCTTACCAATTTTTCTTCAAGGTGCATTTAGATTTGCAGACCTTTCACATCATCAATTTTTTTTTTTTAATTGAAAGAAAAAACTAATCTAATTCTACCCTTATTCCTCCATGAGACCAGATTAAACAGTTGGACTCATAGCTTCTCTACCTAAACTACTATCTGTCAAGATTAAACTGTCTGACAGATTTCTTTCTCTACATTCTAAAACAGAAATTTAAACACAGACAAACCAGGATTAGACTGTCTGATTTGCTGTGGATTCATGGCATAAAAAAAGTTGCACATGAACTAAAATTGCAGAAATTAAAAACAAAATTTGAAGGCTTCAGATCTTGAAAATCACCAGCATCCTTCATTCTTTTATGACTCAGATTTTGAGCTTTTTAGAGTCACTTCTTTTTCTTTCTCTGCTGGTTCAAGTTTTAGGCTTGTCTAAACCCTTCCTCTTTCTATTTTTGTATTTTTTGAATTTTTATTCAAAGAAAAATCAACAACTAACTAAATTCTCACAAGCTGAGATTTATTGAGATTTCCTACCTACCCTACTCTAACTTGGAAATCTCTGCTTTTTTATATGATACAATAGTGCCAATGCAGCCAGTTAAGCAGTAACAAAAAAGGGTAGAAAATCTGACTGCTTGTCAGAGATAACCATGGGGTACTCTGAATGTGGGCCTTTAAAACCAAGGCCACCTCTAGTGGTGACCACTCCTGATGTATCTGGCTCTTGCAAAGGATCAATGCTTGGGAACTTGAGCCAATTAGGGCCTCCATATACTCTGCCATAGGGTCAGCAAAAACATGATATGGAATTTCTTCCTTTAGGCCTTCCATGGCTGGTAAGCTACCTACATCTTTGACAGCTTTGATTACTGCATCTTCAGTATGGCTCTTGAATTCCCAATCATCCTCTTACTGCACATCAATAAGTAATGTGATTCCTTCTTTCTTAGGGGGAGGGAGACTCTCCAAAAATGCTCTGGGGTCTCTGAATTGATATGATTGTTCTTGTGAGTTCAAAAATTCAATTTCAGCTTCATATCTTTCAATCACCAATTCTAGAAAAATTTCCTTAAGCTCAGGTTTACCATTGAATTCCGAGCTGAGAAGGGAAAAATTTGGAAGGTCCTTACATTTAACCTTTACCAGTATACTTGATATTCAATTACAAAACTCTTCTATGGGACTTGGCTACATTTTTGCAAATTTCTCAGAGTCTTCCATTGGTGGGGGGTTTGGTCTTCAGTATGGATGATGTTATGATGAAACTGGTCTCCCAGTGGAGTCTTGTGAAAACAGAGATAATCAGTAGGCCTACTGATCATCAGTGAAGTATTTTGGTCATTTAGGATCTGTGGAGTCGCCAGGTGGATGAATTTGAATGTTTGAAGTAGGTTTTTGTCCACCATCAATTAAATACCAATCTAGGCTAATTGGTCTTCTTCCCCAGTGGAGTCGCCATTATGTTGGGGTTCCTGTGATTTGATAGATCTGGCAATACCAAATGACAAGACAACATCAAACCACTTTGGGATCTCAGGATCTAGCCCTCCTGGATCCAGAGAGGGATCTCTCTATAAGGTAAAGAAATAATGTATATTTAAAGGTCAATTTAAGGTGTTAGGCTAGTTATAAGGCACAAGGATTGTTGTTTTGTTTTGTTTGTTTTTTTGGTTGATAAACATGAGAGAAGGGTCCAATGTAAGATAAAGGAATGAGTGGAGAAGGAATTTGGAAATGGGGAGATAATTCAAAGAGAACACAAGTCCATTGGGCAATGGGGTCATAAAAGGGTTTACTTGCAATTCAAATATCCAAGGCTTTCAAAGGGCTAGTCATCTAAAACAGTGGATCTCTTAAGATGATAGTATGGGATGAAACAATAAGGAATGAATGAGAATGACAAGGAAACCTTCCAAGGTGACCACTTCAGAGTAAATCTAGGGACAGGACATGCCTTATACCTCTATGATCATAACTCCTAATGAGGCTAACTCCAAATACAACAATCCAACAGTCCTCCTGACTACTCTCAGACAATGAAAAACATTTAAGGTCAAACACAGAGTGAAGTCTAAGATCAGAGAAATAATTTTAACCTTCTTTTCTTTTGGCATTCAACTCAAAGGGATCTTAGAAAGGCCAACTATTGGATAGGAACTTAGGGGACAATAATAATCACTAAATCTCCCTACTCTCCTATTCTTTCAACAAAACCAAACAAGAACATCTAAGAAACAAACTCTAAATTCATACATCAGTAAGAATGGACATACCCACCTCTATACTGGTTAAATTATATCGAATTTGTTCTAAGATACAAAATTAGCAGAAAACATATAAATAAGGAAAAGCAGTAAGCATTAGGGTACTTGCAGCAGTATATCCTAAGCTAAATTTACTGTTTTCTTATCAGATAAAATGAACATGATGTTAAACAGAGGGAAACAATAACAAAGAAATAACACATCACCACTGATTTAGATCGGGATCCAATGAACATGCTTGTCATATTAGAAGAGAAAAACTAGTCACATACATTCTTGTCCAATAGCTTGATATCATCCAGAAATCATCTCCCAGCCTATTTAAAACTACTACTCACATAATTCTAACTCAGTAAAACATCTTACAATCAGTGATTTTCAATATCCAGTCAACCAACATTTAAAATGTATTTCTTGTGAGTTCTTTTAGATGAAAGAGTGATAGTAGTGGTAGATAAAACTTAAATGATTCATTAAAACAGAGGGAGGGGTGTATATGAAGCCCATTATGTCTTAATATCTTTGCATTGACTTTTAGTACCCTTTAGATGAAATAGGGGACTTCGACAGATTGATATTAACTCCCTGAGTATTTTCCTTGAAGTACTTTTTGGCTGTTGGTACTCTGTTTGTACTCTGAGACAAGAAAGGATGAAGATTTTCCTTTCAGGTCTTCCATGCTTTGTAGCTAATGCACTGACAGTTCTAGGAGCTTTCTGTCAGAATAATAACTATTATGGGCTCGATGTGGAATAGGAAATGAAAATAACCTTCTACTGATATGAAAGCACTGATATAACTTTGATGTGTGCTTTAGGATTCATTAAGTCTTCTTGATAATTCTAATGGTCTTCATCTGTGTCTTTGTCCTTTAAACACTGGGTTATGAGCATTAGATCTTCAATAATAGGTTTTTTTCCCTTTAATATCTCACTGATACACTTTTCCGCTTCTCTTCTATCCTTTCTGTGAATATACAGGTTTTAATGGTGTTGGAGGGTTTAAATCAGAGTTTGTAAAGCTCATCTTCAATGAAAACACGTTTACACCCTCTCAGGGATGTCTTCCTTTGCTATCCTTGGCTTTGTTACAGTCTGACTGTTCTCTAAATTATTGAAGATTGCAACAAGAAACAGTGAAGGAGGCATCCTGAAACATCATTCCTGATCCTAGTTGGAAAATAATCACCTAAACTAGGTGGGGCCCACACAGGTGATTTTTGGCGCAAAATCTATTTTTAGACTATGTCTATTTTTAGACATGTCGATCATATTCTATGAGTTGCATTATGCTATTTGTGGATGGTTGGTCAAGTTGGAAAAATATATGGATTTCTATTTTTAGACGTATTGGGCGGAATCTATTTTTAGATTGCCAGTCTAAAAATAGATATGTCGAATATTATTAGCTCTTAATAATATTTGGACTCTAAACATTATCTTATTCTCTTGGAGCACTTTAGTTAAGTGCACATAAGTGGCACATGCAGCTGACAGAAGGAATTACGCTATTCCCGAGGGTCAAGTGGAGCTATTGCATGGATACTTCAGTTAGAACTCATGTGACAGAGTTTGGTGGAGTTGATTGAGGAAGTTAGTGGAGTTGTATTCAGTTTAACTCAGTTAAACATAGTTGAGCTAGTTGTATCTAGTCTAACTGATTGATACACTAGTGAGAGTGGTGTGAATTAATTATTAATTAATTCACTAATTATTAACTCATTAATCAACTAAATAATACATCAGTTAACTATAGTGCATGGACAGTTTCAGTGGAGACCCAATGGAGAGATAGGTGAAAGGGCAAGATGGACTATCTATTGTGACTAGTAGTGATGCATGAATTGCATCTACATATACATTGGAGTTTCCAATGATAATAATGCAGTCAATGAGAGGATTACATCGAATTCTGGGTCTTTGTAATCGCCCCTGATTGCGCAGTTGGAGTGCGTGCTAGTAGGTGGCAAAGATCTATGCATGGATTTGCAGATTTCTTCTATGTTATTGTATGACGATTGTACTGTAATGAGAGCTTGTGATAAGATTTGTATGTTTGTATGAGATTTTCATATGATCTCCATGATACATAATATGATAGTTGGGGTTTTCAGCTTCAGGGTTTCTCGTTAAACAACTGTGTTATGTGTGTTTTTATTGCTTCATGTGTTTTGCAATTGTTGATTAAATTTCCGCAAGAATTATAGTGGAAGGATTCTATATTTAGCAAGAAGATAAATATTGTTAGATCGGGAGAGTCCGGATATATACATGCATATTGTATACAATTTCTACATGGTATCAGAGCTGTGTTATAGATTTTCTACATGGAATGAGAGCAAGAATTTTTGGGTGCGCGAGTTTGCAAAGAATATCTAAAAATTTGGGTGAAATAATTTCAGAAAAATAGCATATTTGGATTCCTTGCGAAAAAATACCCCAATTGAAAAAAAATCGGTCGAATCGGACCTCGGATGAGGGAGATATCATTGATTTAAAATCAACTCTTTGTTAGAAAATTTTGCGACGGCGGGACAATTGCAATGTGCGCAAGCCAAGAATCTACATGCAATGAGGTACAAGATGCATGCAAAGCTTTGAGAAGCAAAGCATAGGTTAGTGACTTGGTGGTTGAGAGGGAGCCTCTCAAAATGCAGCGTGAGAAGCAGTCTCAAAAGGTTGTGGAGAAGCCACAACTAGAGATGCAGAAGAATCTTTATAGATTTGAAGTAGATGGGATTTCTACGGAGCTTCCTACTGTTGGGAAGTGTGAGAAAGTCGTGCAATTGAACCTTGAGAGGGAGCAGGATTTGCATGCAGGTAAGAGTGAACCCCTAGATGTGGAGAAGCCACAAGATGAGAATCATGGAGTGGGAGCAACCACTCAGCAAGAGAAATTTTGTGCTAGATAGGTAGAGGAAGTGCATGCGCCCATACCACCAGTGAGAGGTGGGCGACATGCATGAGTAATCCCAAGAAGGAGATTTCTAGGCGGATTCATGAGATGGGTAGGATTCATCGTGATGGTGTGGATCTCATGTGATGGTGTGGATCTCATGAATTGAACCTGGCTACGAGGTGCCCATAGAGAAGAAGTAGCATGATCAGTTGGATTGATGCAGGCAGATCAAAGTGACAATGTCGGATACTGGAGCGCGGTTCAGAGTTGACATCAAGTACAGAGTGCATGGGTGCAGAGTTCAACAGTGCAATGGTTCCTGAAGACATGTGTAGTAGCTAAGAAGAAGTCGAAGACTTTGATGATAGATGCATAATATTGATTGAGTTGTTTGGAGCCTATTCAGTTTCGGTATTCAGTTTCGGAAGAGTTGCAGAGCAGATGCATGGAGTTGCATGGTGCTTGCAAAGGTTGCAGGGCGAATGCATGGCGTTGCATGTCGCATGCAAAGACAGTCCTTTCTTGTTGAGAGAGATTTTTGAATATTGCAACAAGAAATAGTGAAGGAGGCATATCCTGAAACATCATTCCTGATCCTAGTTGGAAAATAATCACCTAAACTAGGTGGGGTCCACACAGGTGATTTTTGTCGCAAATTCTATTTTTAGACATGTCGATCATATTCTATGAGTTGCAGGATGCTATTTGTGGATGGTTGGTCAAGTTGGAAAAATAGATGGATTTATATTTTTAGACATATTGGGCGGTGTTAGCTCCCCTATAAATTCCTTGACAAGGTGGGGCTAAATTTTTTTTGAGCCTTCAAGGAATGCATTTTTCCCGAAAACACATCATCCTTGAAAGCCTCTCCATACCCTTCGCCCTTTTGCAAAATCTCCACCATCAAGCCTAAGCCTCTCCTCATAGAAAAGAGTGTCCAAAGGCCTTTCCCCTTATTTCATCTTCACTTAGCCCCTATTTCCCTCTCTTTTTCCCTCCCCTTGTTCCTCTAAATTATCCCAAAATCCCCTTTAAATCCTACACACACCCCTCGTTTGGTTTAATTTCCCCTTTTTTCCCCTATCGTTACCCCTTTCTGGCCTCAACTTGCATTAAAAAGGAGCTGAAACCCATATTTTAACATATATCAGATCCTAGCCCCTTTGGCCAGCCCCCAAAGCCATTTCCCCTATGTAACCCAGTGCCAAGACCAGGCACCAAGGCAAAATGTGCTTAGCGCGATTGGATATCGAGAGCACTATTAACCGTTGATCTGTACAGATCAGACGATCTTCACAAACTACACAGCGTCCGTGGCCCACCCCTTTCACCGCTTCGATCGCATATCCACTGTCCATATGATCCGCAAATCAATGGCCCACATTTCATCTGCTCCGATGGTCCCTGCGCCGTGCCCTGTGCAGAAACCGGCGGTTTCTATCGCACCTCCTTTGGAAGGTGGGTGGTATTTTTCATTTCGCAGCGATGCCATTCACCGCAGGACACGTGTCTTCGAGCACTATTTAAAAACCGCCCCCCATCGCGCATTAACATTCAACTGTGGACCCAGCGTGACATGTGCATACACCGTCTGATCTGAAGCTGTCCATCCAATGGTGATCATGCCACGAAGATGCTCGGGAGTTAGCTCAAGGCAAAAGGGACCCCTGGCCCACCGTCTGTCGCCCTCCGATGCATTCTCAACCGTCGATCTCCTCCGGAGATCGGACGATTCGGATTAACTGCATGCCCTACCATTGACCAAGTCCTGCCACGTCACCCATTCCACGTGTTTTCATATATTTTTGTCACGTTTTCATCCGTCCCCTTTATATTTCATTCAAAGATCAAAATGTCAAAGTTTCACATTAAATTTTTCGGCTTTCCACCAACCTTCACTAGACCATTCTCCATTGTTTCGCTGCGTTTTTTCGCCATCACCCTGCACTGTTCCACCATTTCATCAGGCTGTACTGCCATTCTCATTGTGCCCGCTACATCCACCCTCCCCATGCATGTTTTTATTAACGTGTTTACGTGTTTTGCAGGGTTACAGGCAGGTGGAAAACCGCCATGGTTCACAGTCACTGTTGCAGTGACAAGGAACACAGGGAAGACCATGTGCAGAGATCGAAATTATGAGGAAAGGCCTGGGAAGCTGTTATGACATGAATTTCATTAAAGGAACAGGGTTAAACTCTGTAAAACCTTTCCAGAGCCATTAAAGTGCATAATTCACTGACAGAGACAGGAATGGAGCAGCAAAGGAGTATCAGTGAAAAATCAGAGAATTTAAGACCGGTAATCAAATATTTTTGAAGCCTGGAGTCAGTAGTTGAAGGTAAGGTACCAGATCAAGACATCATGGATCACATAGAAGGTCCAATGCACAGAAAACCATATCATCAGGGCATTTACATTAGCAGAATGTTCTTTCCATAAAAGGACAAAGTGCCCATACCATCTGCATGTTATTTCGTGTCCCTGAGGAAATTTTCGCCCTGACAACAGTCCTATGCTATCAGAAACATTCGTTACACAGTATGGCAGACCTGAAATCGTTGATCTGCCTTTGTTCAGTTCACCAGATTTCTGCAGAGGTGCTACTGCAAGTACATCAGAGACATACCTGGAGTAAATGGCAGCCTGACGAAGGCTACTCTTTCATCCAAAGAGTACTGAAGATAAATGCCCAGGATTTAAAGCAGAATTGGGCCTCGGCCCTCTTCCTCTTCTAAGTTTTAATGCTACATTTAGTTTTTCATCTACCTCCTCTGCTCCTCTTTCAACTATAAAAATTCATGAAGAAACTCATTGTAGGGGTTGTTGATCGGATATCTGAGAATTGCAAGCTGTTTCTTTTGAGACATAGTCTCTGTGTAAAGTTGTAAGATAGGTTGAGGAAGATGTTTTCAGACTGAACATGAAGCTGTTGGTAATGTTGTACATGACTGGTGTTTCTCTTTAATATGACAAGCACATTTCTTTGGATCCTGATTTAAAGCAGCGGTGATGTTTTTCTATCTCTGTATTTGTTTTACCTTGTAGTTCATTACATTTCATTTCTACTGGTTCACATCATAAATCTGGCATAGGATTTACCCTTGTTAGGTACCCTATATTTCTGTTCTCCTTGCCTTCAATGTTTTCTACTGGATGTGTTATCTGAGGATTGTTTCAAGCTAATTTAACCAGTGTAGTGTTCAAAACATATGCTGCTAGCTGATGTATGAATTAATGAGACTATTTTCAGATGTTCTTGTTAGGCTTTGATTAAATGAATTGGGATACTGGGAGTTTAGATATTTGTTTCTACCTCACTAGAGTCATTTTCACTTGATTAAAAATTTCTAAGTTCCCTTAAGATGGTTACCAAATCATTGAGAGTTCAAAGTCTCTCTCTGATCTTCGGTTTCCACCTTTGTGTTCTGAATCTTTAATGTTCCTTGTCTGAAGAGTTAACCTTTTAGGTTTTGGATCACAAGTTGTCCAATAGCATGCCCTGTCCCTGGATCTAATGTCTGAAAGGTCACGTTGGAGGTTTCCTTGAATTCACCCTCTCTCTTACCATTTCATGTCACACTATCATCTTTAAGATCCAATGTTTTAGATGACTAGCCCAACTGAAACCATGCATATTGATTAGCAAGTAAACCCTTTCCTGACTCCATTTCCCATGGTCTCAAATGTTTTCTGAGTTATCTCTCCTTTGTCTAGAATCCTTTTATACAACTTTGTCTTATATTTAAACCCTTCTTTCCTGATTCCAAACAACCAAACATAAATAAAAAAAACAAACCCTGAGCCTATAACTAGCCTAATATCTTGAATTTTGAGCTTCAAAGACTAAAACCTTTGATTATATAGAGAGATCTCTCTATGGACCCAGGAGGGATAGATCCTGAGGTCTGAAAGTGGTTTTGATGTTGTCTCATCTTTTGGTCTTGCCAATCTGGCCAAAACATGGGAACCCCAACATAATGGCGACTCCGCTGGGGAATTCTGAGTATTTCCCATTTTACTACATCACAAGAGCCTCAGAAAACCAAAATCTCTGGTTAGGTTGGCAGTGAAACACTTCCACTTGCAATTCAATTTCTACATCACTTGTTGTGTTTCTCCCCACACTCTTAGACAGAGTCTGGAAAGGGCCAGGTAGCCTCCAGATCTCACTCTCTTTCAGAGGTGAAATATCTGGTAAAAGCCCTCCTAGTCCATCTCTGGTTAGAGTTTGCTATGTTTGAAGATATCCTTGAAAAGGGACATCACATAAGCACTGTGGTGGACAGTGTAACCCCTAGAAATATCCTAAACCTTCCACCTGGCGACTCCATAGTTCCTTAAAGATCAAGACTCCACTGGTGATCAGTAGGCCTACTTATTATCTTGGTTCACGTAAGACTCCACTGGGAGACCAACCACCATAACAACATCAACCACAATAGAAGTAACAAGTAGGGATAAGTTGCTTGGTTATAAAACAACATTCTGGCTTTAAGAACCATTCACACAAGAGCTTATCCTAACCCAAACCCACCTGAAATATTTGACAACCCTGAGAGCATCCTCAAGAGATCTCCTACACCTAAAGGACCAACTATTTCCAGCCACATCCATAGAGATAAATCTGCACTGGAAGACTTTACAGCTCTATTAGTCCCACATTTTGACCTAGACCTACCAAAAAAATTACCAAGAACTAGGTCATTCAGTGTCCTAGACCAGCCAGACCTTGAGCCTCCCGGTTCACCATCTCATAGTGGTAAAACATTAGGGATAGAGAAAACCATCCATCTACGACTCCTGATATTCACTTCATTCAAAAATTGGGGCTCTGCCACCCTAAATCTGCTCAACAAACTTCTACTGGTCTTAGTATCCCTGCCATCCATATACCAGCTGCTCAAGCCAACCCCTTACCTCCTCAACACATCATCATGGCAGCTTGGTATGCACCTCTGGTATTACCCCATCTCTTAGTGCCCCTACCCAACGATTATCAATCAAAGATCCCACTCTTCATTGCAAAAGAGTCTACCACAGCTCAACACCATGTAGATAGGATGGAAGATTCTTTTGACTACATGGAGATAGATGATGATATAGTCAAAATGAGAATCTTTGCCCAGAGCTTAGGAGGTGATGTGAAGAAATGGTTCAAAGGCCTACCTCCTAATAGTGTCCAAGACCTTCCTACTTTATATCAGACCTTCATAAAAAAATGGGAAGTTAAGGCAAACCCTCTCCAAATCCTAGCAGAATACAAGAATCTTAAGAGAAACATAGGAGAGAGTGCCCATGACTACTCTACAAGGTTTAATAGCGTTTATAACGCTCTTCCTCCACACATGAAACCTCCCCAAGGTTTGGCCCTAGTGAAATACCCCGAAGGCTTTGATGCTGACATGGCCTACCAGCTTAGGGAGAGAGATTACAACACTTTGGAAGACATGCAAAAAGGAGCAGTGAGTGTAGAGGCTAACCTAATTGAAAAGAAAGCCAGAATGAGGGCTGAAAAGAGGGTAACATATAGAGATGACACTGTAGCTTCCACGTCTGATCCCAATTACGACCGTCTATCTAAAAACATGGAAAAGATACAGCAAATGATGGAAAAAATGGTTGTCACAGTTAGTAATCAGAATAGAAACCAAAATCATAACCAGAACCAGAACTTTATAAGAAACAATACCACTCCCAACAGGAAAAGAGACTCAGAGCAACAAGTTATTCCCCCATTTCAAGAAAAATTTCTTGATGAAGATGAGGGAATCATAGAAGAGTCTGAGGGAACCACAATAAACATGTTTGAAGTAGAAAAATCAATCCACAACTGTTCCATAGAGGAAGATCAGCCCTCACCCTCATATTGGGATGAGGAAAGATTGGATTTTGAGGATTACAGGTTGGGTTTTGAAAATGCCATCATGCAGGTCAGAGAACAATATGAACTTAGAAGCAAAAATAGCCTAGACACCCCCAAACCAAAGGATTCTGAGATTTCCATCAAGAAAAGGCCTGAGAAAACTTCTAAAGAAGCTGCTGAGAGTAACAGATCAGTAGCTGAGAGTTCTCGGAAGAGAAAAGAAAAAGACAACCAAAACACTGATAAACAAATTCAACCAACTAGCAGCACTAGCACTGTAGTTAGTGCTCCTGATAAAACAATTCCTAAGCCTGTACATAGTGAGAATCTGCCCACTGATTCTGCCACCAAGGTGGTGCCCAACAAAACATAGTTGAACATTCCAAAGAGTCAATCCACTTTCAACTTGGAGAGTGAGATTACGAAAATTAAAATCTCTGTCCCACTCTCTGAGCTGGCCACTCAGGCTGTATATAAAGGAAAAATTTTGAAAGCGTTAAATCTGGGTGAAAACAGTGACACGGTCAATCTGAGTGATGATCAACCAACCCTTCTGTTTGGTCCAAATATAGAAGGGAAGTTTTAGGAAGGGGTAGTACCCCCTTTTTATATTAGTCTCAATATCCACGACAAGATCCTTCACAATGCAATGCATGACTCTGGGGCCTCACACAACTTGATGCCTAAGGTAGTTATGGAAAGAATAGGCCTAGAGATAACCCGTCCCTATAAAGACCTCTATTCATTTGAATCTAGCAAAGTAAAGTGTCTTGGCCTGATCAAAGATTTATGTGTGAACTTAACCCAGATTCTAGCCAAATGCATGGTCATGGATGTTGTAGTGGCATATGTGCCACCTAAGTATGGCATGTTGTTGTCAAGGTGATGGGGAGCCAAGATACAAGGTACAATGTAGATGGATGGGGCATATACCACAATCCCTGTCTTCAACCAACTTAGAAGACTGTATAGAGAGGCACAAATGAAATTCCTGGTCAGTAGCCCTGAAAAACCTGAAAATTCACCTTTATACTCTATACACACAGGTCTTGACTCCTTCATCCTGTGCAATGATGAATCCTTAGAAGGGCTAGAATTCAAAAACAAAGATACAAAAAATGAAACAGAGCCCATAGAATTTAACATAATGGCTACTCTAGAATCAGAAGAAAATGATGTAGAAACCTATGGACAATGCACCAAAAATGAAACTCAGAGTGAACAAGAAACATAATGTGAACAACTGATTAGTCACCCTTCACAAGCTCATACACCACACCAAGAATGAAACGATGTTAAGCCCGAGACCGAACCTTTATGGGAAATGAATTTCGATGGGTCATGCACCGAGAGAACTGCAGGAGCAGGATTGTGGGTGCATAACATAGAGAGTGAGTACGCAGAGAGCCATGCCTATAACCTGCACTTCAAATGTACCAATAATATCGCAGAGTACAAGGCTCTTATCCTAGGCTTGAATCTGTTGAAAAAATTAGGAGCCCGTAGGATAGCCGTGCATGGAGACTCTGAGTTGATCATAAAACAAGTGAATGGTGAATACAAAGCGAAACATCCTAGGCTGAGAGCGTACAGGAATGATGCTATGGATCTATTGAAAAACTTTGTAGAATACGAACTGGTGTTTGTCCCTAGGAGTTAGAACGCAATTGCAAATGGATTAGCCTGCATGGCTAGTTCGTATCACAAGCCTCCCAGTGACCAAAAAATCATCATTCAGACCAAATTCAGACCTATAGTGTCAGACAACGAAAAATATTGGCAGGTTTTTGAAGGAGATAAGAATATTGAAGATTTCTTAATGGGCAGAAACGAGTTTGAGTTTTCTAATTCAGACTCGAAATCTGATGATAGCTACCTAAATGAAGAGCCCTCAGATGAGGAAGAAATACCCTGTAACATAGAAATAAATTCTTTAAACAAATATATTGGAGATTCAACTGAAGAATGTGAGAACGCAGATAAAGAGGATGTAGAGGTGCTGCAGTCGAAAGATAAGAACATACCCAGGGGGCTGGCACCTTTAGAGGATCTTTTTGACTTTGATGATGTAGCGAAAAGGCCCACTATAGAGCACTTAGACTCTGATGTCGAAGAATGCAACATAGGCACTGAAGATAAACCCAAGATGATTAAACTGGCTAAATCCCTACCTGCAAACATGAAAAAGAAATACATTGACCTATTCAAGGAATTCATTGATGTGTTTGCCTGGAGCTATGAGGACTTAAAGGCTTATGAAACAAACATCATACAACACAAAATACCTTTGAAAGAAAATCAGAAACCCTTCAAAAAGAAACTTCGCAGGATAAATCCAAAACAATTGCCTGCAGTGGAAAAGGAAATAAAGAAGATGTATGAGGCATGCATAATAGTTCCTGTGAGGTTCTCTGATTGGGTCTCAAACCTGGTAGCTGTGAGAAAGAAAACAGGTGATATCAGACTGTGCATTGATTTCAGAAATCTTCACAGAGCCTCACTCAAAGAAAATTACCCTTTGCCACAAATGGAACACATTCTTCAGAAAGTAGTAGGCTCAAAAAGGATCTCCCTGTTAGATGGTTTTTCAGGTTACAACCAAGTTTTAGTACTCCCAGAAGACCAACTCAAGACAACTTTTACCACTCCATGGGGTACCTTTATGTATGTGAAAATTCCCTTTGGACTGATGAACGCTGGTGCAACCTTCCAACGAGCAATGGACATAGCCTTTTCAGATGAAATAGGGCACTTCATTGTCATCTATCTGGATGACATAACATACTATTCCAAGACTGAAGACGAACACCTAAAACATCTTAGAAGAGTGTTTGAAAAATGTAGGAAGTTCGGTCTGTCATTGAATCCTAAAAATACTGTATTTGGGCTGCAAGAAGGTAAGCTTCTTGGCCACATTATATTCTAGAAGGGAATTAGGATAGACCCACAAAGAGTTGAGGGAATACTACAAATCACACACCCGAGAAACATCAAAGAGTTACAGTCCTTTATTGGGAAAATCAACTTCCTAAGGAGGTTTATTCCCAACTTAGCTGAACACCTTAGGAATATGACTAACATGCTGAAAAAGGGTGTGGGAGTTAAGTGGACTGTTGAGGCTAAAAATTATTTTGAAACAGTTAAAATTGCATTCACCCGGGCTTCTGTCCTAATTAGCCCTGATTTCTCAAAAGATTTCCTGATTTTTTCATTTGCCTTCGAGCATACTGTGGCTGCAGTTCTGCTGCAGAAAAATCCAGAGGGAATGGAATAGCCCATTTCTTTCTTTAGAAAAACTCTGAGGGATGCACCCTTGAAATACAACATAATGGAAAAATAGGCCTATGCCTTGGTAAAGGCCTTGAAAGACTTTAGGGTGTACATACTTCATTCCCACACCATAGCCTACGTGCCAAACATAGTGGTTAAAGACATATTGTCCCAAGACCCAGATGGGAAGAGGGGCAAATGGATTGCTGTGATCTTAGAATATGACCTTGAGATAAAACCCACAAAACTGATCAAAGGTCAGGGCTTAGCTCAACTAATGGCTGAATCAAATTTTCAAGCCCTTGAAATTAACATGATGGATGCCTTGGATGAGCAGGAAGGATTTCCTGATCCCACTGCTGAGAAGAAGTTACAGAACTCTCCATGGTATTCTGACATTCTGTATGTGCTCACACACCTCAATGCCCCTCCTGAACTGTCAAAGACCAAGGCCAGATTCCTAAAGCTAAAATCCAGAAACTATTGCATAATGAATGAATGCTTATACTGGAAAAATGTAAATGGCCTATTGCTTAAATGGTTGCCTGAAACTGAAGCAAAGAGAATTAAACAAGAGTTCCATGCAAGAGAGTGTGGAGGCCACCTGAACTGGAAAGCCACTGCTAACAAAATACTCAGAGCTGGCTACTATTGGCCTACACTCTTCAATGACATCCATAAGATGATAAGTGCCTACCATAAATGCCAAATTTTTGAGGGCAAAAGAAAGCTCCTACCCCTTCCTCTACAACCCATCACTGTTGAAGGTCCATTTATGCAATGGGGCCTAGATTTTATTGGAGAAATACACCCTGCTTCCTCCGCACAACACAAGTGGATCTTAACAGCCAAAGATTACTTCACTAAGTGGATAGAGGCCATACCTACTAGGAATGCCGCAGATTCAGTCATCATTAGGTTCTTAGAAGGTCACATCCTCTCTCGGTTTGGTTGCCCAAGGAAAATAATCACTGATAATGCTGCTGCTTTTGGATCCAAGAAAATGGTTGATTTTTGTCACAAGTATCAAATAGCACTTGGTCATTCAACTGCTTATTACCCACAAGGTAATGGGTTAGCGGAATCATCAAACAAGAGCTTGGTTACCATCGTCAAAAAGCTGCTGGAAGAGAACAAAAATTCATGGCATAACAAGTTAGTGCATGCCCTGTGGGTTGACAGGCTTACAACAAAGAAATCCATTAGCATGTCACCATATCAGCTTGTCTATGGAACAAAGGCAGTGTTTCCTACCAGCCTTGGGGTACCAGTGATTACACTTGTCCAAGAGATTCAGGCAGAAGAAGACAACATGGTAAGAAGGATAAACCAAACAAATCATCTCTAGCAAACAAGGGAAGAGGTCTATAATAGAGCTATGAAGGTTCAAGAAAATATAAAGAAGTTGTTTGACAAAAGAACAAAAGCATGTGACTTCAAAATTGGAGATAAAGTTCTGAAGTGGGACTCAAGGAGAGAGGACAAAGGAAATCACAACAATTTTGATAGTTTGTGGCAGGGTCCATACATCATCTAGGCCACTATGGACCCAAATGCCTTTTTTCTACAAGAACTAGATGGTACGGAGCTGCTTGGGGGTCCTGTCAATGGCAGGATGCTCAAACACTACTTCTGCTGATTTCCGATTTCCATTTTCCATTTCCATTGTAAATACCATTGTTGTGTTATGTTTTCAAGAAAAAAGAGAAAATGTTCCAAAAAACAGAGAGAAAGGGGAGGTTCAGACATGCTCAAAACATGAACCTCTGAAGTGCAAAGGATTGGCTCTAATATGATCAAAACCTGAGCCAAAGAAGTAAAACAACTGGTTCTAACATGCTTAAAATACAAACCAGCAAGCAAAGAAGAAAAGGATCAGCTCTAACATGCCCAAAACCAGAGCTGAAATGAAGAAGAGAAAGTGACTCTAACAAACTCAAAAATTGAGTCACAAAGAAAAGAAGGATGCTTCAAAACTTCAGATTTCAAGCCTTCAAAGATTTTGTGTTCAGTTTTCTGCAAGTTTCTGTCCATGTGCAACTGTCTTTATGCCTTGGATCCACAACAAACTAGACTGTCTAATCCTAGTTTGACTGTTTTTAAATTTATGTTGTAGAATGTAGAGAAGAAATCTGCTGGACAGTTTAATCCCAGAAGGTGTTATATTAGGTAGAGAAACATATGAGGCCAACAGTTTAATCTGGTCTCATGGAGTAATAAGGTTAGAAATAGAATAGGTTTATTTTCTTGTTTGTAAAAAATAAATGATGTAAAGGGTCTGCTAGTCCAAATGCACCCTAGAAGAGAAAGTGTTAGGACATAGTCTGGGTAGGTAGTCGTTGGGGAGAATTTTTCTGCTGATGTGATGTCTTCATGATTTGTGGCAGCTGAAAATCAAAGAAGGAACATGGATCAAAGATCAGGCATCTGGCCTACCTCAAATATCATTTCTGGATTCTTAACTCCTTCAAGAAGAAGCCATCCCCATGTGGGGCCACTGTTAGCCCCCTATAAATTCCTTGACAAGAAAGCAGGGGGCTAAATTTTTTTTGAGCCTTCAAGGAATGCATTTTTCCTGAAAACACATCATCCTTGAAAGCCTCTCCATACCCTCTGCCCTTTGGTAAAATTCCACTGCTATTTCCAAGCCTCTATGTTGTGAAAAGAGTGTCCAAAGGTCTTTCCCCTTATTTCATCTTCACTTAGCCCCTGTTTCCCTCTCTTTTTCCCTCCCCTTGTTCCTCTAAATTATCCCAAAATCCCCTTTAAATCCTACACACACCCCTCGTTTGGTTTAATTTCCCCTTTTTTCCCCTATTGTTACCCCTTTCTGGCCTCAACTTGCATTAAAAAGGGGCCGCAACCCATATTTTAACATATATCAGAGCCTAGCCCCTTTGGCCAGCCCCCAAAGCCATTTCCCCCACGTAACCCAGCGCGAAGACCAGGCGCCAAGGCGTAAAGCGCTTAGCGCGATTGGATATCGGGAGCGCTATTAACCGTCGATCTGTACAGATCGGACGGTCTTTGCAAACTCCATAGTGTCTGTGGCCCACCCCTTTCACCGCTCCGATCGCATATCCACCATCCGTATGATCCCCAAATCAACGGCTCGCATTTCATCTGCCCCGATGGTCCCCGCGCCATGCCCTGTGCAGAAACCAGCGGTTTCTATCGCACCGCCTTTGGAAGGTGGGTGGTATTTTTCATTTCGCAGTGATGACATTCACTGCAGGACACGTGTCTTCGAGCACTATTTAAAAACTGCCCCCCATCGTGCATTAACGTTGGACTGTGGACCTGACGCGATATGCGCGTACACCGTCCGATATGAAGCTATCCATCCAACGGTGATTGCGCCACGAAGATGCTCGGGAGTTAGCTCAAGGCAAAAGGGACCCCTGGCCCACCGTCTGTCACCCTCCGATGCGTTCTCAACCGTTGATCTCCTTCGGAGATCGGACGGTTCGGATTAATTGCATGCCCCGCCATTGACCGGGTCCCACCACGTCACCCATTCCACATGTTTTCATATATTTTTGTCGCATTTTCGTCTGTCCCCTTTATATTTCATTCAAAGGTCAAAATGTCAAAGTTTTACATTAAAGTTTGCGACATTCCACCAACCTTCACCAGACCATTCTCCATTGTTTCGCTACGTTTTTTCGCCATCACCCTGCACTGTTCCACCATTTCACCAGGCTGTACTGCCATTCTCATTGTCCCCGCTGCGTCCACCCTCCCCACGCATGGTTTTCTTAACGTGTTTACGTGTTTTGTAGTGTTACGGGTAGGCGGAAAACCACCATGGTTCACAATCACTGTTGCAGTGACAAAGAACACAGGGAAGACCATGTGTAGAGATAGAAAATATGAGGAAAGGCCTGGGAAGCTGTTATGACATGAATTTCATTAAAGGAACAGGGTTAAACTCTGTAAAACCTTTCTAGAGCCATTAATGCGCAAAATTCACTGACATAGATAGGAATGGAGTAGCAAAGGAGTATCAGTGAAAGATCAGAGAATTTAAGACCGGTAATCAAAGATTTTTGAAGCCTGGAGTCAGTAGTTGAAGGCAAGGTACCAGATCGAAGACATCATGGATCACACAGAAGGTCCAATGCACAGAAAACCATATCATCAGGGTGTTTACATCAGCAGAATGTTCTTTCCATAAAAGGACAAAGTGCCCATACCGTCTGCATGTTATTTCATGTCCCTGAGGAAATTTCCTCCCTGACAACAGTCCTATGCTATCAGATGCATTTTTTACACAGTATGGCAGACCTAAAATCGTTGATTTTCCTTTTTTCAGTTCACCAGAGTTCTGCAGAGGTGCTACAACAAGTACATTAGAGACATACCTAGAGTAAATGGCAGCCTGACGAAGACTACTCTTTCATCCGAAGAGTATTGAAGATAAATGCCTAGGGTTTAAAGCAGAATGGGGCCTCGGCCCTCTTCCTCTTCTGAGTTTTAATGCTACATTTAGTTTTTCATCTACCTCCTCTGCTCCTCTTTCAACTATAAAAATTCATGAAGAAACTCATTGTAAAGGTTGTTGATCGGATATCTGTGATTTTCAAGCTGTTTCTTTTGAGACATAGTCTCTGTGTAAAGTTGTAAGATAGGATGAGGAAGATGTTTTCAGGCTGAATATCAAGCTGTTGGAAATTTTGTACATGACTAGTGTTTCTCTTTAATATGACAAGCACATTTCTTTGGATCCTGGTTTAAAGCAGCGGTGATGTTTTTCTATCTCTGTATTTGTTTTACCTTGTAGTTCATTACATTTCATTTCTACTGGCTCGCATCAAAAATCTGGCATAGGATTTACCCTTGTTAGGTACCCTATGTTTCTGCTCTCCTTGACTTCAATTTTTTCTACTGTATGTGTTATCCGAGGATTGTTTCAAGATAATTTAACCAGTGTAGTGGTCAAAACATATGTTGCTAGCTGATGTATGAATTTATGAAACTGTTTTCAGATGTTCTTGTTAGGCTTTGATTATAATTAATTCACTAAATATTAACTCATTAATCAACTGAAGAATACATCAATTAACTACAATGCATGGACGTTTCAGCGGAGACCCAATGGAGAGATAGGTGAAAGGGCAAGATGGACTATCTATTGTGACTAGTAATGATGCATGAATTGCATTACATATACATTGGAGTTGCCAATGATAATAATGTAGTCAATGAGAGTGGGATTACATCGAATTGGTATTTGTAATCAGCTTGGATTGCGTAGTGGAGGCAGGCTAGCGGGTGGCAAAGATCGGTGCATGGATTTGCAAGATTGGGCCTGATTATTGTATGAAGATTGTACTTTACTGAGGGCTTGTGATAAGCTTTGTATGTTTGTATGATATTTTCATATGATCTCCATGATACATAATATGATAGTTGGGGTTTTCAGCTTCAGGCTTTCCCATTAAACAACTGTGTTATGTGTGTTTTTATTGCTTGATGTGTTTTGCAATTGTTGATTAAATTTCTGCAAGATGATCAATGGTGGAATAGATTCTGTATTGTGCATGAAGTTAAAATAGTGTGTGATCAGGAGAATATTGGACATATGCATGCATATTACATATAATTTCTACATAAATCACCATGATAGTGACTGTAGAGACAAAATGAATTTACCACCTGTGACCCTGCAAACACAATAAACACGTTATGAAATCCAGAGGGAGTGGGGGAGGATTTCTCTGGAGGGTCGAGGGAATGGTGGCACGGCGATGAAAAATAGTGGATGTAATGAAGAAATGGGTGAATATCATGGCAGAATGGCGAAAAACTGGCCTGATGAGAGCTCGGGGCATCGTGGGTGTTGGGGTTCCCATGTTTTGGCCAGGTTGACAAGACCAAAAGATGAGACAACATAGAACCACTTTCAGAACTTAGGATCTAGCCATCCTAGGTCCAGAGAGGGATCTCTCTATATGAGTCAAAGGGTATGTCTTTGAAGCTCTAAGTTGTGATTTTAGGCTAGTTATAGGCTCAGGGTTGTTTGTTTGATTGTTTATGTTTGGTTGTTGGGAATCAGGAAAGAAGGCCCAATATAAGACAAGGATGAGCATAGAGGGAATTAAGCTGAGACAGATAACTCAGGGAACATCAAAGCCATTGGGCTATGGAGTCAAGAAAGGATTTATTTGTGATCAATGTACAAGCTTTCAGTTGGGATAGTCATCTAGAGCATTTGGATCTTAGAGGAGATATTTGGAATGAGACATTAAGGACAGAAAATGAAAGGAGGAGAACCATCCAATTCTGTCTATAGATAAGGTCAGAGGTCATTTAACTCCAGACCTGCTTGGACAAAATCAGAGGTGGGACAAGGGATCTTGGAAAGGCTAATTAAGATGGAAAGATCTTAGTGAGGCAGAGACAAGGTTCTAGACCCCCCAGTGTTCTCAACACATCCAACTAAATCCTCACAGGAACATCTAAACATCAATTTCATTAATTCATACATCAGAGAGCAGGCAATAACATCCACTACACTGGTTAAATCAATTGAAATCAATATTTAGATACACATATAAGAAGAAAACATAAAAGGCTGGGAGAGCAGCAACATAAGGTACCTATCAAGGGTAAATCTTATGCCAAACTTCTGATGCGAGCCAGTAGAAATGAAATGAAATGGAATTAAACATGAAAGTGAGAAAACATCACCAGCTGCTTTAGATCAGGATCCAAAGAAATATGCTTGTTATATTAAAAACAACACCAATCAGGTACATCATAGCCCATAGCTTGAACATTCATTCTGAATACATCTAATCTCAGCCTATCTTACAATATTACACAGAGAACTTGTTTCAAGAGGAAAATGCTTGCATTTCTCTGATATCTCATCAACAACCAACAACCTTTACAATATTTTCCTTCTGTGTTTTATAGCAGAGGATGAACAGAATATCGATTGAGAGGGTAGGTGAGGAACTAAATGCAATATTAAACTTTGAAAAGAAAGAGGGCCGAAGCCCATTCTGTATGAATGCTGAATGATCATCCCTGGATATGATTTTGACATATTTTGGCTGTGGTGATCTGCTGTACTTGTGGTGAATAAACAAAAAGCAAATGAGCTACTGAGAAGTCCGCTATATAAATGTTCTGATAGTTTCGAACTGCTATTAGGGTGGACATTCCTTCGGGGGCATTGTGCATAATAAAAACTGTATGGGCACCCTGTACCTTGTCCTCTGATTTAAGAAAACATTATGCTGTCATAGAAACCCTGGTGGTACGGTCTCTTGTGCATTAATCTTTTGATTGACCTTCGGGGTTCTGAAACTGGTGCTTTACCTCTGAAAAATTGGATTGAGCCCTTTAACTCTCATCATAATGCTTTAACCCCGAGCTTGAAGTCTAAACGTTTGCGTTTGCGTGCCACAAGGTCACTGCTACTACATTGATAGCGCAAATCGAGCTTTACTGGCGCCGAAGAGTTGGTAGAGTTTAAACTTTTCCCGTTGATGAATTTATGGCGCAAACACCTCCAGACGTTTCCTGTAACATCAGGCTCCGAATACCACCTCTGCACATGGTTTTCCTCGATCACCCTGTCACTGTGACAGAGATCATGCAGTATGGCGGCCATTATCCTTTGATAACCCTACAAAACACACAAATAAGTTAAGGAAATCATGGATGGGGTGGCAGATGATGTGGAGGAGGAGAAAGGTGGTGTAGACGGTGACATGGCGGAGAAAAAAATAGAGGCGCAGTGGAAATCCGTTCTGGCGGAGGTGGCGGTCCTGCAGAGCGAACAATGAATGAAAAACGTGGAAAAACACAAAAAACACGAAAATGCACCAAATATATGCAATGGAATGGGAGGGTGTACGGAGGATGCACGTGGAGATGACGTGGCGGGACCGGGTACCATGGAAAAGTCAGCAGCGGAGGGACGAATCTGGACCGTCGATCATGGCGGAGATCGACGGTGGAGGACGATGGATGGTGGGCCAGGACCTGAGCTATCGCGCGTGCAACTTCATTAAACGTCGTGCATCTTGGGTGGGCGATGGCCATTGGATGGCCCGCTCCAGATCGGACGGTCGACGATTATTTCGCTGGGCGCCCGCGTCCGATAGATAATGTGCGGGGGATGACTTTAACGGGCGGGAAAAGTGGTTTGGGAATCGTACAGAAGGACAGGTGGCGAAAGGTGAGTGGAATCGCTGGGCTATGGGGGAAAATCGCCACCCGCCCAGAGGCGGTGCGAAATAAACAGGCAGTTTATGAACAGTGCGGTGGGGACCACAGGGCAGATGGGCTCTGCTCCGTCGATTTGTCGAGCGAATGGACGACGGAGATGCGGTCTAGGATTTGAACGTGGAACATGACGGAGGCAGCGGGGTCAATGAGGACCGTCCGATCAGACAAAATTGACGGATGGAAATTCGCCCGAAAAACAAATACGATGAGCGCCTTCGGGTTTAGTGCCTTGGTCACGGCTCTGGGGCACATGGAAGGGAAAGGGCGCGGGGCTAGCGGAAAAAAGGGCTAGGCCTATTATATGGTCGAAAATGGGTTTTTTATGCCATTTTAATGCATTTTAAGGTTCTGGCCCATTTCCAAAGTGTTTTAAGGCCTCCAAAGGGTAACGATGGGAAGATGGAGGGGGCGAAATGGGGGAACAAAGGGTGTAGGGATTTTAGAGGGGATTTAGGGGGTTGATATGGGGGAAACAGAGGGGGGAAAAAGTATTTTGACAGAGGGAGGAGAAAAGGTGAAAAAGGGACATTTTGCAGGGGTGCAAGGAGTAACAGATGGCCCTTTAGGAATGGATCAACAGACAGGATTTGTATTAGGCATAGCACTCAGAGACTTCAAGGAGGATGGGTTTCAAGGGGAAAGGAATTCCTTGAAGGTCTCCAAAAATATCTAGCCCCCAGCTTGCTTGTCAAGAATTTCATAGGGGGGCTAACAGTGGGTTTTGGACCGTCTGATTAGATCAGCCAATGGTGGCCTACGATCGAGATTCATCGATGAAGTCGTTTAGACAGTTAGGCAGATGAATAATGAATGGAGGTGAGATTATATGAGGGTCGTTCGATCAGAATGATGAATGATAGAGATCGCTTGATGAAGTCATTCGGGAATATAGGTGTATGGGAGAGGGACGGGTGTGCGAATAGATTAGGGCCATTAGATCAAATCAATCAACGACTATGATTAAAAGGGAAAATACGCTGCGGAGGGCGGTAAGCAGAAAACCGGAATGGTTTTCGTGCGGGCTCTGGGGTGGTATGTGGTTTTCGGAAAAAAAATGTGATTCCACTCAGCGATCGCCACGTGGAAATCCAAAACCACCCATTTTGCATTTTTTCTCGGCGTTAAACCCTGGGCGCAAAAATTTTGTGAAAAAGAATGTGAGCCGTTGGATGGCAGGCGGAAAATCTGACGGTGTGGGTTTCGCGCGAGGGGAGGTAAGTTGCACGAGCGGATGTGGACCATCGGGCTCATCTCAGACCATTGGATCTCCAGATTTGGACGGCTACTATCTATTGTCGGGGTGGAGGCATATTAGGCCATCGGGTTTTATCCCGGCCGTAGGATTTCATGTATGGACGGTCGAGATGGAGCGACAACGTTTCAAAGGGGGAGAAAGGTTATATGGTTTGCGGAATAGATCCTAGCTTTTTAATCTATATAATGAACGGCTGAGATCTATAGAAGAGGAGGAGAGTATGGGAAATGAGAATGAGGGGGTATGAAATGAAAGGGCGCTCGATGACCGTTGATCCATGGAGATCGACGGTTCTCGTCAATTCTAACCACAACGTCGGGGGATGATAAAAAAAAGGGAAAGAAAGGGTTCCGGTAAGGTTTGATTGGGGTTTCTTGGCCTTCGAGCGTCGGATCACAAACCTTTAGGTCGCATGGAGGGGGGGCTAACAGAAATAAGCCCTCGGGGGCTAGAACCCTTTATGGGGCGGAGAAACTGTTTTTACACGCTTTTGAAGGGTTTTTAAGGGTTTCTTTGGCCTTTTAGCATCTGGTTGCAGGGCTAAGGCTATATGAGGAAAGGGGCTAATGGGTATAAGCCCTCAGGGGCTTGAGCCTGCTATAGTGCAAATAGGGTGTTTTAGGCCAAAAATCAATGTTTTTAAAGCCAAATGAGGGGTTCCGGTAAGAAAAAGAAGGGATTTTAAAACCAAACCAAGGGTAATATAAGGTTTAAAAGGGGTTTAGGATGGGATGGAAGTGAAAAGAAGGGGTTTTGGAAGAATTTCGTGAAGGGAAAAAGGTGGTGAAAATGGAGACTTTGTGAGGATTAAATGGAGCAAATGGAGGCCTTCTTAAAGAAATCTTTTTCACAAAACAACACGGCTTTTCAATGGAAACAACAGTGAGGATTTCTTCAAAGGATAGAAGACACATGAAGGCTTCAAGAATGATAGATTTTCAAGGAAAATGTTTCTCTTGAAGACTTAGAAACATATTTAGCCACCTGTTTGCTTGCCAAAATTTTATAGGTGGCTAACAATAAGTACCATCGATGCTTCACCTTGTTGACCAATATCTTACCATGTTCATTCATAAAAGGGGTTTTTTAATTATGAAAAATAGAGTTGATATATTATTGGTATACAAGGAGTTGTGGTAGGGGTAGGGGTAATTATACATATGGGGGGGGTACAAAAATGGGTATTCGATAAAAATATGGGATATCTATTAAAAATAAGAGGTATTTTTATTATAAATATGTATTGGTAGGGGGTCTAAAAAAGGATTTTGGCAAGATTTATCAATATTTAGTGAGACTAGGGGTATTATTTATAAATATCTCATGAATGAAAGTGATATGAAATAGGTTGAATAAGTGGATACTCCATGAAAAGTATTATTTTAGAATGTATTGTGATCATTATTGAAGCTAAATGGTTGATTAGATGTCTAAACCTATTTTGTTGTGTTTAATTTTAAAATTTTTATTTTTTTTCTTTAAAGATGTACATAGAAATATACCTTTAAGGACTATGTTACAATTAATGCATGAGCATGGGAAACAAAGGGGAATCATGGTCCATGTTGGGGGGAAAAAATTTCTTTTAAATTCAAAGCCATAGTTCCAACTCTCACATTAATTGTCAATCTGGGTAGGTTATGTTATTACAAAGATATCACACAAGGTATATGCAAGGAAACATGATGATTAATGCTAATGAATCTCAAACTCAATCATTCTAATAACGCTCTCAACGATCCACTCGCTTTGGATGTTACACTCTCAAACCTTGCTCACACTTACAGGAAATAAACACACAATACATAATAAACCACTCTACCACACAATCACTCTTATTCAGAAAGAAATAATACTCTTGGAAACCATTCACTCAAGAAAATGCTGAAAATAACATTCAAATAAAATAAACACACCATCAAATTGTAAAAAAAATTAAATAACTGCCACACTAACAAAGGGATTGGTCCAAGACCTATGTTGTTAGACAATATGCATGTTATATTTTTTCAATAATTAAAGCATGAAAAATATTAATATTAATAGTAACATCAATCATACATGAATCATAAATGAGAGGAATGTAGAAATTATGATGTATATTTGCAACTGCTCATGGAATTTTAATCAAAATCATAAGACACAAACCTACTCCACTTCTATGAAGAATTCAATTCACAATTTAGAACATCAATTACAAACATGAAATAAGATAACACACAAGAACAAAATATTGTTTCCAGGGGAAAGCAATCTGCTGAAAACCCCCTTTCCTACTTGCATTAATATGATGAATAGAAATGTATTACTATTGCTTTTCTCAATTGAGCACAACCTACAAGTGAATAACTTATCTTCCTGCTCACTTATAAGCTCTGAACCAGAATTAGTCAATTTATGCCTCAAATTGAGCCCTTGTTTCCTTGCATAATTTCTGAGAAATTAGGCCTCTATTATTTAGGAAATTCTTCCAAAAATATTGGGCAATTCCCAAGGTTGATCATCTGACTGCATGCAACACCTGTACACTCAAGACTAGTCTACAACTGACATTACATTACATTGGAATCTCCACCACAGGTGGGGGACTCGAATTCTCTGCATGCAATAGCTATTTTTGGTTGATTGATCAGTTAACTAGATGATCATTGAGTTTGACTAAAGTCCGACTACACAACTAACCTTCCACTAGTTCCTCCAACAGTTAGAACTAGTTTAAGTGAAAAAACATTGAAATAGCTAACCTTGATTGATACAAATTACCAATAACACATGCTTAACTGAAATCTAACTCCTCTAATTCGAATTTACTGTGCTAACTGAGTGACAAGAGCCATTTCACACAAGTTAAGTGTATCCAAGTTATCTGTTGATCTGGAAATTTGAATTTTCCCAATTTACCAAGACAAAATCAAATTCAAAATTTCTTGCTACATTTTTCAACAAGGAGATACACCAAATAGCTATAGTACCTTCATAACCCGTGATCCCTGCTACGAAGGAGGGCCCTTACTTCCTACCAAGGAATGGTACACTACACAACACACAAGCTATTCAACAGAAAGGTATGGTGCCACAGATGATTGAGATTTTCATTAATGAAACATACATGATTAAAATGTTGGTGTTATTCCCTCTATGTATGTATTTATGTATGTATCTATATGTCTATATCTTGTGCAAGTAGAGATCACACCTATTTATAATTTCATATTAAAATGATAAGATCATCATGAGAATCTCTCAATTCTTATGTGACCTAGATCTAGAATACATATTAACTGTTTGATAACAATTTCCAAGGCCAGGACAAAGTTGTAACAACTTTTCCAAGTTACAATAATCATCTATTGAAAATACTCTTTATTTTAGATGCATTTTCTATAAATTTCTCCTTTGAAAATTGAACTAACTTTGACCAAATACTTTTCCATATCAGTCTTCATGATTGTAATCCTAAAACAACATCTCAAAAAACCACACTAACCCTGTAACATCCTAGTAGTCAATTTTATGATAAAAATAGCCTAAATTAGTAGCTCTCATGCCAACTTACAAGAAAAATTAGATCATAAGGATGACATATAAAATATACATGCTTAGGTTGATGGTGGTTGTTATAGTGATAAATTATGGTCTTAAGAGTAAAAAAGGGTAAATAGAAGATATGAAAATGGATGCAAAAGATGTCAATTTCATGTCCCAACATCTCCCCCAAACATAAGCATATGAATGTCCTCACACAGACCCTTTTAGCTAGTTTTTGATGTGCTGGGAATGGAATTTTGAAAAATTACAGGCTCTTGCAGTATCCTCTAAATCTGCTTTGTCGCCTTGGGAAAAAACCAACTCCATTTCTCATAATTTATCAGTGAGATGATTTGGATGTTGATACTGATAGGTAGGGAGCTAAATAAGAGAAAATTTGAACCTAATTCCAAGACAACCAGACCCACTTCTCCTGATGCATTCTAGATACTAAGAAAACCTAGAGAGTGCCTATGTAATAGGCCCTAGTTGATTTTTAGTGTAAATAAAATAATACCAAGGTCATGGGTGTTGATATATCTAGGGACAATAGGTGCAGGAGATTTATATTCTTATCGATAAATTCTTGTTATGTATTTGTTACTTTTATGGACTTACTTATTCTTTTCATTATTATAATTATTGTTCTCTATCATCAAAGAACTACCAAAAACATAAATAAAAATGATCCAATAGGACACAAGATGTAGGCGATCAACCAAGACAAAAACCTCTCCAACTCAAGAGGAAAAATCACCAGAATTCTTCTTCTTGTAGAAAATTTAATTGATGAATTCAAAGAGATATACCCTTGACCAAGAACCCCTCCAAGACCAAGTCAATGCTTCCTCTTTGAATAGCTTCTACTTTTGACAACTTCGACCTACACAACAACTGCAACTTCGACTTGCCTAGAAAATGTAACTTCGACTTGTCCAGAAACTGAAACTTCAACTTGCCCAGAAACTGTAACTTCATTTTTCCCATAAACTGCAACTTATACTTTCTCATAAATTGCAACTTCTACATGCCTAGAAATTGCAACTTCAACTTGCCGAGAAATTGCAACTTCTCTTCTTTGCTCAGATAGATTCTCTCTCCTAGAGAACTCGACTTCCAAAACTTCTCTTCTTGATGTCCTAACTTCACTCTGCAACTTAGCTTCACTACAACAATATGTGCCCTAATTCCTTCACATGTGTGGAGATAAGTAGCCAGAAAACAAATCCAAAATAACTCTACTTTTATGCCTTCCTTTGTATTCCTCTTCTTCGCACTTCTTCTTGTCCTTATGATCGAACTTGTGTGTGTGAGTAAAGTGTCTCCAAATGAGGTAGAGTGCCCTATATATAGGCTTCCTTGATCCTCCTATTAGGTTAACTTTACATGTCCTTAGGCTGACTTATTGCTTCATGAGATCGACTTGATGCTTGCATGGTCTTGGAGGATCTTTTGACTATAATTTGACTCGAATATTTTTCTTACAATATGTGACATGCACAAGAAGGGTTATTCATATCTGACAATGAATCTATTGAGTTTATAGACTCAATGAAAAATTCTAGAAGTTCTCAATGGGATCTTGACCTAAAATAAATTTCCCTTGAGCATGAAACCCATGCCGCAAGAAAAATAATAATAAATTTATTTTTCTCTTTTCATTGAATACATAAAATCAACATTACATATGTCATTATGAAAACCGAACTTAGTTACATATTTCAACAAGGGGACATGTATTCCAAGCTAAATGTTGGGAAAAACACTTTAGTGGGCATCACATGTGATTAATTAATGGCTATGAAAATTGGAAAGGGCATTGGTAGAGGAAAAGAAGCAATAATTGGCATCCAATTATGAGAAATAAAAATAAAATAGGAGAAAAGGAAGATGAAGAGACATAAATTTGCATGCAAGGGAAATTAGAGGGAAAATGAAGAAAATAGAGGCATCAATGATAAAAATGCACCAGAGGATCAGTTCACAATTTTTGTTAGTGGAGCTTTAGTTAGTGAAATTTTGGTTTTATCCTTTAATTCTCTCATTCTCTCATACTCTTGCACACTTAGAGTATTCTTGGAGCATTCTTCACTATAAGAAAAATACCTTCCAATGGAGGTTTTTGCAAAAGCCCATATAAAAATAGCCCAAAACTTCATTTGTAGCAGATGATTTGAAAGGACTGTATTAGTTTTGATGTGTTAAGTGTATTTTCAGTTTATAAACATGTGCATACTTGTCTCATTAGTTTTCTTAAGGATTGAGGATTTTAACCATGAATTGTATATGATTTTAGTGAATTAGAAGCATGAAATAAGCACAAATAACACTAAACCACAGTGTAAAATAGATAAATAAGTCACCACATAACATTTACACAGTAGGCATGATGAAGCAGTTCACCCCTCCTAGGCTACATCTGTTGGTCTATCTCCCAATGGCATGTCCATCTTTCATTATTCTCAAAATTTTGAAAACAAATGTAGTTACAAGCCTCTAATGGTTGTTTTATCTACACCAATGGCTCCAGAATGCTCCAATTAGTCAAGAATGAATCTTCATTCACTCTGAATGGGCGAAAATTGAGTCTCCTACTCATTTTCTCAGTTACACCTAGAAAAGCTCCATTAAAGTGGAGGACTCCACTTAACTGGAGTCAAAATAGTGGAATCCACCCAAAAGGCGCATTTTTGCCAAAATCCCATCGAAATAAACTGTATAATTTAACTGTGTGGCTAGGGATGGCCACATGCCAAACCCAGTCCTGTGGTTACAGCAATGGTTGGCGGAACTATGGTAATAAAATGCGGATAAGGTTCAAACTCCAGGTTGAATGAGTGGTTAGCGTATAACCGTGCGGAGGGTGTTAAAAAACCGTGGCAATGTGACACATTGAAACTGTTATAATAAATTTCATGGTTGAAAACTGTCAGAGGTTACGTTTAATGTAACATTTTCAATGTGAACAATACACGGGACTGCTGGCACTAGCGGTCCCCAACCCACAAATGAATTTCCATTACCATTTAACAATAAGACGATGCCTATACAGGTTAATATCTTCATGTGGCTCGGGTGGTTATTCGATCACATGCTCTACCGGTGGTCTAGGGTTCAACTCCTGCAACCTCCAAAATAATTTTACACAGTGGTTCAAGGGCCACGTGGCAGCCTTAGGGATAGCCATGTGGCACCTTCCAATTGGCCCATAAAACAACGTACCAAACCATTCAACCAATAATATCATGCCACTTGTTAGCCTGGGATTGGTTCCGAGAAGGAATATTCCTCAGAATATTCCTTTTGCTGACTATGTAATCTGCCTTGCTAACTGGGCATCCCAGTCAACCTATCACAAAATTTACCTGTTTGGGATTTCGATCATAACGCGATATCTCCATCATACGACATTGGTTTTTCGAACCATTCACCATGCCAAAATCGGGAAGAGGATATCTACGCAACCATCCTAGTTTCAACCCAATCCTGTAACTTTCAATTTTGAGAAAAAATTATGAACTCCTGATCACTCCTCCCCATTGGGAAGATTTTGGACCCCAAAAGACTTTATTACTTGTTTAGTGGATGAGGGTACAATTCCCTCACCTTTCCAACCTCCATCCACTTTTCCTTGCTTAGCTTAGTGCCTTTGAGCCCAAATCAAAGGTAGTCAACACTTCCCCTCTTGGATGCTCTTGTCCTCCTGTCAAGAATTGTATCTTCCTTGAGCTCATCCAGAAATTCTAGTGAGAAATATTCAATAGAAGGTAGTTGAACATCACTTCCTTGATCATCGATCAAAGGTGGCTCATACAAACGTAAGTTTTCAACATTAACAACTGAATACATTTGCAAGTCAAGTTGAAATGCATTATTACCAACTTGATTTATGATCTTGAATGGACCATACCAAATGGGTTTGAGATTTTTACCTTCCCCTTGCATCCTTTCTTTACTAATGTGCAACCATACCTCATCTCCCTCTTGAAACTTGTGATCAACTCTATGTTTGGCATGCCTCTCTTTGTATTTTCTTTGACTTTTATCAAGATGTTCTTGAACTTGTTGATGTATAATCTGAATTTTCGCAATGAACTTTAGAGCCTTTTCAATATAACTATGGCCATCAATTGAAAAATCCTTCCCAAAGATGAAGTCTAATGGCGATTTTGGAAAATACCCAAAGCATACTTCAAAAGGTGATGTTTGAGTTGAAGAGTGATTTTCCTGGTTGTAAGCATGCTGAATTTAATGGAGTTGCTCATCCCACAACTTGGGATGTTTGCTATAATATCCTCTGAATAGATGCACAACGGTTGTCTAGTCAATTTAGTGTCCTAAATTTATAACATAAATTATCAACCAGGGCTAGTAAACTGATGAAGTGTGATGCACTATATGTGCCTAAGTATCCCTTTTTCTTACTTCGTTGTTTTTAGTGTTTTATTGATGTTTTGGGGTTTTTATGTTTGATCTTTAGTATGCTACTCTATGCTAAAAAGATGAAGTTAGATTTATGTCAAAAAGGGAGAAAAGGAAATGTTATTGAATAAATGAAAACATAGTTTATTTGCAAATTATGTTCCTAACTAGAAAATGATAAAAACAGAGAGTCCTAATCCATGGATATTATAGCTTCTAAATGAACATTCATGAAATGAAAAGTAACTCAAAACACTACAACTTAATCTGATTCATTTAGTTAGAGATTTGTTGGAAGATCTTGTGAAAAAGATTAATTCTAATGCAATGAGGATCTCCTAAAACATAAAAGAAAAGCTGAAACAACTTATAACATTACAACTAAATCTCATTCATGAGTTAGAGGTTTATTGGAAGAGCTTTTGAAAGATATTAATCATAATGTGATAAGGATCTTCTATGAAGCAAAACAATCAATAACTCACAATATTACAAGTTAGTCTCATTCATGAATTAGAGGTTTATTGGAAAAGCTTTTGAAAGAGACTAACTGCAGTATAATGAGGAATCTGATCTGAAATTGTGTGAAAAAAATATTTCTTACACAGAGATTGACAGTAGGGGCTTTTACTGGTTATTTCACCTTTACTAGAAAGGATGAAACTAGAAGCTTCTGGCCCTCTTACTGACTCTGCCTAAAGAAATATAATGTAAACACTAAATAGATCTGGAAAATGAGAATCTTCTTTTTAACTAAATAATAGAAAATGAAATGATAATAACTCAAAATATCACAATTGAATCCCATTCATTTAATAGAGATGTATTGGAAGAGCTTGAGAAAGAGACTAACTGCAATATCATGAGGATCCTTTATCTAAGCAAATGACATGAAACATAATGCTAAAAGCTATGATTTCAGAAAGAAATCTAAGTAAGGAAATATGACAAAACAGAATTGAAAATGACTTATCTAGAAAACATGCAAAACCTCCTCGAATAGCAGGGGCCCTCTGCTACCAATTTGGTGTAATCCTTAACTCCTTGAAGATGTGATCAAAACAACATCAAAGAACTAAAATTCTTTATTGATAAACTCACAAATCTACATCCCATTCCATCTTAAGCTTTGTTACAAAACACTCTCTAATCCTTTCTCTTCTTCTCCTATTTTTTCACTACTCATGATAGGAGAAAGCTTCTCCTATTTATACAAAATATGAGAAGTTATCTCATTAATGGGAGTCCATGAATCTCTCCCTCTATCTCTAGAGTTACAATCAAAATAGGAAATGATAATACACATGTCTTTTTAGAGTTTCAACACAAATAAGAAATGAGACACATATCTTCTTAGAGTTTCAATACAAAAAGGAAATGAGACACATGTCCTCATGATCCCATGATCTTCTCCACTCAAATTCGAATTTGGTTATGGGAGGCCACATAAAGGTCTTTTAGAAGCTTTCTTTTGGCCTACACATGTCACAAAACTCATAACACATATATAGATATATGAAACTATGTTAATTTTCTAGTTTCTAATCATAAATTCACTCTAAATACATAAAATAAATAACTTTGGAAGACAAGGATCCTAACCCATATATTTATGAAAATGGTTACTTGATGTAGGGTTTTAGGTCAGATGGCTATGAAATAAGAGCTTAATGGTTATGAAATAATGGAAATATGTATGAATATGGTAAACACTTTTGAGACTCAACAACGGTTATGTTCACCACCTCGGTTTTTCCATTAGTTTGCGGATGAAAAGCGATACTCTTTTTCAACTTTGTGTCCATCATACTCCATAGATTTGACCAAAAATTCCCAATGAACCTAGAATCCTTATCACTAACAATAGAAGTTGGAAATCCAAAATGAACCTAAACATGTTGAAAATAAAGTTCAGCAGTTTGTTCAACAGTAATGGTTTTCTTACATGGCATAAGTATACACATTTTACTGAATCTATCCACAACTACATAAAGATAATCATGATGTTTTCTTGACATAGGTAGACCTCCAACAAATTCCATGGAGACACTCTCCCATGGCCTTGAAGGTATCGGTAGTGGTGTGTACAACCCAAGCTTCCTATTAATAGGCTTACTTGTTGCACACATAGAACAACCTCTTATAAAATGTGACACACTATCTATCATGCGAGGCCAATAGAAATACCTCTATAGTTGCGCCCCTATTTTTCTTACCCCAAAGTGTCCAACAATAAGAGATGAATGAGCTTCTCTCATGACACTTCGCCTCTCTCCTTGTGGTATACAGCTTTCCCAAATGAAACCTAAATTTTTTACGCATGTGATAATCTTTTTCTTCAACTTGATTCCCTTCACTCAAACTAGCATACACATCTTTAGAATCAACATCATGTGCATATTGTTCTATGTAACTCTCATGTACAATAGAATCATTTTTGAGTAAAGTAGATGCACTAATGATTGGTCTTGAAAGCATATCAACAAATTTATTGAAAATAGCTTTCTTGTATCTTATAACCAAGTGAAACTGTTGAAGAAATCCCATCCACCTGAAATGTCTTGATTGTTGCAATTTTGTTTATGACTGCAAGTACTGTAATGGTTGGTGATCGATATGCACAATCATATCTTTACCCATCAAGTAGTATTTCCACTTCTTGACACTTTGTACCAACACATATAGTTATTTTTCATATGTATGATAATTAGTTACAACACCATTAAATGTTTCAGAATGAAAAGCGATAGGCTTACCATGCCGCAAAAGAACTGCGCCCATGGCATAATCACTAGCAGCAGTTTGTATATTGAATAACTGTCTCAAATTTGGTAATGCAAGCACTGGAGTTGAAATGATATTGTATTTTAAAGCTTCGAAAGCTTGTTGTTGTTTGCCTCCCCATTGGAAGCGTTTCTTCACACTTGTCACTGCATGCATAGGAGCTACGATGGAAGAAAATTTAGCAATAAACTTTCTCCAATACTGATATGCACCTAAGAAACTTCTTACCTCGGTTACTATTTTGGGTGTGGGCCAATTCACAATGGCTTCCACTTTAGAAAGATCAATTCTCAACTCTCCTCCTCCTACAATATGTCCCAAATAAACCAAAGAAGTCTTTCCAAACTCACACTTTGACATCTTAAGAAATAATTTCTCTTTCTTCAAAATATCAAGCACTCTATTCACATGCAAGACATGTTCTTATATTGTTTTGCTGAAAATCAATATGTCATCTAAGTACAAAATCACAAAGTCATCAAGGAATGGACGCAAAACACTATCCATAACATGCATTAAAGTTTATGGTGCATTACACAAACCAAATGGCATAACTAACCACTCAAAGAGTCCTTGTTTGGTTTTGAATGCAATTTTCCATATGTCACTTTCTGCAATTCTTACTTGATGATATCCACTTCCTAAATCTAACTTAGTGAAATTTTTTGCTTCTTTCAGTTGATCAAGAAAATCATCTATCCTTGGGAGTGGGTAACGATTCTTTATGTTCAAATCTGTGAAGTCTACACACATGCGCTAAGTCCCATATTTCTTTGGAATCAAGACTACGGGTGAGCTGTATGGCGAAGTGCTTGGCCTTATGATTCCTTTGTACAACATCTCTTTGATTTTCCTATTTATTTCAGCATTCTCCATTATCGACATGCGATACATACATATGTTTGGAAGAGGACAATCTTGCTACAACCGAATCTCATGTTGAATATCTCTTTTTGGAGGCAATCTTGTTGGCTCCTGAAACATCTCATGATGTGCATCAACTATATAATATAAATATGATTTCAACTTAGGATCACATCCCTCAAATGATTCATGAATAACATTAAATTTAGGCTTAATCATTAGAAGAACAAAATTCTTACTTGAATTTACCAGCATCTTTACCTATCCAGCATTTACCATAGCAATATTTGTCTTCTTGCGATGTGCTCTAACAATATACTCCTTTCCATATTTGAATAAATGATATTTGTTCTCATGGTGATGGAAGATTTCTTTCCTGTCATAAAAGTAAGGAATCCCCAACACAATACCTATTATTTCAAGCAAAACCACATCTAATTCAACTGTGTCAACAAAATGTGCAATGATTGCAAACCGCAATATGCATTTCTTTGAAACCTGTAAATTTGCATCCTTACAAATCCAACCCAATGGATATGGTTTTGGATGTGGTATGGTCTCAAGGTTAATTTTCTTGACCAAGTCTTCAAATATTAAGTTTTCTTGTGACCCACTGCCAAACAATGTGTCAATCCTGGTATGCTTGGATATGACCCTCACATGAAACATTTCAATTCTTTCTTCTTCATTTGGAGCATGTATGTGACAGTTTGATGTACTAGTACTGGGTTTAGTTTCAATTTATTTTCCCTTCATGTTCTTCAAATCCATGGCTGTAATCTTAGATTCATAACCTGAATCATTTCCTAAATCATGTTGAGTTGTAGCTGCAATTTTCTGTTTGAAAGTGCAGAAGTGTCCTCAGACACACAACTTTATTGATCAAGAAAAAATATTACATAGCAAATTACAGGAGTTTACACACGTAAACTCACACTCTCACATTCTCTCATTACACATTACAATGAAAATAGGAAACTAACTGTTATAAACTCTATGTTTTCTAACCGTCGATTACCCAGGATGTGAAATAGCAAATTGTCATTTACATCATCAACTTCATATCTACCTAACTATATGCTTTTATTCATTAACTCTTTTCTAGAGTCTTAATTTTTAATAACAAATTTCTAATTCTAAATATCTCAAAGATTTATTAAATATTCTAGAATAATAATTATTAATTTAATATCTTAAATTAATAATTATTTTATTCAAGCACTATAACCTATGATAAAATTTATTTTTGGATCATCTAACATTCCCCCCTATGATACAAAGATACATTAAAACAGATACCAAGTTCATCTCTGAACTTAGTAAACTTTATTCTGCCAAGAGGTTTTGTGAAAATGTCGGAGGTCTGATCTTCTGAAGGGCAAAACACTGGCTTGATGACGTCCTTTGCAATGAGAGATCTAATATGATGATACTTTGTGTCCACATGCTTTGTCTTTGAATGGAAAACTGGATTCTTAGCAAGCTTTATTACTGATTGATTATCGATGAATAATGAAGTAGCTTCTGCTAGAGGAATCCCCAAGTCCTATAAAACTCGACGTAACCAAACAATATCACATGCTGCTTCCCATGCTGAAATGTACTCTGCTTCTGCTGAAGAAGTGGCCACTATAGTTTTCTTCTTGCAACTCCAGGAAACTGCAGCTGACCCCATGTTCATTAAGTAACCCGAGGTTGATGCCCTGTCATCAATACTGCTAGCAAAGTCGACATCTGAAAATCCACCAAGTACAAAATTTTTAGTCTTTTTGTAAAGAAGACCAAAATCTTTTGTTCCTTGGATATATCGAAGAACTCTTTTGGCTGCATTCCAGTGGCTATCTAACGGTTCCTGCATAAAACGTGAAAGAATACTGACTGCATAAGATAGATCAGGACGAGTGGTTGTCAAATAAATCAAGCTGCCAATCAACTATCTGTAAGTCGTGCTGTCCACCTTCCCCCCCCCTTAAAATTTTGAAAGTTTTAAGTTTTGTTCCATAGGGGTAAGGACAGGCTTACAATCATGCATTCCAAATCACTGAAGATTTTCTGCTACATATTTACTCTGGGAAATGAAGATCTGATGTGGACGTTGTAATACTTCAACCCCAAGATAGTAGTGAAGTAGTCCCAAATCTGTCATCTTAAAACCTGCATGCAAATCATTTTTCACCTGTTCAATGTGATCATCATTGTTGCCTGTAATGATCAAATCATCAACATACATAATGAGAATGACCAGATATTTTCCCTGTTGGCGCACATACAAAGTATCATCAGATTCACTGTGACGAAAACCAACTTTGCGAAGGTATTCATCCATTTTGGCATACCAAGCACGGGGAGCTTGTTTTAATCCATATAAAGCCTTGATTAATTTGCAGACTTTATGTTCTTGCCCTTTAACTTCAAACCCTGGTGGTTGTGTCATGTATACATCTTCCTGTAAGTCCCCGTTGAGAAAAGTTCTTTTGACATCCATTTGATGAACTTTCCACCCTTTCTGAGCTGCTAAGGCAAGTGTGAGGTGGATGGTGTTCCATTTAGCTGTGGGAGAAAAGGTCTCCTCATAATCGATCCCTTCCTGCTGCGCAAAACCTTTAGCAACAAGGCGTGCTTTATACTTGTTAATATCACCATTTTTCTTGTACTTAATTTGATAAACCCATTTGCATCCAATAGGTTTAACATGTTGAGCACAATCAACAAGTTGCCAAGTGTTGTTGTCATGAACTTCCTGATATTCATCAACCATTGCTTGTTGCCATGCTTTATGTTTTACTACCTCTTGAAAAGAAGAAGGTTCAGTAAAATCATTTGCTATCAAAGCAAAATTGCCTTCATTTCATTTTGATGCCCTTGTTCCTGTTTTGTTTTTTTCGTTAGGCCTTACATATTTCAATAGTTGAAGTGCCCATTTTGGAAGTTGTTTCTCACTTGTTTGAGGTTATGATAAGTCTCCATCATTGTAGAGGGGGTTAATGTAAACTGATGTTCTTCATTCAGGTGGCAAATCTGGAGAATCACTGTCAGAAGAACTACTGCTGCTTGGAGACGCTGATGAACTGCTAGAAGACCCAGATGACTTTGTTGAAGTAGTTGGACTGGATGAATCATCTTCAGAGGAAGGAAAATCAAGTTCATACCAATTTGGTGAAGTTGGTTGACTATGCATATTTCCTTTCCTTTTACTGCCTTTAGTTTCTAACTTGTGAAGAAGACTTTCGATTTCTTCAACACTCTTACTCTCTGTTTCATAAAAAATGACATCCCTGCTCACAATAAATTTTCCATTGGTAAAAAGACGATATCGTTTATTTTCATCTAAATATCCAATCATGGTGCATTTTAAACTTCTTGAATCAAGCTTAGTTCTCTTTTCTTTGGGAACTAAGGCATAACAGATGGATCCAAAAACTTGAAGATGTTTAACTTTAGGTTTGAAACCAAACCAAGCTTCATAAGGGGTGATTCCTTCTAATGAAGCAGTTGGAGATCTGTTTCTTAGATAGACAACTGTATGGATTGCTTCTGCCCAATATGTTGGACTTAACCCTTTGAAAGTTAACATGGATCTTGTCATGCCTAACAATGTGCGATTCATCCTTTCTGCGACTCCATTTTTCTGAGGAGTGTAAACATTTGTAAGATGCCTTCTAATACCATTTTCACTGCAATAGGTTTTGAATTCATTTGAATTGAATTCTCCCCCATTATCTGTCCTGAGAGTACCTATCTTTTCTTTGGCCTCATTTTCAACAAGTTGTCGAAAAATTTTAAATTTCTCAAATGCTTCTGACTTGTTTTTCAAGAAGTAAACCCAAGTCATTCTACTGAAATCATCAATAAATAGCAAGAAATATTTGCAACCACCTAATTAATTTTTTAGTGGACCACACACATCACTGTGAACTAGTTGCAGCAGTCTGTTTGTGCGCCATGTACTTGTTGGAAAACTTTCTCGACACTGTTTGCCATAGATGCAGGCTTCACATTTAGCATTTTATTTGTTGAAAGTCGGAATTCCTTTAACCATCCCTTGTTTCTGCAATTGAGAAAGACTATCAAAATTCAAATGTCCATATCTTACATGCCATAATATTATAGGTGAAATTCCTATAGTAACTGCCCCTGCAAAATCAGAATGCCTTGGAATAACTGTCCCTTTCATCCTTAACAGTTTTCCATCTTCATATCCTGTCATCACTGTTTGTAAGTTCTGTTTGACTGAATTAATCTTAACTAAGCCATCTTCCATAATTATTTTATGTCCAACTTGTCGAATCATGACCAAATACAACAAATTTTTCTTAAAGGTGGGAACATACCACACATTGGAAATCAATTTTTCTCCATTGTCAAAGAGAAAAACTTTGACTGCACCTTTTCCATAAGGCATATGTTTTGTATCATCTGCTAGAAATATGGAATTAAGATGGCACTCTTGAAAATTCCAAAAGAAATCTCGTCTATAGGTCATGTGCTGAGTCGCTCTTGAATCCAAAATCCAAGCATCTTCATAATCACTCTTAATATAAGAGGAAAGTTTGATTGCTGGTGAAGAAGTGAAGACATATTTTGAGTCATTATCATCTTGATCTTGATCATTTGCAAACTATGCTGAAGGCTGTTTAAACTTAGAAATTTTATTGATAGATGTGCGACAATCTGAAGCATAGTGACCAACTCTGTTACATCGCCTGCAAACAATTTGACTCAAATCAGTGCCTCTTCCTTGAGACTGTCCTCTCCCTTCAGACTGTCCTCGAGTACTTCTGCTTTTTCCTCTATTTTGAGATTTTCCTCTCCCTAGATTCTGTCCTGTGCCTTGCTGAGATCCTCTGTTTTGATTGTTTCCTCTGCCTTGAGAGTTGTTTTTGCCTGAATTGGAGCCTCTGTTGGAGTTGTTTCCTCTGTGTTGACTGCGACCACGACCTTGCACTGCTCGATTTTGATTAAAATTACCTTTGCCTTTGTTTTTGGAATTGTCAGGTGAGGAGTTGCTAGTACTGGCTTCTGTGAGAAAAACATCTTCACCAACTTTCTTTTTCTTCCCAAATTTTTTATCATGTTGAGTCAACATTTCACAGAGCTCATGAAACTTTAGCTTTTCTAAGTTTTCAGTGAGCTGTAGAGTTTCTAAAAAATGTGTGTAAGAAGAAGGAAGCCCAACAATTAAATTGTGACCATAAAACTATCATCAACTGCTTGAAAACCAACATTAACAATTTCCTGCTTAATATTCTTAAGTCTGGAGATGTATTCAAGAATCTCTCCTTCGTTAGTCAATTTTTGATGCAAAAATTTTAATTGTAGGTCAAATCTTTTTGATTGAGGATGAGTATCAAACAACTCTTTAAAAGTTCTCAAAGAAGACCAAGCATCTTTAGCATTTTCGATATGGACATACATTTAATCATTGACAGAGGATTTAATGAGAGCTAATGCTTTGGCCTTTTTAACTTCCCATTTTTCTAGCGCAACTGCATCTATAGGTTTATTTGGCTTTACATCTCCATCACAAATATCATGCCATAGTTCATTATAAACAAGAGTACTTTCGATGAGGCGTTGCCATGTTTTGTAAGATTTTGAGCCTTCAAGTTTGTCGGAATCAGAAAAGAAATTAATCAACTTAGACATTGTAGTGTTAAGACTTCACACCACGAATCAAGCTCCAAAAAAAAATCAAGATGCGCAACACAACAACAACACATGACGCAAAAGAAACGAACTATCGGGGCTTGGCCTTGACCCTCGAATATTTGTCGAAATAGGAGAAAATTGACTGAGCTTTGCACTTGGCTCTAGTCAATTTCTCAAATATTTACAAGGCAACTTTCAAAATTTGACTTTTACAATAGTGCTCTTGCACAATCCTGGTAAAAAAATTACCCCCCCCCTCAAAGTAAAATTACTTTGAGTCACACTTATCTCTCCAGAAACAAATTACAATGCACAAATCTCCTTATTACTCCAAAAAATTACAACATCCTAATTACTCCAATTACAAAAAATATTCCAATATTCTTAAAACAATCTACTTATTTCTCCAAATACAAAGTTCCACCTTATCGCTCCAATTATGATTTCAATTACAAATCACAATTAAAAAAAAACTCCAATTACAATGTGAACCATTGACTCCAAATACACTTTATGCTTGAAATAATTTAAAACGCTGGTTAGAACCAAATGATTTAAAACGCTGAGGAAAATGGTTAGCTGAACGCTGGTTCTTAAACTTTAACTGAACGCTGGTTCTTAATCGTAGCTTGGCTGGATTTTAACTGAACGATGGTTCTTACACTTTAACTGAACGCTGGTTCTTAATCGTAGCTTGGCTGGCTTTTAACTGAACGATGGTTCCTACACTTTAATTGAACGCCGGTTCTTAATCGTAGCTTGGCTGTCTTTTAACTAAACGCTGGTTAAAATGCTGATTTGAACGAACCAAACTACGTGCTTCATTTCTAGGCGGAAATAGCTGTGTTCTTCATTTCGTGCTTCTCAAGCTGCGTGCTTCATTTATGGGCGGAAATAGCTGTGTGCTTCATTTCGTCCAGCCAGTTCTCCTCTTTCTCAAGCTGCGTGCTCTTTAATCGTTGCTTTCAACATTAAAATACAACAAAAAGAAACATTGTTTCTTTAACTTTCAACGCTGCTATTTAAGACACTAAATAGCGGACCAAATTAAATCGTTGTTTCAACGCTGTTCTTAATGTAAAATCGATTTGCAAGAAAGTGCAGAATCGATGTTCAGAATCGATTCATTACACACTATGCAGAATTGTTGCAGGGGCAGAGGACGTGGGCGTGGAAGGGTGATTGGCAGAGGATTACAATGCAGAAAACGTGAATCAATGGATGTAAATTGATGCCACATATAAATTGAAAGTGCAGAATAAATGTGCAACGACGCTTTCCCTTTTTTACTTCACTCAAACAATTTGAAACAGAAAATTCACATAGATTTTGCATTTTCCTTTTAAAAAAAAAAATGATTTTAGAATTTGTAGATCTAAAATCAATAAAAAACATTTGAAAATTTCATACCAATCTTTTGCTGATCACTTCAATGGAGTTGAGTTTTCCATGACCTGATAGAGCTGGAATCTCCTCCTCACAACGTTACCATGGCTCTGATACCACATGAAAGTGCAGAAGTGTCCTTAGACACACAACTTTATTGATCAAGCAAAAAGATTACATAGAAAATTACAGGAGTTTACACACGTAAACTCACACTCTCACATTCTCTCATTACACATTACAATGAAAATAGGAAACTAACCTATTTGTAAGCTCTATGTTCTAACTTAATCTAGTTATGGATCACTTGGAAAATAAACAAGTGTCCATTTACAATAAATGAGCTTCTAACCACTCTACTAACTTCACTCCTAACTTAGAGCCTAGGAAATGACTCTTTTCTAGAGTCCTAATTTTTAATAACAAATTTCTAATTCTAAATATCTCAAAGATTTATTAAATATTCTAGAATAATAATTATTAATTTAATATCTTAAATTAATAATTATTTTATTCAAACACTATAACCTATGATAAACTTTATTTTTGGATCATCTAACACTGTTTCCCTTTGTTATTGTATTTCTTGGGCCTCATTTCAGGATGTAATTTTCACAATGAGTTCCATCATGGCCTTCTTTTGAACAATGTTTACAAACCACTTTTTCTCCCTCTTTCTTAACATATGCATTCTTTTTGCTTTTACCTTTTGAGGTATTCTCTTTATTTTCACCCTTAAAAGGTTTCTTTCTACCCTCTTCAGAAATGTTCTTCCCTCTAGCTTCTAGATGTGTGGCCTGAACACATACTTCATCTAGACTTGTGGAGTTAAACCTGAGAATAGTATGTTTTAGGTAGCTATGTAAGCCTCCTATATACTTGAGAAAAGTATCTTGGCTCTGCAAATCTACCCCTAATAAGAAAGATCTTCTCCTAAATTCTTGGGTGTATTCTTACACATTTTATCCCTTCAATTGCCTAAAGTTTTGACAGTTCATTATGGCTTTTTGCATATGAGCTAATGGATAAAATTATTGTTTTATACTAGTAATGAAATCAGTCCATGATAGAATAATCTTACCATGCTTCTTGATCTCTTCCTTTGTCTTGGATTTCCACCAAACAAGTGTTGCACCTTCCATTCTCGATGAAGCTAATTGGATTTTGGTATCATCATATTGAAGGTTATGGATTATCAAATAGACCTCCAATTGCCTAATCCAATTATCAAGATTTTCTGCATTGACTTCACCATTAAACATTGGCAATTCAAGCTTAACATCAAGTTTTAAAAAACGAATTTTACCAGTGTTATTTGACTTGTGTGGCTGATGTACTGAAGAATAAGTAGAGGATGATGATGATGAGGGTGAGGATGATGTCTCTCCATTTCCTCCATTTCCTCCATTTCCCTTCTTTGAATTATCTTCATCATTGTGACCTTCTGAAGATCCATGTCCTTCCTTGTGAAGTTTGGATCCTTCTCCTTCTAGTCTCTCATTCCTTTCTTGATAAAGGATACTAACCATCCCAGTCATATCAAGGAATTTTTTCCTAAACACTCTTTCTTCATATTTGTGATCAAATCCTTCATGGATTTATCCTTCTCTATGAGACATACTTAATGTATCTTCTACTTCCTTAGGAGGTGAACTAGGTGGTGGATATTGTGGAAATCTTGCTCTTCTTTTCTTTGGCTCTTCTTGAGACCCTTCTGCTTCCACAAATTTTGCTTCTCCTCTTTTGAGCTTGAGCTTAGTAAGCATCTAAAAACTTGCAAACAGTTAAACAATTCTTTGCACTAAACTACACCAGAGAATAAACTCTAGCTATGATACTAATATGATCTAAAAGGCTGTATTAGTTTTGTTGTGCTAAGTGTATTTTCAGTTTATAAACATGTGCATACTTGTCTCATTAGTTTGCTTAAGGATTGAAGATTTTAACCATGAATTGTATATGATTTTTGTTAGTATGAATCTTTCGTTGTAAAAGATCACTTTAGCTACGCATAACAAATAGCCCTAACATTGATTATGGCTACAAAATATCTTTAAGTCTGCTGCAAAAATTCAGATCTAAGCACAAAAGACATTAAGCAGATAAAATATAATATGGCTCCATGCATCCAATAGACAAGACAAGAACAAAGTGTTTAAAAGAATGATTTGTATTATATTAAAGAATGGGGCACCTGAGAGGAAAACAAGAAAGGTGTTTTCCGGTTCTCCTCAATGGGATGGGTTCTTGAAAGTCCTCAACGTTTCAAATCTAAAATTCCTCTCTCTTATTGTGGTAGAAAAACCCTGACAAACATAGAACTCAATGGGAGCTCACAAAGAAAAAATGGAAAATGGTGACCAAGAATAGATCTAGTGTGATCTAATGCAATGAAGGTGACTAATGAATGGGGAAAACCCTTCTATTTATAACAAAATATTGGGGTGTTCTAGAATTCGGTGCATGAATAAAATATTATTAATCAAATTCTAGAATCACCCTTTAGGAATATTTTATTATATTTGTTGGAGGGAAAAGGTCTTTTGACTTGGGTCAATTCCTTTATTTATAAAAAATAAAAAAATAAATGATTTATTTATTATTTTAGGGACATGATGGGAATATAATTAAATAAATAATGATTTATTTAATTATTTAAAAATGATTTAGTCAAATTTAACTAGGAATATTATTTAAATAATGATTTGAATAACTTATTCCTAGGAAATACTTAAATAAATAATGATTTATTTAATTAATTTCCTTGTTTTGGGTTAAATATGACCAGAAAATATAGATAAATGTTATTTTATATGGTGAAAGCAATTTTACTTAGGGTAAAATTTTTCTTACATGGTGTACTTGGGTTCATCTAATGATAATGAGTTAGATGACCAAAAAAATGGTGTAACAGATTTCCCCCAAACGTACGAGTGTTAGGAGAAAATCGTATGACCGAAGTACGTTGTAAGAACGCAATCACTAGGCATCAAGAGGGAAGTGAGAGAGATAAATGTAAGGTAGTTTAATGTGCTAAAGGACTAGACCCGGAGGAGATGAGACTTACAGGTGCAACAAGTCTCTAGGGGATGAAGTAGTACCAGTGTGAAAGGCGACGGGGGAGGCATACCTATGCCCGCTGATACAATAGTACAAAGAATAAGGCGCCCGAAAAACCACAGAATGCAAGGATGAAGCATATGCTGGCCTAAACATGAGCCGAACAAATAAAATGATGAATCCCACATACATGTGATGCCTAGAATAACCGTCAGGACTTATACAAGAAGATTTTAGTACATGAGATACAAATATACCCAAATGCCCCCTACACACGGGGAAGGGCTCACAACATCTAACTGGTATATGCAAATCGAAGAGGCGCTGCAAGAGGTTGAGGCCGATATCATCAAATGAGAGGAGCTGCATCAAGGGCAGGAATAAAAAAGTCATCCGGGCATTTGGGGGGCTACCGGCAGGGCCACCCCCTCATGAGGGTTGAGATATCTCGCACACGTCCGAGAATCACCAATAGCTGCTGCTGCATCACTGGACCATCAAGTGTATAGATCACGATCATTCTGAGAAGATCTCGAACCAAGGTACATTGCCCCCTAGACCTGGCTTCTGGAGTAAATGAGCTGATGTCGATAGAAGTAGGTTCACCATAGGTGAGGCAATAGGGGAACCCCAACTAAGGCACGAGGGAAAATAGTAGAGCGACGAACAAAGAGACACTAATGATGATGATGGAATGAGGGATGATCCAAAGGGGATCATAAATAACATGAGTAAAAAAGGGTATCTCATGACGGAAATTGACACAAACAGGAATGAGTGTGGAGGCAAGGTGGTGCTCCCAATGATATGTGTGGTAAGTGAGAAAATCTGATTTTGAGGGGAGGTGAGGTAAATGCTCCGTGGACAACATGAGTCCTGGCGGAGTAACAAAATGAAAAATAAATAGATGCTGGCTATCGAGAAGAGAAGAAAACCCGCATTTCACAGGGAAAATGCTAGGGGTAATATCTCTTAAGATAGAGTGCATTGCGAGGATTAGGAAGGATATGGCCTTCAAAGTCCTCTAAAAGATATGCCCCCTTACCAAGGTCTTTACTGATGATGTAAGGACCTAGCCATAATGAGTCGAACTTCCCATGACCGAGGGTATCGTGGGCCTGGTCATATACTAGAACGAGGTCACCTTTGTGAAAGGTACGAGGGTGGACTTTTCGGTCATACTGAGCTTTGGTGCATGTTTTGGTCGCTTCAAGAGTTTGTAATGCAACACAACGGTCTTCAGAGGCACGCTCGAGCATGATAAGTCATTGTTCTAGCCGTTGGGTATCAGGGAGAAGTTCAACAGCCAAGTGAAGGGAAGGGATTTCACATTCGATAGGTAAGACTGCCTCCTCGCCAAAGACAAGGTGGAAAGGAGTGAAACCGGTGGCGGTTTTAACAGAAGTATGATAAGCCCACAAAGTAGGGAAGAGCATGAGATGCCAATTGGTTTTGTGCTTATTCACCATTCGTTGAAGCATGGTCTTAAGAATTTTGTTGACCGCTTCAACTTGGCCATTACCTTGGGGGTAATAAGAAGATGAATATTGGTGCTCAAAACCCAATAGGGAGGATAGCTCTTGCCAAATTTGATCTTTGAAATGTCGGCCATGGTCTGAGACTAACTATTTTGGAACTCCGAATCGAGCAATGACATGGTTAAAGAAAAAGAGGGCTACAGTGGCTGCCTTATTGTTAAACGTTGGCATAGCTTCAGCCTATTTAGTGAAATAGTAAACCGCCACAATGATATATTTGTGGTTACTAGTAGATGGGGGTCGAAATTCCATAAAGTCGATGGCCCATTTACAAAAAGGACCGGCGGTGACGATAGGATGGAGAGGAGCGGGAGGAGCTCGCGCCTTGGGGGCGAAATGTTGGCAATTGGAACAATGTTTGACTGATTCAATGCAATCACTGAAGAGAGAAGGCCAAAAATACCTAGCACGCATGATTTTTTGGGCGGTGGCGAGGCCAGAGAGGTGGCCACCACAAGCACCGCTATGACAGGCATTGAGGACTTGTTCGGCTTCAACGTGTGTGAGGCAACGACGAAGGACAGTATCTACTCCGCGATGATAAAGGTCATTGCCGATTAGAAGGTAGCGAGAGGCTTGGTGTCGGATACATTGTCGAGCATCTCGATCGAGATGGAGGGCGAAATTTTGGGTTCACAAGTAAGTAAGGATGTCACCGTACCAAGGATCATCGGTGGTGATGGCAAACAAATTTTCATCGGGAAGAGCATCATTAATTGGAGTATCTTGTGTTCTGGTAGGAAGATTAGAAATGAGTTCAGTGAGGACTAAACCTTTCTTACTTTTTGGGTTGACAAATTCAAGGTCGAATTCTTGGAGGATAACGACCCAACGGGTGTACTTCCCATTGAGGATGCGACGACTTAATAGGAAAGCCATGGGGTTGGAATCAGTCACAACCTTGGTGGAATGCATGAGGATATAATGACGTAGTTTTTGGACCGAGAACACGATAGCTAGTGCTAATTTTTCTTCATGCGAGTAGGACACAGGTGGATCGGCAAGGGTCTTACTGACATAATAGATCACATGTTCGATACCGTTATCATCCTCCTGAATAAGGACACCAGCAACCGAATAGGTGGAAGCAGAGATGTATAGGATGAAATCTCAGTCAAAGTCAAGGGGACGGATCAAGGGAGCGGATGTAAGAGCATGCTTGAGGGTGTCAAAATACTCTTGAGCAGACGTATCCTAGACAAAATGGCTGTGAGATCAAATAAGTCGAAGAAAACCATGTGCGGTAGTGGCGTAGTTAGGAACGAATCAGCGAAGAAAATTGGCTTTGCCTTGGAGACTTTGTAGTTGGCGTAAGGTATGAGGCATAGGGAGTTCAAGAATGGCTTGAAATTTCAAAGGGTCGAGAGTTATCCTGTCTTTTGACACAATGAAGCTGAGGAGATGATCGACGAGAACAAATAAGACACATTTCAATGGGTTAAGGCGAATGTTATACTTGCGGCATCGGAGAAAAATGGTACGTAGGTCATGAAGGTGTTGTGCCCGATGTTTAGAACGAGCAGTAAGGTCATCTAAATAGGCAAGGATAATATGGGCTAGGTCATGGAAACAATAAGACATGGCTCGTTGAAAGGTAGCGCCGGCGTTTTTAAGGCCAAATGGCATGACTCGGTATGCGAAAGTGCCCCACGGACTAATGAACGCGGTTTTAAGTTGATCAGCATGACGGATAACAATTTGGTTATATCCATAGAAGCCATCCATAAAGGAGAGAATCTCATGCCCCGCACACTCATCTATGATTTGGTCAATAAATGGTGTGGGGAAGTTGTCTTTGGGACAAGCTTTGTTCAGGTCGCGAAAGTCGGTGCAAACACGAATGGTGCCTTGTTTTTTGAGGACGGGAACTGGGTTGGACACCCAAGTGGTATATTCGATGGGGTAAATGAAACCAGCTCGCTGGAGCTTATCAATTTTAGCTTTGATGGCTTCATGCCTAGAAGGATGAATGGGTCTCAACTTTTGATGGACCGGGATGGCATCAGGCCATGTGTCGATGTGATGTTCGACAATGGTAGGATTGAGTCCGGGCATTTCTGAGTAGGACCAAGCGAAAATATCACAGAATTCTTTGAAGAGTTTGGTGTAGGCTTCAATTTCTTCTGGAGTGCATTGGGCACCCATGGTGATATGTTCTTCAGAACCTGGTTTGACAGAAATGTCTATTTTAATGGTAGGAGAGATATTAGCCATATTGCCTTCTTCGAAAGCGTGAGGTGCAGGGATGGGGTTTTTGAACCAATCAATTTTGTCGGGAACGAAGTCTTTAGATTCGAGGGAATATTGGTCATGGGACTGGTGCGGTAGGAAGTATGCATGATGGTGCATGTCGTCCTATGGAAAATCAGGTGCGGTCATAGCTTCCATGATGTCTTCATCGATTTGAAAGATGGGAAGGTTGGGAGGAAGAGGAGTATCGAAGGAGGTAGAGATATGAGACACCTAATTTGGAGGGGGAAGGTTCACGTGCGTGTCGGCATGAGGGGTGACAGCGGAGTGAACAAATGAGTGAGTGAGCGAACCGATGGCAGAAGGCATTAAGGGGTCGGGTGCCGGGAGACGCGGGGATGAGGAAAGGTAGAGAATAGTGGCTGAAGTTTCGGTCATTGTAGTATCAAAAGGAGGAATGGTAATCGGGGGAGACATGGGGTCTGGTGGTAGGGAAGAAGGATGGCGGGCAAGCACGGCTTCAAATTGGCAGTATGCAGCTAAAGAAGTGCGATACTCGTCAAGGCGGGGGCAAAGATGGGTGTAATGTCCGTGGAAATCACACAAAGAACAAGGGTGATTGGTGCGCAAGTGTTTAAGTTGAGGAAGAGAATCATGTATTCTGATAGAGACTTCAGGGAGAGTAGATTCGGGAAACGTCTCATTAACCATGGTTTTGAGACGTGGTAATTCGGGACAAGTATGGGTAGCATGTCCGACAATATCGCACAAAGCACACTGGATGGGATGCTTTGGAGGTCGAGGATGGGCATAAGTTGTCGGGGTGGCTTTTTCCTTGGATGCCCCCCTGTGAGCTTGGCTAGTGGCACTTGGCATGGTTGCCATAGGGAGTGGTTTCTGATGAGGGGACTAAGGTACAGGTGCAGGGGGAGAAGCCATGGGTATCGGTTGAACCGGGGTCAAAGAAAGATAAGGTTTGGGTTGGCCAGGTAGAGTAGGGGCTGGGGGGTCTAGGTACCAGATGGGTATGCCCAAGGTCAAGTTGGGGAGGGATAGGGTAGCCAAGATAGGGACAGAATGCGCGCCAGGAGGGGGAGCAAGGAAAGTAATCTGACCAGTAGGGAAATGGCCAGGAGGAGTGTTCGGGGAAGGAGATTCTGAAGGAAGAAGGTGGGCTAGCGGGGGCGAAGGGCTAGGAGCTAGTGGAGTTGGGTGAGGGTGTGTTTGCTTACTAGCCAGGATGGGCTGTGCAGGGTCAGCCCATGAAGATGGCATCATGCAAACATTCTCCATGCTAGGATCGGGTACAGGAGGAAGGTCTAAAAAGGTTCCAAGCAAGGAGGAGTCTTTATAGATGCCAGGGGAAACACTGGTCAAAGAATCAACAACGGGTTTATTGGTGACAGTAGAGATGGTGGACTCAGGGGAGGTCTAAGATTTTGGTTCATGGTATGTCAACTGGTCAATGGTGACAATCTTGCCATTATGAGGGAATAACATTTTGCGGTAGACTGCGGATGGGACGGCAGACATGGCATATGTGTAACTACACCCCAGAAAAATGTTGTAGTCAAGAGGGGCATCGATAACTTCAACATCGACACAAATAGTTTTGCCTGCAAGGGTGATGGGACAATTACGAAAGAGGCCAGTGGTCTGGGAGGTATGGCCATCCCACGCATGAAGGGTGATTGTGGAAGGGGCCAGCTCAGGGGATCCAAGTTGTTTCCAAACCAAAGCGGACATCACACAAGTGGATGCCCCCTCATCAATAATACATCGAGCGACAGTGGCATTTCAGATTTTGACTGGGATTTGGAAAGCAACAGAAGGAGGAAGAGGGGGAGGGTCTGACTAACGAGCATCGAAAACAATCAATTGGTCATCAGCAGGATCTATAGCGCCCACGGCAGATAGTAGAGTCTTCTTTTGAGAAGGACACGACTGGAGGAGTTCCAGTGTTGAAATGGTAGCAGGAGAGTGTGCCAGATCATCTACTATACTGTATGACTAGGCAGCCCGACCAAAGGCAGCATTTCAGCGTAATGGTCCCTGAGGAGTCTTGGGATGAACCTCAGCTTTGGGCGGAGGGAGTTGCAAGGGACCATTGGGTGTCAATAAAGGCTCTGGAGGACCTTAAGATGGAGACTCGGAGGCAGACGGAACGAGAGGTGTGGAACACTGACGGGACTGAGTTTGAAGGTTGAGGTCGACGGTGAGAGGTGGGTCAGAGGCCATCATGAGAATCTGATAATCAGAGGAACCAGAAGGGGAAGGTGGAGTGGTTACCGAGGAATGAGGGGGTTGAGTGGCCACAAATCCTTGTTGAGGGAAAGGATTGGTAAACATAGCGGGTTGAGAAGTAGCTAGGGTAGGAGGGACAGTAGGGGAGGAATGTTGTCCCCGTACAGTGGCCTAAGAGTCCCACATCTGCCGCATTTTTGGTAATAAGGGACAATCGTGAGAGTAATGACCATAAACACCGCAACACGAACATGGCTTATTGGTGTGAAGTGGCCTGTTCGGCTTGGGCTGAGAACCCTGTGGATGGGTAGCAGTGTGAGGATCAATACTTGAAGGATTGGGTCCACGATTACCAGGGGAAGATTGATTTCCTTTCCCCTTTCTTTGAGAAGGAAGAGAATTAGGTGCCCCCTGCTATGCAAAGAATTGCCCTGGAGGGGGTAGTAAGTGCGGTTGCATGGGTGGGAAAGGCAAGGGAGTGGGAGGTCCAAATGCTGGAGGAGCTGGGACACCAGGTTGTGGATATGAATAAGGGGTAGGGTGGGTAGCAGTGAGGTAAGCAGGACGGTGGGCAAAAGGAGGAGGCATGCCGTATCCTGAATACATGCTATTTGGAGGGGAAAAAGTGCCAGAGGGGCTGGCCCCTGAAGAGAAACCATGGCTCGAAAGAGGTTGGGCAGAGGTATGTGATAGGGCTCCAACGATACCATCGGCAGAGTGAGATGCCCCCGAGGCATTAGGGCCACCGAGCTTGGGAAGGTCAGGAAGGACGGTATAAACATAACCAGATTGGGCGTAGATAAGGTCATATTTCAAGGCTATTTGGAGGGTGGTTTATTCGGTTTGGGGAAAATGGGATGCGACATCCTTGCCAATGGGAGGTAAGAGAGAGTGAAGGAACCAGTCCATGTAAACCCAATCTGCAAAGGGGGGAGCGCGACACAAGCTCTGCCTTCGCTGCCATTCTTGGACATGAGCAGAAAGGCGGGTCGAAGAGGATTGATGGAAAGAAGTTAAGAGTTCAGTGCCAGTGTCGTATCGGAGGGGGAGTTGGAAATAGAATAAAAAGGCTTGGGAAATGGTCGCAAAGGTGGTATGGGAAGAGGTGGCTTGATCAACATACCATTTAGAGGCTTCGCCGGTAAGCGTGCGTTGGAACAAACGAAGACGGATGGAGTCATCGGTGATGGAATTGGAGGAACAACACATGTGGAAAGATCGGATATGGTTAGAGGGATCTTCACTAGCAAGGCCTTCAAACTTGGGAATGTCGGAGGGGAGCTTGGTTGGCATAGCAGGCCAACTAACATCGTGGCGAATAGCATCATTAATCAGCTGATTGAAGTCGGGGAGACTGAGGCCGGCCATATAAGGGAGTAATGGGGCAGTCGAGGTAGGTCCCGTAGTGGTTCCACTAGAAATGGACCTAGCGGTAGAACTGGGGTTAGGGCTATGTCCTAAACTAGACATGGTGAAGGTAAAAGAGGGAGAACCAGAAGTAGGGGGAGAACCCGAACAATCAGAAGAAGAGTCGAAGTGCGGACTCAGGGGAGGAATTACTCGAGAACGACGGGAAGGAGGAAGTCGACTGATCAGAAACTGAGGGTGAAGGCCAAGAAGTCTCCGGGAGAGGCGCCTTGGGGGCGCAATGATGACGGGAAGAAGAAAAACTGACAAGGGCAGAGAGGGGCAAAATCAAGTGAGGTCAAGGGCAGAGAGGTGCAATGACAATTGATTTTAAAGTATTTTCCAGGCGGTGTTAACCAGACGCTTCTTCACTTAGGGTCAGTGTGTGGCGTGTGTTAATTTTAATTATTTAAACCCAGACCTTTTTTGAGAGTAAAAGAAAAAGTGTGCTGTGTAACTGAAAATAAATCTGTAGTAAATAAAACAAAAAGAACAGAAAATTAACAGCTACTAATGCGTCAATGTAACCCAAGAAGGCGGGTCTCTCAAAACTAGTCTATAAGAGGGAAAAAACTAAGCCAAGCACGCAAAAAAGGAGGTCAATAGATCTAATGTCAGGAGGGACTGGGATCTAAAGGAGAAATCTGCTGAAAAGTGGTGCAGAGAACAACAAATAGGCAGAGGCAAGGTTGCTACTAAAAAGGAGGAGATTAGCTAAAAATAAAAGAGACAAGGTGGTGGCCGTGGAAAGGAACCCAAACAAAATGATATGAGGTAATTTGAGAGGGAGAAGAGCTGATCTAAAGGGATCTAAAAAGGAGGTATCAGATCTGAGAAAAAGAAAGCTGAAACTCTGGAAATTCAGACTTCTGAGACAGCAAAGACTCTCCCACAAAAAGTGGAGGGTACTAGAGACCTAAGGGGAAAGATTCCCTCTTAGTTGAGTGAAGTAGATCAGAAACAGGTCTAGACGGGCAGAGACGGAGGCTGGAAAACCCTGACAGAAGCTTCAAACAAACCCAAAAAAAGTGCTGAAAATTTTGCAGAAAAAGTGCAGGTCGCAGATTCTGACCTGTTTTCAGTCCAGGTCGTAGGTTTGGGGCAGAAAAGTGCGTCCTCAAGCTCAGGTCGCACTTTTTGGGCCAATAAGTGCGACCTGAAGATCCGGCTGTCTCGGTGGCAGATTTCAGAAAAAATTGTCGTCTCAGCTGCGGCTGATGTCTGTCACTTGCACAATAAGGCCAGAAACACACTAAAGTTAAAAATTTGATTGTTTGAGGGTTTTAGGGGTGAAAAACACCATAAAAATAGGGAAAACAGAAAATGGAAGAGAAACCCTAGGGTCTGAAACAGCTGGATATGCAGGAATATATAAAACGACAGCGGTCGTAAAATAAAACCCGTGTGGAGTCGCGAATTGTTAGTATGAATATTTCGTCGTAAAAGATCACTTTAGCTATGCATAACAAATAGCCCTAACATCGATTATGGCTGCAAAATATCTTTAAGTCTGTTGCACAAATTCAGATCTAAGAAAAAAAGACATTAAGCAGATAAAGTATAATATGGCTCCATGCATCCAATAGACAAGACAAGAACAAAGTGTTTAAAAGAATGATTTGTATTATATTAAAGAATGGGACACCTGAGAGGAAAACAAGAGAGGTGTTTTCCGGTTCTCCTCAATGGGATGGGTTCTTGAAAGTCCTCAGCGTTTCAGATCTAAAATTCCTCTCTCTTATTGTGGTAGAAAAACCCTGACAAACATAGAACTCAATGGGAGCTCACAAAGCAAAAATGGAAAATGGTGACCAAGAATAGATCCAGTGTGATCTAATACAATGAAGGTGACTAATGAATGGGGAAAACCCTTCTTATTTATAACAAAATATTGGGGTGTTCTAGAACTCGGTGCATGAATAAAATATTATTAATCAAATTCTAGAATCACCCTTTAGGAATATTTTATTATATTTGTTGGAGGGAAAAGGTCTTTTGACTTGGGTCAATTCCTTTATTTATAAAAAATAAATAAATAAATGATTTATTTATTATTTTAGGGAGATGATGGGAATATAATTAAATAAATAATGATTTATTTAATTATTTAAAAATGATTTAGTCAAATTTAACTAGGAATATTATTTAAATAATGATTTGAATAACTTATTCCTAGGAAATACTTAAATAAATAATGATTTATTTATTAAATTTCCTTGTTTTGGGTTAAATATGATCAGAAAATATAGATAAATGTTATTTTATATGGTGAAAGCAATTTTACTTAGGGTAAAATTGGTCTTACATGGTGTACTTGGGTTCATCTAATGATAATGAGTTAGATGACCAAAAAAATGGTGTAACACTTTTAGTGAATTAGAAGAATGAAATAAGCACAAATAACACTGAAAAGTAGTGTAAAATAGAGAAATAAGTCACCACATAAATTTAAACAACAAGCATGATGAATCAATTCAGCCCTCCTGGGCTACATCTGCTGGTCTAGCTCCCAATGGGATGTCCATCTTTCATTATGCTCAAAATTTTGCAAATACATGTAGTTACAAGCCTCTAATGGCTATTTTATTTGCACCAATGGCTCCAGAATTCTCCAATTAGTCAAGAATGACTCTTCATTCACTCTGAATGGGTGAAAATTGAGTCTCCTACTCATTTTCCCAGTTACACCTAGAAAAGCTCCACTAAAAGTGGAGGACTCCACTTAACTGGAGTCAAAATAGTGGAATCCGCCCAAAAGGAAAATTTTGCCAAATACCCCGCCGAAATAAACTGTAGCATTTAACTGTGCGGTTAGGGGTGGCCACATGCCAACCCAAATCCCACGGTTACTGCGAAGGTTGGTGGAACTACAGTAATAAATTGCGGATAAGGTTCAAACTCTGGGCTGAACGGGTGGTTAGCGCATAACCGCGCAGAGGGTGTTAACAAACCGTGGCAATGTGACACATTGAAACCATTATAATAATTTTTGCGGTTGAAAACTATCAAAGGTTATGTTTAATGTAACGTTTGTAATGTGAACAATACATGGGACCGCTGGCCGGTTGGAACCACCGACGGTCCCCAACCCACAAACGGATTTCCATTACCCTTTAACAATAAGCCGATGCCTATACAGGTTAAGATATTCACGTGGCTCAGGAAGTTAGTTGGTCGCGTGCTTTGCCAGTGGTCCAGGGTTTGACTTCTGTGACCTCCACAATAATTTTACACAGTGGTTAAAGGACCACGTGGCGGCCTCAGGGCTAGCCATGTGGCACCTTCCAATTGGCCCATAAAACAATGTACCAAACCATTCAACCAATAATATCATGCCACTTGTTAGCCTAGGATTGTTTTTAAGGAAGGAATATTTCTTATAATATTCCTTTTGTTGACTATGCAATCCACCTTGCTGACTAGGCATTCCAGTCAACCTGTCGCAAAATTTACCTGTTTTGGATTTCGATCAGAACGCGATAACTCCCTCATACGACATCGGTTTTTCGAACAGTTCACAGTGCCAGAATCAGGAAGATGAGATATACGCAACAATCCTAGTTTCCACCCAATCCTATAAATTTCAATCTTGAGCAAAATTTATGAACTCCTGATCAGTAGAGGTTAATAGTGGAGGTGGGGGAGCAAATGTTTTAGTGGATGTTTTTTTACAGTGCGTCTACAGTATACAAACACACTAGTGATTTAATATCCATATAAGCATTGGTGCCTTACTATCCATATAAGAGTTGATGTCGAATAAAACATGGTGGACATGGTAAATAACAAAGCGCACTGGTGCTCGAATGATTGATAGCACTAGAAAAAGGTTAACTTTTAAAAATTGTTGGTGTTATATACACCCATAGCATCAGTGCCATTTTTATAGTAAAACACCTTGGTGCAAACCTAGAAGGAGTACTACTATAGTTTTTAATTTAAAAAAAAATGTGGTGTTATATTCCAACAAAGCATCGGTGTTGTTCATGTATTAAAATGCCTCGACACGTCTTCTAGAGAGCACCATTAGGCGATTTTTAATTTTAAAAAAATGTGGTGATATAGTCCAACAAAGCACCAATTTGTTACATGTGTTAGAACACCTTGTGGAATCTTAACAAAAGCACCACTACAGGTTTTTTAATTAAAAAAAATGGTGCTCTTGGATATTTGACACACAAGCACAATTATAATAATGCACCAGTACGGTAAAAATAACGCACGAGCGGAGTGTTAAAAAAAAAAAACTTCATGACCGTAAATTTCATTTTTCACATCTACAATGTTGGAGAGCCCTGAAGCACCTGTGCCACTCATGCCTCATGCAAACACCCTAACGTCGACGCTTCTTTTTCTCACCATCCTTTTGTACCATGCTTAGTGCATGGCTTTCCAATTTTCTCAAATGGTGGTGAAATTTTCTTTTCTCAATTAGGTGTCAACAATCCTCCCAACGAGAAAATTTCTAGGTAATGTCTATGTTTCTCTCTACTTTAAATTTTTAGTGGATTAGAATTTCAAATTAGCTCAAAAAATCCATTATTTTTTAATATAAAAAAATCTCACGCAGTGCGATTGACAACTTCAGTTTGCACCGATAGCGGTGCACCCTGTAAATTTATAGGGTGCACCAAAATTTGATGCATGAACCTAACACGACGCTATTTTGCGGTGCGTTTCATAAATGAAAATGCATCGGGAAAACATATAAATTTTATGTTGGTGCGTTCATTTTCAAGTTATGCCCAGTGCATTTGTATTTACTAAATGCACCGCAAAAACAATATTAAAAAATATAGCTCAGTGTGTTCGATAACTTGAATGTTCTGTATCAACGCGAAAATGTTATACATGTGCACCGGTGCTTAACTTTGAGATGCACTGCGATGAAAATTTAAATATGTAAACCAAAAACAGTGTGTCATACATATGTGTGCACTATATCTGATGCGGTTGTGTTTGATAACGCACTAATACAGGTGCATTACTATTTTTTGGGCACACAAGATATATATTTTTTAATTAAAAATTATGTTTCCATATTTATAAATATATTTTTCATTTAATAATTGTTTTTGTGTTTTATGTATGAGGATGTTGTATTTTATATGTCAATCATGTAGTAGAGACATCAACAAAGGGAGCAACATCAAGATCAACAAAAAATAGCAGACCAATACAATGTGGTCCGACCATGGGAGGCTCAAGAGAGTTAGAAGGATTTACACCCTTACCCTATTAGTGAAGCGACCCGGGCACTCTTGAGGAATGTGGTCCTCCTTAAGTAATATGAGGAGGCTACATCCTTAAAGACACACTCTATCTTGTTAGTGCATCTAATCCTCCAGTAGAGTGTCCAGGAGAAGGGTTTCCATGTCGATCCTGAGGTGTGGTATAGGCCCTCTGAGGAGGACATATATTTTATCACTAGCCTATCCTAGAGAGGGGCAGATTTTCCCTAGTTCCCTAATGTCCCCCATGGAGTTGCAACAAAGAGTAATATTGCATAATCTCATAGATATGTTGGGCCTCATACAGTCTGTCCAACATATTTTCAAGTTTGTGGTGGACAACTACGAATTTCTTCTTTTTTTGCATAAGAGGTTAGGTTCCTCTCATTATTAGTCACAACCATTTACACTTTACTAGTGATGAGTTGCACATTAGTTTCCCTCTTTTGTATTATGTCAATTATTGTATTTAGGCACCATGATGTATCATATGGTATTCCATATTTTTTTAGGCAGTTTTGTATGGCTTTAGATAGATGTCGTACGATGATACATGGGAGGATAAGGTTCCCTTTTTCTTTAAAGTTTTTATTTTTTATTTTTTTAGAGGTTTCCAGAGACGAGGCCAAAATTTGGCCATATCCATCCTAGGATGATGATTAAGGTCCAGATGCACATATGGGGGCAGATGATTCCCAATAGGATCCTATCAGAGTATCTGACCAAGATTTCCGCCCAGGCAGTAGTGCTACTAGCTAGTGAGGATGACCATACGTTTATCTTGTTGTCATTTTTGTATGTAGGTATTGATTGGAGACATTTTCCCAACATCCTCTTCACGCTGGATGAGCCTACATATGATAGAGGTAATATTAGTCTTTTCTTTAAATTAGTATAGTTTCATTTTATTGTTTTAAATAATTAGAATAAAATTTATTCCAACACGTTCTTTAACTTGTTTTATTAAATTAATTATTGAAAGTGCCTAATTATTGTTGTGTACTATGTATTTTGTAGGCATCGATACATTCCTTGGGGACATGTCTCCTCCCACACCAGCTGGATTAGATGAGGATATGGGAGAGGCTTAAGAGGGTGAGGCACATCCTCAGGGGGGCGTGGGTATCTGGGCCCATAGGGATGGTTTGAAATTTCATATGGACTACTGTGACATATTGTCCATAGTTTTTATTGAGGTGGGAGTCTACCCTACGAGGGTTCGAGACATCAATATATATCCTAGGTTTTTGGATATCTATAGGGACTGTATGTGCTATATGATAATTCTTATGTGTTAGATCATCATCATTAGTAGGCTACTAGAAACGACGAGGGATGCAGTGAATGCAATACCAGATACTTCATATGAGCCTTCATGCAGTGCTACCCTGTCGGATCATGATGATGAGGGTGGTGATCATCATGATTCCAGTTGTACTACCCCAATGGATCATGGTTAGGGTGTCAGTGATCCTTCTAGTAGTACACCTCCTCCTCATTCACCTGATGATTAGATGTTAGAGCTAGAGGATATGCCTTATGTTTCTCCTGACAAAGAAAACCAACCACCTCCTCCTCCACCTCATAGTTCGAGAGATTTTAAGGTAGTAGTTGAAGATCCATCGTCTTCTACTGCAGACCAACCACCTCCTCCTCTACCTTAGTGTTTGACAGATGTTGAGGCAATAGTTGATCATCCATCATCTTCTATTATAGACTAGGATGACACTACTACTTCTGTTGTATCATATATTTGATTGCAGTTATTTGAATTATATATATATATATATATTTAATTTTTTTCATGTTTATGTACTTAATTTATATGTTGGTGTAGATGTGTATATTGTTAGGTCATGTTAAATATGTTCATTTAATGTGCTTACAGATAGATGTGTATGTGATAGAATTTATTTGACATGAAATGTATATTAATTTGAGGATGTGTGTGGTGATGATGTTAGATTACAATGTTTATGTTTTGTTAGATGTGATCACGATGATGATGCCCTATTAGATTCTTAGATTTGAGTGCTAGTTAATGACGTTTATATGTGCTAGAGGTGTATATAATTAGGTGATGGTAGTGAATTTGAATGCGGATTTTAGATGATGTTTATGTTTTTTAGATGGTTATCATCATGATGTTTATTTTTATGAAATAAAATTTATTATAGATTATGTATTGGTGAACTTATATCAAAATTTTATATATGAAATTGCATGCATAATGATTTACTTTAAAAACAAAATGCAAAGATATTTTATAAAATACAAAGTTTAGTATGGTTGAAACTATGATTATAAAATTACAATAAATATTTTGTTGGGTGTGGAGCTTGATTTTCATCCTGATTCAGAGATCCTTGTTTTAGCTGGATGTATACCCCAGGAAAACTGTACACCCTTGCAGCGGGGGGGTGCGAGGGGGACTTGTCCCCCCTGCAGGGTCCGGGGGGGCTGACCCCCTGGTTGAGGGGTCCGGGGGCCAGCAGTCCCCCGGCGGGGGATTCGAGGGCAGCGCTCCTGAAGCTAAAAACAAATGTAAAATTGCCTTGTAAAAGTATAGTAATTTCTATTCAATCTGGGTCGTTCATAAGGAAGATGATCTGGCAGTAGAAGTTATGTTTAGTTTAGGGTATTTTTCCCTAGAAGGAAACCCCTCTCTTTGTATGAGGGTATTGTATTGCGGCTGTGTATTATATGTGTATTCTATGAGCGAGAAACAGAGAGGGAGACTGTGAGAGAGAACAGAGGATATTACAGTGGATCTGCTGTAGGTTTTGTCTCTTCATTATTGCTGGATAATAGAAAGGAAGGAATGGTTGTTCGAGGTGGACGTAGCCCAAACTGGGTGAACCACGTATATTTGTGTCTCTCTAGTTTTATGTTTTTTGTGTGCTTTTGTTTTCTGCATATTTTATGTGTTTCATTGCTCTTTAATATTTAATTTTCTAACAACTGGTATCAGAGCCGATGGTATATTTGGCTAATAAAATCATAGGAAAGAAGGGTTCTTGGTTCGAGTGGGAGCAATGGTGGAAGATTGTAAGTTTAGGGTCGAGAAATTTAACGGTCAAAACTTCCTGCTGTGGAAGATGTAGATGGAAGATTATCTATATCAGAAAGATCTATACCTACCATTGAGCGGAAAAACAAAGAAGTCGGCGGCCATGACAGACGCGGAATGGAACATTCTCGATAGAAAGGCACTCGGAACAATACGGTTGTGCCTTGCGGCGTCAGTCGCCTTCAATATTTCGAAGGAAACAACAATAGAGGGTTTGATACAGACATTGGCGAAACTATATGAAAAACCCTCGGCCTCAAACAAGGTATTTCTTATGAAATGACTATTTAATATGAAGATGTCGGAAGGTGGATATGTTGCAGACCATTTAAAATATTTTAATACGGTTACCAGTCAGCTAATTTCTGTAGGGGTAAAATTTGATGATGAAGTTAGAGCTTTGTTATTCTTGTGCTCATCGCCAGAGAATTGGAATGGTTTAGTAATGGCCATTAGTAACTCTGTCTCTAGATCTAGTACTTTAAAGTTTGATGATGTTGTCAGTGCTATCCTTAGCGATGGAATTGTGACAGAAAAGCTCCGGTGAGACATCGGGTAATGCTTTGAGTGCAGAGTCTAGGGGAAGGAGAATGGAAAGAGGAAAGAGCTCAGGATATTGCAGTAAATCAAGAAAAATAAGATCCAAGTCCAGATCGGGGATAGTGTGCTGGAAATGTGGAAAGAAATGACACCTAAAGAAAGACTGTAGATCTCGGAAGGGAAAAAAAGGAGACGCGCAACAAGAAAACAATCATGAAGAAAATGTGACAGATGATGGGTTACAAGATGGTTTGATTCTTTCTTTCGAAAATGTTACTGATTCCTTTGTATTAGATTCAGGGGCCTCATTCCATGCCACACCTGATAATAAATATTTTCATGACTATGTTCAAGGAGATTTTAGACAAGTCCGTTTGGGTGATGATAAACCCTATAAAATTGTTGGAATGGGTAAGGTTCTTGTAAAATAGTAGAATGGAAACCAATGGCTATTAAAGGAGGTAAGGCATGTTCCAGATCTAAAGAAAAATCTGATTTCAACAGCGCAGTTAGGCGATGAAGGTTGTGTGACAACTTTCACAGATAAAGCTTGGAAGGTCACCAAAGGAGCCCTGGTAATAGCAAAAGGTGAAAAGGTTGGTACATTGTATTTATGAAATGGTATTTATAACTCTATTAATTATTTAACTTTAAAAGGAGCAGATGCAGCATTATGGCATCATAGGCTCGGAAACATGAGTGAGAAGGGGATGAATATTCTTCACTCAAGAAATTTGTTGCCAGGTTTGAAGAATGTTGATTTGGATTTCTGTGAAAATTGCATTTATGGAAAACAAAAGAGAGTCAGATTTCTCAGAGTTGGGAAGAAAAAGAAGAGTGAAAAATTGGAGCTTGTGCATATAGATGTATGGGGACCTGCTCAGGTATCATCTCTCGGTGGCTCTCGCTATTATGTTACGTTTATTGATGATGCAACTAGAAAAACTTGGATTTATTGTATTCAAAATAAATTTGATGTATTTGATACTTTCAAGAAATGGAAAGCTTTGGTTGAGATTGAGACATGAAAGAAGTTGAAGTGTCTCAGATCAGAAAATTGAGGTGAATATTGCAGCAAAGAGTTTGATAGGTACTGTTCAGAGCATGGAATTCATAGAGAGAAGACAGTTCCAAGAACACCACAAAAAAAATGGTGTGTCAGAAAGGATGAATAGAACAATCATGGAGCGTGCAAGGTGCATGAGATTGCATGCAGGATTTCCTTTACAATTTTGGGAAGATGTTGTAGATACTGCTATTTATCTAATAAACAGAGGGCCTTCAAGTTCCTTGGATGGTGGTATTCCATAGGAAGCATGGACAGGTAAAAAGGTAAACTACTTTTTTTTAAAGCCTTTTGGTTGTGAGGCCTTTGTCCATATTAATAAAGAAAATAGAACAAAGCTTGAGGAAAAATCAAAGAAATGTACATTTATTGGATATGGTGTTAATGATTTTGGTTATTGATCATATGATTATGAAAATCAAAAAATCATTAGGAGCAGAGATGTAATATTCAATGAAAAGGTCTTGTATAAGAATCAGTTGCAGGAAAATAAACAGGAAAAAGAAAGCAAGGAATACATGGTTCTTGATGAGATAACTAAAAAAGTAAAGGTGCCAAAAAATAATAATAATCAACAACCACAGTAGCAGCAACCACCACAATAGCAACAGGCACCTCAAACACCTGAAAGTGGTGTTAGAAGATCTACCAGAATAAGTAGACCCCCTAAACAATACTCTCCTTCATTATATTATTTATTGCTGAATGATTCTGGTGAACCCGAATGTTATGAAGAAGCAATGTAAGTTGAAAGTAGGAAGAAGTGGGAGCTAGCCATGGAAGAAGAGATGGACTCCTTAATGCATAACCAGACTTGGGACTTAGTCAGGTTGCCTGCAGGTAAAACTACATTGCAGAATAAATGGGTTTACAGGCTAAAGGAAGAATATGGAGGAAAACAGAGGTACAAAGCTAGACTTGTGGTGAAGGGGTTTGCACAGAAGAAAGGTATTGATTTTGATGAAATATTTTCTCCCGTTGTTAAAATGACTTCAATTAGAACTATCTTAAGTCTTGTAGCAGTGGAAGATTTACATCTTGAACAGTTAGATGTAAAGACAACATTTCTCCATGGAGATTTGGAGGAAGAGATATACATGTAGCAACTAGAAGGATATGAGGTCAAAGGGAAAGAAAAATTAGTGTGCAGGCTAAAGAAGAACTTGTATGGCTTAAAACAGGCTCCAAGGCAGTGGTATCTAAAATTTGACAATTTTATGTCTGAACTGTTAGGGTCCCGTGATTTGGATGATTGGAAAGCCAAATGATAGTGTAACATCAAACCAGTCTTTGGAGCCGAAGGACCTAGCCTTCCCGACTTAGAGAGGGCTCTCTCTATTTGTGTAAGGGATATCTGTGTGTTTTCTTCTTGTGTTTCTGATTTTAGGCCAGTTATGAAGTAGGTTTTTGGTTTTTCTTTTAGGTTCGTGAGGGATGAACTGATCAAAGACTAAGATAGGTAAAAATATGTCAGATCAACTAGGCTATGGGGTCGAAAAGGTAAAGAAAGCTTTCAGATGGTGATACAAGGTTGTTGAAGGTATGATTTGATTCGAGGTAAAATGGATCTTTGGGTAAAATGGAGTGGGATGGATACTAAATTTGTGAAGAACAAAGGATTTCAAACATAAATAGTTCAATAGCTAACATAAACATGGTAGGGCTAACCATTAATCATGAGAAATGTAACTATAAACTGATCCATGCATAGAAATAAACATTTAATCAATACATAGAGATATATGACTCTCTAACTTTAGGAAATTGCTATCAGAATTTGGGGAAATACATTTAAGACAAACAAACAATTCAAATCACTATGAGGAAATGCCTAAGCATAGTATTTCAAGCTATTGAGCACTTTGAAGCAAGATTGCATAGTTTTAGGCAAAGGGCAAGATCAATACAAGACCTCTTTGGTTCAACAAATGACAATCAAACAATCAAAGAAAGGTTTCAGAGGTGGAACTATGAATAGCCATAAGTAAGCAGGGCATACCGTGAATCATAATTAGCATGCATAAAACCATAAATGAAACAAGAAAACAAGTTCTTCAGTTATCAAAGAGAAATCAAGGATTATTTGATATGACTAAGAAGGAAGAAAACATAGAAGCTATAAAGAAACAGGAAATCTGAGGTGCCTCCAAGGGCATGTCTCAAATCTATTCTCTACTGTCTTATATCAAGAAAGAACATGGAATTATGAATGAAAACTAAGAAGCATAACAAAGAGGGACAATATACCATTTTACCAATTCAAGGAATCCAACAACAGACCTCCTTCATCATCCAAAAACATTCAAGAAACTCTCCAATGCATGACACAAGTTTTTCTTCCAAGCTTGTATAACCATATATTGCTATAAATCATCAAGTTCAACCTCATTTACAATGAAGTCTCTTGGAATATATAGGCCAATATGTGGGAAAACCTCCTAGTGCAACTTGCAATCTCATTGGCCCATCAAGAATATCTGATTTTGTCCTTGAGGCTTTGCAAAGCCCAAGGCACAAAATATCTAATAAAATATCTCAAAAATGCTAAAAAAGGAAAATATATTGACATTTCATAACTAACTATGCCCAAAAATACGCACATTAGGAAAAGCCACTTCAGAAAAGTGTATTTTTCTCAAAAATACTTAAGAAATATATCAGCAGAAAGTCCTCTGTCTTGCGGACAACTTTTGGATGCCTTCCCAATGTTGAAATGAGGCCCGTGATGGCTTTTTGGAAAGCTCTGAATGTATATTTTCTGAAAATTTTTGTTTTAATCCAAAATGATCACTAGAAGTCTCTCAAAAAATGACCTATGTGTAAAAACCCAAAAAATAGACCTTGCTGATAAACGGGGAAGAGTGTGGAAAAAGTGAGTGTCTTTCGCCATTTTGGGGGAGAAAATCATCTTCAATTGATCTGAAAATTTCTGAGTATATTCCCCTAACATTATGGCATCCAATGATATGATTTTCATCCTTTGAGGATGCCCCAAACAGAAATGGCGATGCCCATGAGTTTTAGCCAAAAACCCAAAAATGACAAAAAACCAAAACTTGTTGAATTTCGCCCAATTTTGGTGAGCATGACCCTCAAGGGTTTTCAAAAACATGCTATGAAGCTGAGGCAAAAATTTGGAGCTTTGAGGTGTCTTTATTCAATTTTGGTGCGGGGTGCCTCCTTTGAGCTTCTTTGAGTTTTTCCTGTGTGGCCTTCAATTTCCGCCGGGCGAACTGATTGAGCTTCTTATAGTGCCCGACCATCCTCCTTTGAAGGTCCAAATATTTATTGGCCTTCTCCAACTTATTTTCCAAGTGATCATTCACCCTCTCGAGCCATGCTTCTCGATTGTTCTCTATCTCTTGGGTGAACAAAGTAGTGAGAGGAATAGATTGGAGAAGGGAAGCTTCTTCCTCCTTTTGTTTCTCAAGGGCTCTTCTGAGTCCCATGGTTCTTGGCCTCTTTCTCCTGGGCTGATCTTCATCTTCGCTATCATTGAACTCACCCATGAGTTCTTCCAATTTAACTTGCACCTTGGAGGCCTCCTTTTTGTATTTGATGGCCCGTGTCTCATATACCGCCATGTGGACACATCTATTTATTTTGTGTTTGAAAAAAGTGATTGAAGTTTCTAGCCCTCTCTAGATCTGTCCTCAAAGCATCAATTTGTTTTTCTCTATTGATTAAGAGAGTCTCTAGGATTCGGGCCTCATTGTCGCTATCATCACTTTGGATTTGAATAATTTCAAAGTCCCTCTCATTTTCATGGCTGCTTTCTTCTTTCTCCTTTCCTTTGCTTTGGGTAGCCTTCTTGGTCTTCCTCCTCTTGGGTAATTCGACAATGGACTGCTTGGGAAATTTCCCCTTGCTTCAGAGGGCCCTAGTAACATTTGGAGTTATAGTTTTAGGCACCCTTCTCCTTGATGTCCGAGGCTTGGCCACTTTTGGAGAAGAAAGCATGGCCCCTTTCCTAGGAGAGGCAGCTAGTACATGCTCTATTGGCTCTTTTCCCTTGTTACTTTCCTCATCATCCTTGCCACTATTTTGAGTTTCTTCATGAATTCTTTGACTGTCCTCTTGCATGTCTTTTTGAGGGCTGCCCTCTTTACTCTTGCCTTTGTTGTCTCTAGGACTTTGAGGCTCTGTCTCTTCAACATTTTGGGCTTCATCTTCATCCTTTTTGCTGCTGTGAGGGCTACCAATACCCTCATCAAAATGTTCAATTTCCTCATCATTTCCCTCCTCACTGTTTTGAGTTTGTTCATGGTGCTGCTCTTGATCATTGTGCTGCATATTATCACTGTGATGCTCTTCACTTTGCTGCCCTTCTTCATCATGATATTTTTCCCCTTGCTGCCCTTCTTCATCATGCTGCTGTTCCTCATGTTGTTGTTGTTCATCATCATGTTGCTACTCATCATGTTCTTCTTCCCCTTGCTGCCCTTCCTCATTATGCTATTCCTCCTCTTCATCACGCTGCTCCTCCTCTTCATCATGATGCTGTTCATCATGTTCTTCTTTCCCTTCATGCTCTTCCTCCTCATCATGCTCTTCTTCGTCATTATTCTCTTCTTCTTGTTTAATTATGGGAAATTTGAGCTTCTTGGGAATGGGCTTGCTTGAAGAAGGTGAAGGATGGTGAGTGGAAGGTGAAGGAGATGCATGGAATGAAGGAACAGTGGCGAAATCCAGATGTGCAATGAAAGTGTCCCAAGAAATTTCCTTCTTCTCAAGCTGATGAAGAATGAAAACCTTGATGAGGGAATGATGGAAGAGGCAAGCTGACTGCTGAGAAGGAGGTTTTTTCTGAAAAGTGGAGGCCATTTTTTCAATACTTCTATTGAGGAAGAAGGAGAGATTTTACAATTTGGCTCTTGTGAAATGCACGAGCAGCCGGAGATGGTAAGCATAGACCCGGGAGAATCTTTCCTCGCATGTGAAATATTTCTTGATTATCTTCATGAGGGGAGCATAACTTGTCAACATATATGAGAAAGGAAAAATGGATGGACATGTATCTCTATGCTTAGGCTTCAAAAAGGGTATGTATTGTTCTGAGTCTAGGTGGCTCTGTTTGAACCACTTCTCTCTGACATAAGGGATTTTGGTGGCCTTGGAAATGGATCTAGGAGAAAACTTGAAATCCAAGCCTTCCAGCTGAAAGTGTTTCCCTTAAAATCTCAAAGCACAAAGATGTTTCAAGGGGGAATATATTTTCACCTCCTACACCCTTTGACAAAAATCTAGACATCCAACTTCATGAAAGTTAAACAAGACTGATGGATGAGCATTTACCTCTTCAGTTGAAACAGGCTCAAACCTCCTGTGAAGTCCACTTTTGTTGTCCTGCCTGGGAGGCATTTTGTTTGGGATACTCTTTGCAAAAAAAAGCTGTCTCAAATGGTCCTTGAAATGGTTTCTCAACAACACACCTTGTCCTCCTTATAAGTCATTGTTTTTTCCTCTTTTATGCCAAACAACAAGTATTTTTCAAATGAAACAAAATCAACTTATCACTGTGCTTGGGAAAAGTCTTGAAAAGATGTGTGGGTGGTCCCTTGTTTGAACAAGAACATCCTTTGTTTTGATAAGAACATATTTCTCTTCAAAAAAGGCTCTTTTTTTATTCACTGTTTCTTATACAAAAGTAGATAAGACACCCTCAGCTGTGTTTGGAAAACCTTTCACACACTCTGTTTTTGGACCTCTGGTGGCTACACATAGTTCATTAACTCATGATACAGAGAGGACCCCTTTAAAATGAAAAGGTTTTAAAATTATGATCACTTTTTTCTCTTTGGAACTTCAAACAGAGTCTGCTCTTGTTTTAACACTGTTAGGACACTTTTCCAGTCAAATTGAAACCTCTACAGCTGTGTATGTTTGTCTTGTAATTTGTGTATTGTTTTCAATGTTCTTAAAGGAAATTAAGGCCCTTTAAGACTGATAAAAAACACCCCAGCTATTACTGTAATGGTCCTTGGCATTCATAGCAACAAACTCTTTAACTTTGATAAAAAACCCTACCCTCTTTATCAATGCTTCTTCCTTGAGAAAATAACCCTGTCACCCCTTTAAGATTTCAAAAACTAGCAATAAGCAATGGATAATACCTTGAAATAATGCTTATGGCCTTGGTCGATCGATTTAGCAGCTTTAGAGCTTTTTAGAAGGCAAAAGGAGTGAGCGGCACGTTCACTGAAAAGAACGCTGCGTAGTCGGGTTGGCCTCGGACAGTGTTTGAATGGGTGCTACAGGCGCACCGCGCAACAACGTAAACGCTGTGTATTTCCTCTCCCAGGTGCGTCGCGCAAGCTTAGAACCTTGAAAAGCTTGGATTTTGCTCGAAATATTTTGTTCTGTCCAGTGAGCAGCCTAGGGGAACGTTGTATGCGTTTTGAATTTTCACAATGGGACTTTGCCAAGGGTCTCTCCTCCTTTTAAAGTTGAAAAAGCCAACACATCTTCGTATTTTGCTTTTGTGAGGGTTTGGAGTTTAAAAAGGCCCCCTTTTGTCATATAAAAAACTTAAATCACCTTTTAAAATTACAAAGGCCAATATTTCGATTTTAAATGCTGTGGAGGCTGCTTTTAAATGACACCATAGTCATGGCTCCTTTTTACTGCTTTTTCACTGTTTCTCATTAAGGTGAAACTTTGTCTTTGAAAGGAAAACTGCACAAAGTCACATCAGGGATTGTAGATGCACCCTTACAATGAAATTTCTCTTTGACTGTGGGTAAAACCATAGTTTGAACTTACCAATGGCTTGATTCATGCCTGTTGATCAAGGAGAAATACCTTTGGAAACTCTTAATGTAATTACATACCACAGCAGGGTTTGTTCATATGTCCATAAGAGGTCTTTGTCTGTGCTAGTGATATGGCTTGATTCTTTGAGTGTTATCCTTGAATTTAAAACTTTTTTCATATCCTTTTTTGACACATACTGTCTTTGTGTTGTTTATTTGCAAAGGTCTTCTTCAGAAGCAAGGATAGTCTATCTCCTTGTCAATTTGATGAGGTTTTGAAAAATATCTTCATGGACAGGAAAAGCAAAGCTTCTTTGAACATCAAAATATCACTACTTGGCCATCTTCTTAACAACATTTTCTACTCATAATCACCCAATTGTTTCCCACTGCACTTAAACTCTGCCTTTCATTTAGTGAAACCATATAATCAATCCTTGAAACACCACTGCTGTGTTAGTGGTTTCATCCATTGGAGAAAAAGGTGGAAAAAAAGTTTTTAAGGCTGTTTGCAGCATTGTTAGCCATGTGCCCTTTAAATGAGGCCATACCTCTGTTCCTGGCCCTCTGCTTGCTAAATGAAGGAGGCATTTATCACATTGCCAAACCCTCTGCTTGTTAAATGAAGGAGGTTTTCAACCAATGACCTAACCATCTACTCATATTTGGAGGAGGTTTTACAACAAGTGACCCAACCCTCTACTCATGTTTGGAGGAGGTTTTACACAGTCACATTTCATCTCTCTGGCTAGTACTTGCATCCCAGGCTCAAAACCACATGAGAAGCAGTTGTCTTCTCATGTTAAGTTTAATAATGTCTTCTGGAACACTGGTACACTTCTGCTTTTGAAAGAAACATTGAAACACTGTAAATCCACCAAATATCAGTTTGAGTTGTGGCATATGCACTGCTGAGACATCAAGGCTTGTTAGTGGTGCGACTTAAGGGTGTATCAAGCTTTATTTGCAAAATAGGAAGGTCATTTATGATTGGTTGATATTAGACAGAGGTTCTTTTGGCTTTAGGATAGTTTTCCAAGGGAGGAATGCCTAAAGCGCCACTACCTAACTTAGGGGAGATTTTTGACAGATTTGGAGTATTCTCTTCGGTATGATCAGATCCCAAGATGAGATATGACCAGAGGTAGGGTAGTTGACCTTCTTATCAATCAGTTTGTTAATGAATGAGCTGGGGATGAGGGTGAATGAAAACATATGACTTTAGCTTATGAAAGTTGATGGAAAAGTTTGTATGACTGAGACTAGATAGGGCTTGAAAATTAGGCTTTTCTCATCATAGGCTGATTTAAAAGGTAGGAGGGAAAAATGTTTATGGGTGTTTTCTAGCTGACAAATTTGACAAATTGGAGATCAGCTACTAGAAAAATTTGGCTTTAAAAACTAGTCATCATCAACAGGTGAAAAAATGCTGATGAATAACAGTGGCTCCATTTGGGGAGGGCAGCTCCTTTTCAGGAGGTGTCCAGAATTTCAAATCTCGGTTCTTTGAAGACTAGTGCCTTTATCCATTGGCGCAAATTTCTTTCTTTCTTGATGCTATTTCTGAAAATTGACAGCATGATTAGTGTCAAAGACATTTCTACCTACCCCACTATATTTCCTAACATTTTTTCTTCTTTTGGGTGCATTTGGACTAGCAACCCTTTGACATATTATTTTTGAAAAATGACACTATCTAATTCTACACTTATATCTGCCGGGAGTTCAGATTAAGCTGATGAAATCCTTTGTTTCTTTACCGATGCTGGATCAACTGTCAAGGTTAAGCTGTTTGACAGGATTTTATTCTCTAATCTAAAACATGAAATTGAAAAATGACCAAATCAGGATTAGATAGTCTGATTTGTCATGTACATGTGGCATAAAAGACAAGCTGCACACAAATATTATTTTGCATAAAATGAAAACTAGAAAATCAGGGCTAGGATACACAGTTTGTTTTTCATCCCTGCTTTCCTCTTTGGTTCTGTTTTGAGCATGTGGAACCAGTATATTTTCCTAATCTATTTTCTTTGATAAGTCAAGCTTACACAATGTTGACTATCTTTCCTCTCACTAAATTATCAGCAAATAAATTTAAAACATGTTCAGTTATGATTAGGCTAGATAACTGAACAAGACCTTTGAGCACTAGTAGCGGCATTTAGACTTGCGCGCTTTCAGAATGACTATTTTTTTTTTTTTGAACATGGGGCTTTCTTTCTATTTTTCAAACCGCCCTCTTTTCTATTTTTCTATTGTTTTTGAATTTTCTGTTTTTTGATTTTTGATTTTCATTTTTCAAACAATGGTATATACAATGATTGAAAATATTTAAAATTGGAGCTCTTGACAAAAATAATGCTTTAATGTCCTGCCATTCATAAGACCTCCAAAAGTTTCAGTCCCATCAAGTTCTTGCAGGAAAAAGGCATTGTTTCTGCTAACTGAGCTGATGATGAAAGGCCCCTTCCATAAGTTTTCAAACCTTCGATGTTTAACTTTGTCTTCTCTTCAAGAATCCCATTTTAACACTTTTTCCCCAATCTGAAAATAATTTTCCTTGGTCCTTTTGTCAAAAATCTGTTTTATTTTGTCTTTCGCTAACTGAGCCTTTTGGTAAACTTCTTCTCTTGTTTGCTATAAATGGATAGTTTGATTTACCCTCCTTTGCATGTCATTTTATTCTATTTGAACTTCCTGCAATAGCTTCATTACTAGAACCCCTAAAGATGTTGGGAAAATGGCATCCATGCCATATAATAGTTGGTAGGGAGACATACCTATTGATTTTTTGGTGGTTAGTCTATCAGCCCATAGTGCGTGTACTAGTTTTCTATGCCATGCTTTTTGATTTTGTTCCTGAAATTTCTTTATGATGTTGACTAGGCTTTTGTTAGAGGACTCAGCTAAACCATTACCTTGAGGGTAATAAGCTGTGGAATGTCCTAATGAAATGTGATATTTGTAACATAAGTCGACCATTCTTTTGGAGGAAAATGAAACAACGTTATCCGTAATGATCTTTCTAGGACAGCCGAATCTAGATAGGATGTTGGTTTCTAGGAACTTAATGATGACTGAATCGGTGGCGTTCCTGGAGGGTATGGATTCTTTCCATTTGGTAAAGTAATCAGTGGCTGTAAGGATCCATTTATGTTGAGCGGACGAAGAAGGGTGAATTTCCCTAATAAAATCTAGACCCCATTGCTGGAAGGGTCTTTCAACTATGATGGGATGTAAGGGCAAAGGTAAAATATTTTTCTTGCCATAAAAAATTTGGCACTTATGGCATGTCATAACTAGTTTGTGAGTGTCAGGAAATAAGTTAGGCCAATAATAACCGGCTCTAAGGATTTTTTTCACTGTGGTTTTCCAGTAGAGATGACCTCCACATTCTCCTTCGTGCATTTCGTGAATAATTTTCTCTGCATCATACTCAAGCAAACACTTAAGCAGCATACCAGTGGGATTTTTCCAATACAGAACTCCATCTATAATGAAAAACTTTAGAGATTTTTGTTTAAGGAATCTTGCTTTAGTTTTTGATAAAGTCGAAGGAGCATTTAGATAAAATAAAACATAAAGAATATCTGCATACCAGGTGAATTTAAAAACACTTGTTCAACATGAGGGGCTATGCATTCTTCCTTTTATTCTAAGGTGTCAACGGAATTTATATCTAATGCTTGGAGGTTAGTTTCAACCATTAGTCTTGCAAGTTCCTATCCTTTAACCAGTTTGGTGGGTTGGATTTCTAAGTCATATTCTAAGATGATAGCGATCCATTTTCCCCTTTTACCATCGGGATCTTAGTTTAATATGTCTTTGACGACGACATTAGGAACAAAAGCAATGATATGAGAATGCAAGATGTAAACTCAGAAATATTTCAATGTTTTTACCAATGCGAATGCCTATTTTTCCATGATTTTATATTTCAAGGGAGAATCTATTAGTGATTTGCTAAAAAAGGCAATGAGTTGTTCTTGCCCTGCTGCATTCTTTTGTAACAACACAACAGCTATCGTGTGTTCCGAGGAAAATGAAAAAATGTAAAAATCTTTGGTGAAATCAGGACTTATCAGTACAGGTGTTTCAGTTAGGGATTTTTTAACTAATTCAAAAGATTTTTTGGCTTCCATAGTCCATTTAACCCTGACCTCTTTTTTCAACATGTTTGTGATATCTCTCAGAAGTTCAGCAAGATTTTGGATGAATCTTCTTAAGAAATTTATCTTTCCGATAAAGGATTGAAGCTCCTTTATGTTTCTGGGGTGACTTATTTGTAATATTCCTTCAATTCTCTGGGGGTCTATTTTTATTCCTTCTTATGAAATGATGTGACCTAGGAGTTTTACTTCTTCGAGACCGAAAAAGTGTTTTCTTGGGGTTTAGGGATAAACCATATTTTCTACATTTGTTAAAAACCTTTCTTAAGTGAACCAGGTGCTCTTCATCTGATTTGGAATATACTGTGATATCGTTGAGATATATGACTATGAAATAAACTATGTCTTCTGAGAAGGCTATGTCCATGGATCTTTGGAATGTGGCACCAAAAGTCATCAATCCAAAAGGCATTTTAACGTACATGAAAGTGCCCCAAGGTGTGGTGAAAGCAGTTTTGTGTTGATCAGTGGGGTAAACCAGCACTTGGTTGTAACCAGAGAAACCATCAAGTAATGAGATCCTTTTAGCACCTACTACCTTTTGAAGTATGTGGTCCATTTTGGGCAATGGATAGTTGTCTTTTAGACAGGCTCTATTTAGGTTTCGGAAATCGATACAAAGTATGATCTCACCAATTTTTTTCCTAACTGATACTAGATTTGAAACCCACTCATAGTAACTGAGGGAAACTATTATCCCAGCATCATACATATTTTTGATTTCCTTTTCAACCAAAGGTAGTAACACCGGGTTTATTCTTCTTAACCTCTGTTTGAAAGGCTTCTGGTTTTCTTTGAGGGGAATCTTATGTTGAATGATGCTTGTGTCGTATGATTTCAAATCTTGGTATCCCCATGCAAACACATCTTTAAATTCTTTAAACAACTTGATGTAATTCTGTTTTATGTGAGGAGGGAGGGTTTTGGATAGTTTGATCTTTCTTGGTTCTTCCAGGCTTCCTATGTTATATTCTTCTATGTCGACCTCGGTAGATTCCATTTTTGGCTTTTTGGCCACATCGTTAAAATCAAACAATTCCTCTAAAGATGCAAGCCCTCTGGGTATGGTGTCTTTTCATAGTGTAAGACTTCAAGTTCCCTTTGGTCTATGTCCTCTCCTATCTCAGTTTCATATGAATGATTTACCAAGTTTACATCTGTCTAAGAAGGTAAATTTGGCTCTTGATCTTGATTTTTGCCAGGATTATTTTCTTCATTTTCTAATTCTGTTTTGGTTACTTCAAATTAATTCCTAGATTGTAAGAAATCATCAATTTGATCATCATATTTGAATATTTACCAATGGTAAATATTATCTGGTACTTTAGGGCGATGTTTGACCTGAATACTATATTTCTCATTTAGACATGGTATTTGGCCATTGCTTGCAGCAAAGGCAAGCTCATTGGCTAGGTTATTTTGAACCCTAGGAATATAAGTGAGTTCATATTTTTCGAAGGTTTTGAGGATGTCTAAAGCTACATTCCTGTATTCTCTTAGTCTTGGGTTTTTTTCCGAATATTCACCTTTGATTTGTCTAATTACATGTTCTGAATCTCCCTGGGCTGATATTTTCTTAGCGCCTAAGTCCTTAAGTATGTGCAGGCCAAGGAGAAGGGCCTCATATTCCGCAATGTTATTAGTACATTGGAATTCTAATCTAAAAGAATGACCTTCATTAGTATTGTGTATCCAGATACCGGCCCCCAAACCAGTTTTTCCACAAGAACCGTCAAAGCTTGTACTCCAAAGAGTCTCTTTTTCATACATGATACTAAGCTGTCTTTCAGGTTTCTCGGAGCTTTGGTCATTAGTTTCTTCATTTGAGGATGGGAAGTGTTGTTTTAATGGTTTGAGATCCTCTTCATTTTCTTTTATCTGCTCATTTATATCAATTTCATTGTATAAGATAAAATAATCCAAACTGGAGTGAATGGAATAAATGGGAGTATTGTTTGGCCTATCCCTATTGCTAACCATGTATTTCATGTGAGTTTCTCAGTACAGCCTCCTAGTTTGGTTGAAAACCGGGATGGTAGCGAATGACATATCCATTTGAATGTTACCTTTTATTTTTGCAGCCCATGATCTTGATAACAACATTCCATAGTTAGGAGGAATATCGGCCACTACCACGTCCATGACTAGATTTTTCGTTGGTAATTGTGTTAAGGCAAAACCCGGGTTCTTTATTAGGCCTAAGCATCCGACCCGACTTGAATCAAATGAGTACAGGTCTTTGTAAGGTTTAGTTACCTCTAGACCCAGATTCTTCATGACTGCTTTAGGCATAAGGTTATGGGAGGAACCAGAATCTAACATGGCGTTATGTAATATCTTATCCTGGATGTTCAAACTTACATAGAAAGGGGAAACAATTCCTTCTTGCTATTCACCTTCTATTTCGGGATCGAATAAAAGCTCGGGTTTTTCATCTGTTAGATTTAAAGTTTCTGCCTCATTTCCTATGTTAAAAACTTTGGATATTTGATATCTATACCGATATATAGTTATTAGTTCAGTAAGGGGTATGGTTATTTTTATTTTGGCAATTTCCCCTTCAAAACTAAATGGCGCTTGTAGTTTGGATAGGTTTGTTTCAATTTTTTCAGCCATGATTTTCTCTATGTTCTTAATTTGTTGACTTTGGTTTGGGATTTTGTTCTTCACGGCCATCTCAGGAATCTTGGTGGAGGTACTAGGAGAATCTGAGCCAAAACTTGTCTGAATAGCTTTATCTTTGTTTTGGCCAGTTTTCTTGACCACGATTTTGTTTCTATCCACTGCTTTTTTAAGGATGTTATCAGGGGTTTTAGTAATAGCAGTGTCTGAGTTACCTTTCTTGGAGTTGTCTTGGATTTTTCTACTCCTGAGATAATACTGCTTGCGAGCTTCTATTATGGCATTCTGAAACTCTATAGCAGGATCTTCGGGATCTTCATAGTTGGTTTCATTTTGATTCGGAGAGAAGAAAATTTGTTCTTCGTCTGTGAGGTAAACCTCACTCTCATTATCAGAACCTATAAGGTTCAAATGATTTTCATCAATGGGTTATGTATCCCTCTCATCCTCGTCAACATAGTTTTCATTAAAGGATTGCATAATTTGTTGGTCAGTTTCCCAAGGTTTGTTTTGAGGTTGTTCTCTCTTAAATTTTTGGTTCTAGTTTCTGTTTGGAGGGTTTGGTTGCTTTTCCCTAAGAGGTTCCTTTTCACTCATTTTTTCCCACATTTTCGCCATGGTTTTAACCAGTCCATCTATTCTAGGGTCTAACGAAGATACTAAAGGGGCAACTTCGTCACGGTATGTAACCTTCTTCTCTGATCTTATCCTAGCTCTCTTTTCAACTAAATTGGCTTCTGCATTTATGGCCACTTTTTTCATTTCCTCTAAGGTAGGAGGGTCCTTGTCTCTTAGTTGATAAGTCATGTCTGGGTCGAAACCTTCGAGGAAATTTGCTAAGGCTGAGCCAAGTGGAGGTTTGAAGTGAGGTGGGAGGGCGTTATACACACTGTTGAACCTAGTGCAGTATTCCTGGACACTTTCCCCATTTTCCCGTTTTAGATTGTTATATTCCGACAGGATTTGAATGGGGTTCTTTCTGATTTTCCACTTATTTATGAAGGTTTGGTAGATTTCTGGGAGATCGTGGATGCTGTTTGGAGTTAATATCTTAAACCATTTTTTGGGTTTTCCACCCAGGCTTTGGGCGAACATACTCATTCTGATGGTCTCGTCTTCTATTTCCATGTATTCAAAGGCATCGTTAATTCTATCTACATTTTGTTGAGCGGTAGTAGCCTCAACCCCGGTAAAGTGCGGGATTTTTGATTGATAGTCATTTTGTAAAGGAGCCAAAGGGTGTGGAAACACCAAGGGTGCATATCAGGCTGCCATGGCGGGAGCTAATGTATGATGTACAAAATGAGGGCTTGTAGGATGAGTTGAGGTGATTTGAACAGTAGTGGTTTGGATGGGTGTGGCAGATGTACTTGGGCTAGTGATCTGATTTTGAGAAGATCTGAGGTGGTAGGAGCCAAAGTGATGGAGAAGCTGAAATTCAGGAGGTGCAGTAGGTGAGGCTTCTCTACTAGGACTCTGTGGCAGATCTAAGGGCTCAAGATCTTCAAAGTTTACCTTACTTTGTGACTTGCTTCTAAAAATGGTTTTTGTTGATTTTAAGTCAAATGGGGAATCCTGCAAGGATGTGAGGTGTTCGGGTACTGATCTTGCTTTACGGATGGACCTATCGATAGCTAAGTTGCCAGTTTCGGAAGATTTCCACAAAATATTCTCTGGGTCATCTACTATGATAGGGGGATTTGGGTCTGGATGAGATCTGGTATTGATTCTTCATGAAGCCAGATTTCGAATTCAGAGTTTAGAGAGGATGGTATTGGTGATTGTTTTAGATGAATGGCCTCTCTAGGGGTTTTGCTATTATGAATGATGGTTAAAAAAAAAATGAGGGCTAGTGGAGTCGCCAGGTGGATTTCTTTGAGAACTATGGTCCACCAACAAAACTATCAAAGATTCTTTTAGAAAAAAGTTTTTTCTAGCAAACTTTGAGGTGAGTATTTGCAAGAAAGAGTTACTACTTGGTTTTAACAGTTTGCTAGGTTGTTTGGACAAGATAATAGTTCTATTTGCAAGTTTATTTTTGTTTATCTCCTATGTTTAGGTGAAGTTTTCTGAATCACTAAGATATACTTAGTTTGTCACTGATCACAGAGTTTGCACCATGAGTTTTAAGCTTTGGAAAGGATGAGTCAATAGAAATGTATGGTTTATGAATTTTTTTGGTTTTTTGTGGAGTTTTTAGGCCTACTGGAGGCTAGTGGAGTTGCTCGGTGGAACTTGGTTGTTTTTGTAAATATGTAGCTATGGTCCACCACAAATAACTAGGGAAAAGCCAATCTGGGAATGTTTTGGGGTTTTCTGAGTTTTTGTGTAGCCTATGAGCTTTGGAAGAGTTTCCTATAACGGAATCATCATTTTGCTAAGATGGTGAAACAACTAGCTTCTACTCTTCAAACAACACTTAAGTTTTCTAAGTTTGATTGAGACTTTGAGAGTTACTTAGGAGTACTTAGATTGTCACTAACTCAGAAGGTCCCACCATGATCGTTACCATGTCAGTGAGCGGTGGGAGCCAATCGATAGTATTCCTAAGGCTGCCGAAATGTGTAGGGAATCTAGGTTTGTTTCATCTTATCACTCGTAGTTCCAATCAGAAATACGTGATCGCCATTATGTTAGAGTGGCGATGAGGTGGCTCAATAGTATAGTGTGCTTTAGTTCAAAAAGGGGCTTTCTATGAGTCTTGAAAGGTATTTAGATTAAAATGAACTCAGAAAATTCCCACCGTGATCGCCATTATGTTAGAGTCTCGTGATTTGGCTGATTGGCAAGCCAAATGACAGTGTAACATCAAACCAATATTTGGAGCCCAAGGACCTAGCCTTCCTGGACTCAGAGAGGGCTCTCTCTATTTGTGTAAGGGATGTCTGTGTGTTTTCTTCTTGTGTTTCTAATTTTAGGCTAGTTATGAAGTAGGTTTTTGGTTTTGTTTTGAGGTTTGTGAGGGATGAACTGATCAAAGACTAAGATAGGTAAAAAGATGTCGGATCAACTGGGCTATGGGGTTGAAAAGGTCAAGAAATCTTTAGATGGTGATACAAGGTTGTTGAAGGGCCGATTTGATTCGAGGTAAAATGGATCTTTGGGTAAAATGTAGTGGGATGGACACTAAATTTATGAATAACAAAGGATTTCCAACATAAATAGTTCAATAGCTGACATAAACATGGTAGGGCTAACCATTCATCATGAGAAATGTAACTATAAACTGATCAATGCATAGAAATAAACATTCAAGCCATGCATAGAGATATATGACTCTCTAACTTTAGGAAATGGCTATCAGACTTTGGGGAAATACATTTAAGACAAAAAAACAACTCAAATCACTATGAGGAAATGCCTAAGCATAGTATTTCAAGCTATTGGGCACTTTGAAGCAAGATTGCATAGTTTTAGGCAAAGGGCAAGATCAGTACAAGACCTCCTTGGTTCAACAAATGACAATCTAATCAATCAAAGAAAGGTTTCAAAGGTGGAGCTATGACTAGCCATGAGTAAGCAGGGCATACCGTGAATCATACTTAGCATGCATAAAACCATAAATGAAACAAGAAAACAATTTCTTCAGTTATCAAAGAGAAATCAAGGATTCTTTGATATGACTAAGAAGGAAGAAAACATAGAAGCTATAAAGAAACAAGAAATTTGAGGTGCCTCCAAGGGCATGTCTCAAATCTATTCTCTACTGTCTTATAGCAAGCAAGAACATGGAATTATGAATGAAAACTAAGAAGCATAACAGAGAGGGACACTATACCATTTTACCAAGTCAAGGAATCCAACAACAGACCTCCTTCATCATCCAAAAACATTCAAGAAACTATCCAATGCATGAGACAAGTGTTTCTTCCAAGCTTGTATAACCATATATTGCTCTATATCATCAAGTTCAGCCTTATTTACAATGAATTCTCTTGGAATATATAGGCCAAGATGAGGGAAAACCTCCTAGTGCAACTTGCAATCTCATTGGCCCATCAAAAATATCTGATTTTGTCCTTGAGGCTTTGCAAAGCCCAAGGCACAAAATATCTAATAAAATATCTCAAAAATGTTAAAAAAGGAAAATATATTGACTTTTCATAACTAACTATGCCAAAAAATAGCTAAACGCACATTGGGAAAAGCCACATCATAAAAGTGTATTTTTCTCAAAAATACTTAAGAAATATATCAGCAGAAAGTCCTCTGTCTTGCGGGCAGCTTTTGGATGCCTTCCCGATGTCAAAACAAGGCCCGTGATGGCTCGTTGGAAACCTCTGAATGTCTATTTTTTGAAAATTCTTAGTTTTCTTCAAAATGATCAATGGAAGTCCATCAAAAACTGACCTGTGTGCAAAAACTCAAAAAATAGACTTTGCTGATAAACGGGGCAGAGTGTGGAAAAAGTGAGTGTTTTTCGCCATTTTGGGGGAGCAAATCATCTTCAATTGATTTGAAAATTACTGAATAGATGCCCTTGAAATTATGGCATCCAATGATACCATTTTCATCCTTTGAGGATGCCCCAAACAGAAATGGCGATGCCCATGAGTTTTAGCCAAAAACCCAAAAATGACAAAAAACCAAAACTTGTTGAATTTCTCCTAATTTTGGCGAGCATGACCCTCAAGGGTTTTAAAAAACATGCTGAGAATTTGAGGTGAAAATTTGGAGCTTTGAGGTGTCTTTCTTCATTTTTGGTGCCGGGTGCCTCCCTTGAGCTTCCTTCAGTTTTTCTTGTGTGGCCTTCAATTTCCGTCGGGCGAACTGATTGAGCTTCTTATAGTGCCTAGTCATCCTCCTTTGAAGGTCCAAATCTCTATTGGCCTTCTCCAACTTCTTTTTCAAGTGATCATTCACCCTCTCAAGCCATGCTTATCGATTTTTCTCTATCTCTTGGCTGAACAAAGTAGTGAGAGGAATAGATTGGAGAAGGGCAACTTCTTCCTCCTTTTGTTTCTCAAGGGCTCTTCTGAGTCCCATGGTTCTTGGCCTCTTTCTCCTAGGCTGATCTTCATCTTCGCTATCATTGAACTCACCCATGAGTTCTTCCAATTTAACTTGCGCCTTGGAGGCCTCCTTTTTGTATTTGATGGCCTATGTCTCATATACCGCCATGTAGACACTCATCTATTTATTTTGTGTTTGCAAAAAGTGATTGAAGTTTCTAGCCCTCTCTAGATCTGCCCTCAAAGCATCAATTTGTTTTTCTCTATTGATCAAGAGAGTATCTAGGATTCAGACCTTATTGTCGCTATCATCACTTTTGATTTGAATTATGTCAAAGTCCTTCTCCTTTTCATGGCTGCTTTCTTCTTTCTCCTTTCCCTTGCTTTGGGTGGCTCTCTTGGTCTTCGTCCTCTTGGGTAATTTGATAATGGGTTGCTTGGGAAATTTCCCCTTGCTTCGAAGGGCCCTCGTAACATTTGGAATTATAGTTTTAGGCACCCTTTTCCTTGATGTCCGGGGCTTGGCCACTTTTGGAGAAGAAAGTATGGCCCCTTGCCTAGGAGAGGCAGCTATCACATGCTCTATTGGCTCTTTGCCCTTGTTACTTTCATCATCATCCTTGCCACTATTTTTAGTTTCTTCATGGCGCTGCTCTTCATCACTGTGCTTCACATCATCATTGTGTTCTTCTTCACCTTGCTGCCCTTCCTCACTGTGCTCTTTTTCACTTTGCTGCCCTTCTTCATCATGTTGTTCCTCCTCACTGTGTTCTATTTCACTTTGCTACACTCCTTCACTATGCTTCACATTATCACTATGATGCTCTTCACTTTGCTACCTTTCTTCATCATCATGCTGCTGCTGTTCATCATCATTTTCTTCTTCCTCATCATGCTCCTTTTCCCCTTGCTGCCCTTCTTCATCATGCTGCTCTTCCTCATCATGTTGTTGCTGCTGATCATCATGCTCCTCTTCCTCATCATGCTCTTCTTCCTCATCATGCTCTTCTTCTTGTTCAATCATGGGAAATTTGAGCTTCTTGGGAATGGGCTTGCTTGAAGAAAGAAAAGGATGGTGAGTGGAAGGTGAAGGAGATGTATGGAATGAAGGAACAGTGGCCAAATCTAGATATGCAATGAAAGTGTCCCAAGAGATTTCCTTCTTCTCAAGCTGATGAAGAATGATAACATTGATGAGGGAATGATGGAAAAGGCAAGCTGACTACTAAGAAGGAGGTCTATTCTGAACACTGGAGGTCATTTTTTCAATACTTCTATGGAGGAAGAAAGGGAGATTTAACAATTTGGCTCTTCTGAAATGCATGAGCAACTGGACACGATAAGCATAGACCCGGGAGAACCTTCCCTCGCAAGTGAAGTATTTCATGATTAGCTTCATGAGGGGGGCATAACTAGTCAACAGATATGAGAAGGGAAAGATGGATGGACATGTATCCCGATGCTCCGGCTTCAAAAAGGGTTTGTACTATTCTGAGTCTAGGTGGCTCTGTTTAAACCACTTCTCTCTAACATAAGGGATTTTGGTGGCCTTGGAAATGGATCTAGGAGAAAACTTGAAATCCAAGCCTGCCAGCTGAAATTGTTTCCCTTGAAATCTCAAAGCACAAAGATGTGTCAAGGGGGAATAGCTTTTCACCTCATGCACCCTTTGACATAACTCTAGACATCCAACTTCATGAAAGTTAAACAGGACTAATGGATGAGAATTTACCTCTTCAGTTGAAGTAGGTTCAAATCTCCTATGAAGGCCACTTCTGATGTCCTGCCTGGGAGGCATCTTGTTTTGAATACTCTTTTCTGACTAAAAAAAACAAGTTGTCTCAAATGGTCCTTGAAATGGCTTCTCAAGAATACACCCTGTCCTCCTTATAAGTCACTGTTTTATCCTCTTTGATGCCAAACAACAAGTATTTGTCAAATGAAACAAAATCAACTTATCACTGTGCTTGGGCAAAGTCTTGAAAAGATGTATTGGTGGTCCCTTGTTTGAACAAGGATCTCCTTTGTTTTGATAAGAACACCTTTCTCTTCAAAAAATACCCTTTTTGCTATTCACTATTTTTAACAAAGTAAAACAAAACACCTACAGCTGTCTTGAGACACCTTTCAATCACAGACTCTGATTTTTAGACTATGGAGGGGGCACAAAGTTTGCTTTTTCACCATACAGAGAGGACACTTTATATTTTCCAAGCCTTCACCTTATAAACATTTCTTTCTTCTGAGTTTTAGCAGACAAGGTTTGCTCTCTTCTGTTAACTCTGTTAGGACACTTCCCAGCAATTTGAGACCTCTACAACTCTATGTTTTTGTCTTGTAATTTGTGTATAGTTTTCACTGTTCTCAAAAGCATTTAAGGCCCTTTAAGACTGATAAAAACACCGACCCTTTAATCATTGTTTTTGTCTTGTGCTCTTTATATGACAAACTACTCTTAAAGCCACTATTAAGGCACTGTTCAAATTGATTTGAAACCCCCTAAGCACAAGAAAGGTTTCTTCAGCTTTGACAAGAACTCTGTCTCATATACCACTATCTATCTCATGGTTTTCGAATGATGAAGTGCTTTGAAAAGCACTATTTCTCCTTATAGCCAAACACCCCTTCAAAACTTAAATTTTACCATGAGGTGATGAAAAATACCTTAAAAATGCTTGAGGGCCTTGTTTGATTGGTTGAGCAGCTCTCAGAGCTTTTTTGAGACCTTTTGAGTGAACGGCACGCTTGCCGAAGAAAGCATCACGCAGTCGGGTCGGCCTCGGGCGGTGTTTGAACAGGCGCTACAGGCACGCCGCTTGCTGCTACAGGCGCGCCGCGCAGCCTTGAGGCCTTGAAAACTCTAAAAAATGCGGAAATCACTTGCTTCTCTGGTGAAAGAACTGAGGGAGCATTGTATTTGAGTTTTGAATTTGCACATGAGACTTTGCCAATGGTCTCTCCTCCTTTTAAAGTCAAAAAATCCAACACATCTTCGTATTTTTCTTTTGTGAGGGTTTGGAGTTTAAAAAGGCCCCCTTTTGTCATATCAAAAACTTAAATCACCTTTTAACATTTCAAAGGCCCAGATTTCAATTTTAAATGTTGTGGAGGCTGCTTTTGAATGGCACCATAGTCATGGTTCCTTTTTACTGCTTTTTCATTGTTTCTTGCCTAGAAAATAAACCTGTCACCATTGTTTATTTCTAACCTTTAGAGGAGCATTGTTTAAGAGTCATATCCAAGATTTGTGAGGCATCCTTTGCCATGTCTTGGAAGGAGATGAATCACCACTCTAAAACTTACTTTGAAAATTTCTGCTCTCCTAGTGTTTTGATGATAATTATGGCTATTGTGCAGTTTGATCAGAACAGTCAAGCGCCCTTGGATATTTTCCTTTGATTGTGGATGACAAACCTTATTTCCATTCACCCATGGCTTTACCTATATTTTTTCATCGAGGAAAAAGGCCTTTAGAGACCCTCAATGCTATCATATGGAACAGCAAGGCTTTTTCACATGTTTCATAAAAGGTCTTTGAATGTGATAGTGATATGGCTTGATTCTTTGAATATTGTCTTGAATTTGAATCATGGTGTCATATCCTTTTCTTCACATTGATGAGCCTGTCCAAGCTTTGTTCACTTTAGCTTCAGATTTCCTTTGAAGGAGATCTCTGATAGAAGAAAAACCAAACCTCTTTGATTATCATAGTACCACTGCTTTCCCTCTGTTTTTAACACCATTTTTCTATTCATAAGCCTTTAGTTTCTTTTACTAATTTCAACTTTGTCTTTCAGATAGTGAAACCATGTAAGCACCCCTTGAAAATACCACTGTTGTATCAGTGGTTTCCTCTATGGGAGATAAGGTGTAAACAAGCTTTTTAGGCCATTTGCAGTATTGTTAACCCTATGCTTTTTGGATGAGGCTACACCTCTGTTCCTGACCCTCTGCTTATTAAATGAAGGAGGCCTTAACAAATGACTTAACCATCTACTCATGTTTGGAGGAGGTTTTACACAGTCACCCAACCCTCTACTCATGTTTGGAGGAGGTTTGCAACAAGTGACCTAACCCTCTGCTCATGCTTGGAGGAGGTTTGCAACAAGTGACCCAACCCTCTGCTCATGCTTGGAGGAGGTTTTACACAGTCACATTTCATCTTTTTTCAAACTATGTCAATATTTCCTTTCATTGCATATCTTTGCTTAGTACATCACAATAAGTAATAAAAAGTGAAAATTTGACAAAATTCCATGAGGGGCATGCTCTGAGATGTGTATTTCTGTTTGATAGAATACCCTTATGCATATTTAGAAAACAGGAGCAATCCTGACCTATGTCTGCAGAGTATTACTTGCTAGTCATAGGTCACTAACCTTTTGACTGTGTTTGCAGGAGTTCATTGAATTACCTCTCTGACTAGTACTTGCATCCCAGGCTCAAAACCACATGAGAATCAACTGTCTTCTCATGTTAAGTTTAATAATGTCTTCTGGAACACTGGTACACTTATGCTTTTGAAGAAGACATTTAAACACTGTAAATCCACCTAATATCAGTTTGACTTGTGGCATATGCACTGCTGAGACATCAAGGCTTGTTAGTGGCGCAACTTAAGGGTGTATCAAGCTTTATTTACAGAATAGGAAGGTCATCTATGACTGGTTGATATTAGACAGAGGTTCTTTTCACTCTAGGATAGTTTGCCAAGGGAGGAATGCCTAAAGCGCCACTACCTAACTTAGGGGAGATTTTTGACAGATTTGGAGTATTCTCTTTGGAGCTGATGGACAAGTTTGTATGACTAAGACTAGATAGGGCTTAACAATTAGGCTTTTTCTCATCATAGGCTGATTGAAAAGGTAGGAGGGAAAAATGTTTAGGGGTGTTTTCTAGCTGAAAATTTTGATAAATTGGAGATCAGCTGCTAGAAAACTTGGCTTTAAAAACTAGTCGTCATCAACAGGTGAAAAATATTGATGACTAACAGTGGCTCCATTTGGGGAGGGCAGCTCCTTTTCAGGAGGTGTCCAGAATTTCAGATCTCGGTTCTTTGAATACCAGTGCCTTTATCCCTTGGTACAAATTTCTTTCTTCCTTGATGCTATTTCCGAAAATTGACAGCACGATTAGCATCAAAGACATTTCTACCTACCCCGCTACATTTCCTAACATTTTTTCTTCTTTCAGGTGCATTTAGACTAGCAGCCCTTTGACATAATATTTTTGAAAAATGACACTATCTAATTCTACACTTATATCTTCCGGGAGTTCAGATTAAGCTGATGAACTCCTTTATTTCTCTACCTATGCTGGATCGACTGTCAAGGTTAAGCTGTTTGATAGGATTTTATTCTCTAATCTAAAACATGAAATTGAAAAATGACCAAATCAGGATTAGACAGTCTGATTTTTCATGTACTTGTGGCATGAAAGACAAGCTGCACACAAATATTATTTTGCATAAAATGAAATCTAGAAAATCAGGGCTAGGATACACAGTTTGTTTTTCATCCCTGCTTTCCTCTTTGGTTATGTTTTGAGCATGTGGAACCAGTATATTTTCCTAATCTATTTTCTTTGATAAGTCAAGCTTACACAATGTTGACTATCTTTCCTCTCACTAACTTATCAGCAAATAAATTTAAAACATGTTCAGTTATGATTAGGCTAGATATCTGAACAAGACATTTTGAGCACTAGTAGCGGCATTTAGATTTGTGCGCTTTCAGAATGACTAATTTTTGAACATGGGGCTTTCTTTCTATTTTTCAAACCGCCCTCTTTTTCTATTTTTCTATTGTTTTTGAACTTTTTGATTTTTGATTTTTTTTTAATTTTTCAAACAATGGTATATACAATGATTGAAAATGTTTTAACTCAGAAATCTTGGAAATGGTGAAATTTAATCATCTTATCTTCATAAGGATCTCCTACCACTCTTGGTCCACTCAGCGCTTAAAAAGAAAAATTTGGAAAATTTTCTCTTTCAAGCATGACATAAGGATTTATGCATGAATCTCTAAACAACCACGTATCTTCCCGTTGTACCTCTTTATACCTCTAATTTCCACTCCTTTTCTTGTACATCTTTTTCAAATAATGCAGATATTCTTTGTCATTTTTGAAGTATATGATGACATCATCAAGGTATGTCAGAATGCAGAAATTCAGAACTGGAAACATGGCTTTTAGGAGCATGTTTTTGATATCAGGTAGTTTTGCAATTCTAGGTTTGAAAATGGAACTACTTCCAGCATACTTGAAAAATTCTTTGAGCTGTGTGCTTTGCAAAGGAATCATTTGGCGATACCCTGAAACATCATCTTGCAAAGACACATGATTAAAAGAATTTATCATTGGTATATCATGGTCTTGGGTAGGAAAGATACAATTTCTGTCACAAGGGTGTGTATTAGTATTTCTAAAATCAAAACCGATCCTATGACCAGCTGTTTTATCTTTAACTACTACTGTTTGGTCGAGATTTTTGTATTTTCTTTTATCGAAGTTGTTTCTTGGAGTGATGGCAGTGGCATAGTGCTTCTCATTGTTTTCTCTATGTGAAGTAGTATCTTGAACAAGATTGCAAATTCTAGCAGTTCTAAGTCTTTTGTGGAGTGGCAGAATGCTAGCTAGTTCAAACAACTCAGGTATATTTGGATTGTAGTCATCATATCCTTTCATAAGAAGTTTTCTAGACATGTTTCCTGGATTTTGAGCTGTTATGGCTACAGTCAAGGCTTCATTTGAAGGGGTAGAGTTATGTGATGGTAAATCCTGAAGGTATGGTAAGAACATTAAGCTTCCCTGCCCCGGATTTCTAAAGAGGTTTGTGATATGCAAGTCTTCTAATGCCTCTGTTCTGAAAACGTCCATTGATGTTACTACTGATGTTTGCCTAAGGTTTGAGCAATTTTCTTGATGGTACATAATGGTTTGTGCTTCTTGCTCTATCCCTGTTTCAAAAGGAACAAACTCTCTTTCCTCAAGACATAACTGATCATGGTCATGATAATTCTGAGTGTGTAGTTCATCATAGAGAACTTGGGGCAGCTGATGTGGTGGGTCTAAGTGTGTTTCAAATCCTTCTGACTGTTCTTCAATGTCTTCATCAGTGTGTAAAATGAAAGAGTTCAGATAAAAATGCAAGGAGTACATCGGGATGTTATCTGGCCTTTCTTGATTACTGACCATATATTTCATGTGTGATTCCCGATAGAGTATTCTAGTTTGGTTAAACATAGGAATAGTGGCGTAGGACATATCAAGTTGAATATTTCCCTGAAATTTAGCTCCCCAAGTTCTGGATAAAAGCATTCCATACTTGGGGGGAATGTCTGCCACCACTATGTCCATGATCAGGTGTTTTGCAGGTATTTGGTGTTGGAAATATTGTCATTGATGGCAAAGGAGGCAGCACTCAGGCAAAGGTGGCAGCACTCGAGCTGACGCGGCCTTGGCAAGGAGGCAAGAGGCACGGCGAAAGCAATAGAGGCAGCAAGAAGAAAGTCAAAATGTAACAGTCATAGAAGCACAGTGAAGAACCATTATCGGAAGATAGAGACAGAGGCAGAGTGAGGAGGAGAGACGGGCGGCGGCCGATTACAAAGTGCAGGGTGCACTCTCCTTGGCGGAGTAGAGGCGGAGACGAGAGGTAGAGGAGAACACATAATTCCGAGAATCGCCCAACCCGGAGGACAGATATATAATTCCGAGAATCATACCCCAAGCCGGGCATTACGCATATAATGCAAAACCAAATTCCGGGAATCGCACACTCCAACCGGCGGTATAGAATTAACATAATTCATAAACATTATTCCGGGAATCGCCTAACCCGCTGGCGGACACATATATATATATATATAATATCCATCTGGCCATATAAATATCACGCATTTCATATTACATAATGGTCAAAGGCATATACATTGATATATATTTAAGTGGAGCGTGTTATGATCAATGGAAAGGAAGTAATATAAAGTGGGACCCTCACCCAATCGCAATCGGAGATCGCAAGGGCAGCGGAACATCGCAACAGAAAGTTGCGATTGCGATTGAAATTCCGGACCTGATCGAGTTATGTACCACAGTTAATTGCTAATCGCATCCGAGTTCCAATCGCACGACTTTGTAAAACGTTGCGATTGAAGTGGCGGACCCAATCGAGTTATGTACCACAGTTAATTGCTAATCGCATCCGAGTTCCAATCGCACGACTTTGTAAAACGCTGTGATTGAAGTGGCGGACCCGATCCAGTTATAAGCGGGAGTTGATATATGCAAATCGCATCCGTGTTCTGATCGCAATCGAAACTTTTCTATTATGCGCCCCGATTGCATTTGATTGAAGCCCGGACCCGATGGGCTTATTAACTATGATTAACAAGTGTTTGAGTTCCAGTTCTAATCGCAAACGGAAATTTGTGAAGGCGCTGTTATATATAAATATATATATATATATATATAAAGTTTTTGCGATTGTATTGAAAAGTGCCGCGTGGTCTGTGGACCCACGGGCCTCGGCTTAAGGTGGAGGGCGATTGTTTATATAAAATAATTGCTGTGAGATATATAAAACATGGTTGAGGTTGTATTAAAACATGCCGCGTGGTCTGTAGACCCATGGGCCTCAGCTTGACGGGAGGGCGATTATTAATGTAATACAATTGTAATATATGTATGTTCTGGCCTGCGGAACTTGCCACATCAACAAGACACTAATGGCATAAAAGGGATTGGAATTCCTCCAGATTTACAGTCAGCGGATATAAAAGGCACATTTACACATATGCAGCAGTTACACCACAGCAGAGGACAAAAGAGCAAACAAATCCGAAAGAAGATAAAACACAGTGACAGAAAAGACAAAGACAGCCAAAGAAAAGACAAATGCGTACCAATTCAAAAGACTAAATGAGTTGAGCTGGAGTTCTCATTTAAATTTGAATGTAAATGTTTTATTTAAATTTTTATTGTTTGTGATGCATTGGCAAGTCTCCGAGAGAAAACAAACTCCCATTGTAATGTTAAAATTGACACCTACAGTTATAATTTCTGAGTAAGCTGATAAAAGGAGTGAGAAGGCAGAAGGCAAAGAGACATGACTTTCCATTTCGAATTCCAAGCAGAATACAAACAGTCATGTGAGGAAATCTATAAATAATATCATCTTGATATGCAAAGTGGGTATACAAACTTATTCCGGGAATCGCTTCACTCCAGCGGAAAAAATATATATAAACATATATGTGCAGTGCATCGCATAAACAAAGGTCCAAGGCATTTATATTATGGAGCGCATAAAACAAAGCTTGATAAGGTGGGACCCCTCCCCAATCGCAATCGGAGATCGCAAGGGCAGCGGAACATCGCAACAGAAAGTTGCAATTGCGATTGAAATGGCGGACCCGATCGTGTTATAAGTAGGAGTTGATAGATGCTAATCGCATCCGAGTTCCCAATCGCATGTCTTTTGTAAAACGCTGCGATTGAAATGGCGGACCCAATCCTGTTATAAGCAGGGGTTAATACAGATTTGAGTTACGGTCAAATCGCATTGGCACTGGTCAATCAGAACATATGTTAAAGACTTGCGATTGCGATTGGAAGACCGGACCCGATGGGTCTATAAACCATGTTTAACAAAGTGTTTGAAGTCCAGTTCCAATCACATCGAAAAGAAACAAACCATCGCAACACATATTAAAGAACTTGTGATTGCGATTAAGAGTTCGAACCCGATGGACTTATAAATTATGATTAACAAAGATTTCAGCTCCAGGTTCTAATCGCATCGGCAATTGTCAATCGCATCAGAGAATATAAGAGTTGCAATTGTGATTGGAAATCCGGACCCGATTGGTATATAAACTACGACTCATATAAAACTTGATTTCCAGGTCTAATCGTATTGGAAGCCAATCCTTATGGACGTCGAGTTATTTGCAAATAAATTGTATATATTATATATGTTGAATAATGTTTGAATATGATCTGGGGGCATAACACATATGATATATAATGGTTATTGAGTTATATATATAACACAGTTGCGATAAGCCGCGTGGTCTCTAGACCCACGGACCTTAGCTTTACGGGAGGGCGATTATTAACGCTTGTAATATATGTATGTTCCGGCCTGCGGAACCTGCCACATCAACAAGACACTAATGGCATAAAAGGGATTGGAATTCCTCCAGATTTACAGTCAGCGGATATAAAAGGCACATTTACACATATGCAACAAGCCATAACTACGTCAGGAGTGACGAAGATTGTAAATTAATCGACAGTCACTAGGATACTGGCTGCAGTGACAAAGGCTACCAAAGAAAAGACAAACAAGTACCAATTCAAAAGACTAAATGAGTTGAGCTGGAGTTCTCATTTAAATTTGAATGTAAATGTTTTATTTAAATTTTCATTGTTCAGATGCATTGGCAAGTCTCCGAGAGAAACAAACTCCCACTGAGAAAACAAACTCCCACT